>JAAGEH010000393.1:1024783-1096061 GCA_011751065.1 Lasiurus cinereus | reverse complement strand
GATCTTCCTCTTCTATAAGGATTAGGACCCCATCCTTATGAACTCATTTAGCCTTGATTACCTCCTAGACACCCTGTTTCCAGATACAGTCACATTGGGGGTTAGGGCTTCAACATGTGCATTAGGAAGGGAATCATTTCAGTCCAGTAAATATCAGCTAACGTATCACAACAGCTCATCTCTACCAGCTACTATGTGCGAAACACTGTGCTAACTGCTCAGCATGCGTTGCCTCACTCAATCCTCATGATACTTCAAAGGTGATCTTATTGTTATCTTCATTTTACTGGAGAGAAATGGGAACCATAGAAGTTCAATAATTCATTGGCAAGATAATGGCAGATATGAGATTCTCGCTCATGTCTGTTTGATTTCAAAGCCACCATGCACAGTACATATTTTGAGTTATATAAGCCTGAGATTCTGTGCTGAACTCTGAAATTCTTAGGCCAGTTTGCAGATCACAGATCTAGGAGATTTAATAGGTCATGGCTGCAATGAGAACAAGGGCTTCCAGGTGAGAAGGGATTTATAGGTTGACAGGTTCAACAACTAGCCAAGGCCAGAGCCTTTGCTCCATTCACCTAAATTCTCCCCAGCAACCCCTTGGGCACCTATGTGACAGTTACCTAGACCATTGTTGGAGTAGCACAGATGAAGGAGTAGCTGAGTTCCAGGCTTAGGGTGCTGGCCCCTTGCATACAAGAGTTTTGGATGATCATTTTAAGGGTCATTGGTGTATGGACTGTAGAATTATAATAGGTTCCTGGTGGGCAGTATAGGTCTCACCCTATTCTAGTTATTGTTGTCTTTATTGTAAATGCAAACATACCTTTTAAAAAATACATTTTATTGATTTCAGAGAGGAAGGGAGAGGGAGAGAGAGAGATAGAAATATCAATAATGAGAGAGAATCATTGATTGGCTGCCTCTTGCATGCCACACCATGGGAATTATGCCCACAACTTGGGCATGAGCCCTGACTGGAAATCAAACCATGACCTTCTATAGGTCGATGCTCAACCACTGAGCCATACTGGCTGGGCTCAAACATGTATTAATGACCACTGGTTGAGGTGTGGTAGAGAGGACAGGGCCTTGGTTAGTTGTTGAACCTGTCAAACTACAAATCCCTTCCCATCTGGAGGCCCTTGTTTTCATTGCAGCCGTGACCTATTTAATCTCTTGGATCCGTGGTCAGCAAACTGTGGCTAGCGAGCCACACACAGCTCTTTGGCTCTTCCACAAAATACCACGGCGTGGGCGAGTCTATTTTGAAGAAGTGGTATTAGAAGAAGTTTAAGTTTAAAAAATTTAGCTCTCAAAAGAAATTTCAATCGTTGCACTGTTGATATTTAGCTCCGTTGACTAATGAGTTTGCCGACCACTGTAGAGCTACAGTTTTAAATTCTGGTTTGTCGCCACATTGCAAAGAAAGTCCAGGTTCATCTTCCCAGGACTTGCCACTCCTGTACTGAAAATCTTTGAGTAGCATCCTACTGCCCATAGGTCACAGTGGCCAGCAAACTCATTAGATTAGTCAACAGAGCGGCAAACTGCAGCTCGCGAGGCAAATGTGGCTTGGGAGCCACAGTTTGCCGAACAGTGCCATAGGACAAAGCCCCTAATTCTTTACTTGCAAAGATTCTCTAACTTGGTCACCACCTGCTTCTCCTTTTATTTCCCAAGTCCTGGGGACTTGGCAGGAGTCCTCCTTACTTTGTGTCTAGATCGGCATCTATTCCCATCTCTGCCCATTGTAGCTATAGCCCTTGGAACGTGTGCAGTTTGAACCCTGACCTCAGGCTCTCACTCCATCCCTTCAGACCAGTCTTCTTCCCTCCACCTCTCACAAGCCCCAGTTCTTGAACTCACCCCGACCTCCTCCATCCCTGCTTACAACACTCGGCTTCAGTCACACATAGTGTTCACATTCTGGACTCCTCTCTCAGGACCGTCAGCCCCACTCTTTTCACCACACCTCCCTGGAAACCTCCAGCCAGATTTCTCCCTCTTGAATGGGCAATTGACTTGCCAGGCAGCCTAGGACCAGGACAAACCCACAGTTCCCAGCCAGCATAGTGGCTAAGGTCTTCCAAACATCCCTCTGCCTTCGCCAATGGTTCCCACTCTCAAGCCTGTGTTTTTCTAGTCGATTTTGCTCCCTACCTCACCTCCTCATTCTCTGCCAAGCAGCTCACTTCCAGAAGTCATAAAAAAATAAATCCCTCACTTTTGTGCCCACCAACAGTAGATGTGCCAAGGCCACCTCCAAATGCATCCACAGCCTTAGCCAGTTTGGCTCAGTAGATAGAACATCAGCCTGCAGACAGAGGAGTCCCAGGTTCGATTCTGGTCAAGGGCACATGCTTCTTGTGGATCAATCCCCAGTAGAGGGCATATAGGAGGCAGCCGATCAATGATTCTCTCTCATCATTGATGTTTCTAGCTCTCTCTCCCTCTCTCTTCCTCTCTGAAATCAATAAAAATATATTTTTAAAAATAATATATCGAGAATCCAAGGTGGCATCCTAGGTAAACACCTACACTGCTGCCTCGCACAACAATTTAAAAACTACAACTAAAAGACAAAACGGACATCATCCAAAACCACAGAAAAGCTGGCTGAGTGGAAATTCTACAACTAGAAGGAAAGAGAGGAGCTCATGGAGTCCCAGAGGAGCTGCAAAAAGCTGAGGTACAGAGACACTCACGGAGAGAGCTGGTGCCAGAGAACCTGGCTGGCTTTCTCTGGCGGGAGGGAGATGGAGACTCCCAACTGCATTGAACCCCTTATCCTACGACACTAAACACCAGGTCCAGCTGAAACTCATACAGGGGGGAGTTTGGACTGTGAAAAGGGAGAAGTGCACGGAAATTTAGGAAAGTCGTGAAAGGGCAGAAGTCTGGTGGTGCGCACAGCACTGCATGCAGAAGACCGACTGCTGATTGTGCCGCTGGCTTTCACAAGTGGGCGAGAGACAGAACCTCCCAACTGCACCACTTCTAACTCCATTAAACCCTAGTTTCAGGCAAAACCCTGGGGACCCAGACTCATATGATCCCAGAGTGCAGGGAAATCGGAAAGGCAGTGGTCTAGAGGCACTGCAAGAGCTTGTGCTCACAAAGGGATTGCTCCAGCGATTACCCAGTAACGTGAGACTCAGGGGCCATGGAGGGCGGGGCCAACTGGAAGGCAAGGCAGTCGGTTAAGCCCTGAGACTCCACCCATCCCAAGCTCAACAGAGAGGCTTTTACAGCTTTGCAAGTCTTGTATCATGAGGCTGAATCCAACACAGAAGTTCTGGCATAGTGAAAATGCTGAGACAAAGGAAGAGATCACAAACAAAAGAAATGGAGGAAAACAAAAGACTGGATATAGAGTTCAAAACCACGGTTATAAGGTTTTTCAAGAATATCCTAGAAAAGATGGATAAATTTAGTGAGACCCAAGAGGAGATGAAAAAGGACCAACTAGAGATGAAAAAGAACTAACTAGAGATGGAAAAGAACCAACTAGAAATTAAACATACACTGACTGAAATAAAAAATATTATAGAGACCTAACAGCAGACTAGAAGAAGGCAAGAATCAAGTCAAAAATTTGAAATATAAAGAATCAGAAAACACTCAACTGGAAAAGCAAGAAGAAAAAAGAATCCAAAAATGTGAAGATAATGTAAGGAGCCTCTGGGACAGCTTCAAGCATACCAACATCAGAATTGTGGGGGTGCCAGAAGAAGAGAGAGAGCAATATACTGAAAACCTATTTAAAGAAATAATGACTGAAAACTTCCCACATCTGGTAAAAGAAATAGACTTACAAGTCCAGGAAGCACACAGAACCTCATATAAAAGGAATCCAAAGAGGACTACACCAAGACACATCATAATTAAAATACCAAGAGCAAAAGACAACGAGAATATTAAAAGCAGCAAGAAAAAAACAGTTAATTACCTACAAGGGAGCACCCATACGACTGTCAGCTGATTTCTCAACAGAAACGATGCAGGCCAGACGTGAGTGGCAAGAAATATTCAACGTGATGACTAGCAAGAACCTACAACCAAGAATAATCTATCCAGCAAAGCTATCATTCAGAATTGAAGGGCAGATAAAGAGCTTCACAGATAAGAAAAAGCTAAAGGAGTTCATCACTACCAAACCAGGATTATATGAAATGCTGAAAGGTACTCTTTTAGAAGAGGAAGAAGAAAAAGGTAAAAGCTAAAAAATTATGGACAACAAATACATATCTATCAACAAGTGAATCTAAAAATTAAGTGAATTAAAAATTTGATCAACAGAATAAACTGGTGAATATAATAGAATCAGGAGCACAGAAAGGGAGTGGACTGATAATTCTCAGTGGGAAAGGGGTGAGGGGTGTACAGGAAGATACTGGACAAAAATCATATACCTATGGATGAGGTCAATGGGAGGGAGGTAAGGGTAGAGGGAGGGATGGGAGCCGGGTGGAGGGGAGCTATGAAGGGGAATAAAGAGAAAGAAATGTAATAATCAGAATAATAAAGATTTAATTAAAAAATAATATCCACATCTGCCCATCATTCCCCTTCTTCTGCAAGTTCACTCACAGCACTGGACAGCACCTAGAACACCGAGGCCCTTCTGGACTGTCTCCTTCTTTGTCCCCTCATCCTATAAGCAAGCTTATGATTTTTCCACCTTAAAAACAACCAGCACAACAACATCAATGGCAAAAACAGTCCCTGCCAATGGCTCTCTGTGCATCTGAAAGATCTCACACCAGGTCAATTAAACAGAAGTCTCTTGAGTGGGGCCTGGGCATATCTTGGTTTGTCCAGAGGGTGACCAAGACTAAGAACCAGGATCCCACCTGCTTCCTTTTTGCTCAGGGATTGTCCCATATCTTCATACTTAACCAGGGGTGGGGAACCTTTCTGCCAAGGGATATTTGGATATTTGTAACATCATTTGCTTAATATCATTCACTTAATATAAATTTATGTTGCTACTAAAAAAGCTCCTAGATTTATTAAGTTTTGAATCCAACCTGCAATTGCCTTGGCAGGGCCAGACCAAATGATTTTCCCAGGCGTTATATGGCCTGAAGGTCAGATGTTCCCCACCCTTGCCCTAAACTGATGACCTTTGGATAAACTGTCCTCTCTCACCGTCATAGTGTTTTCTCCTCCCATTACAGCCTATCTTCACCTTCCCGCTGCCCCACTGAAACCTCATCAAGATCTCCATTGAGTCTGGCTGTTGTGACTCAGTGGTTGAGGTTCTCCCCTGTTCCATTCCCAGTCAGGGCACATGCTGATTTCAAGCTCTATCCCCAGTAGAGGGCATGAACAAGTCAGCCAGTCAATGACTATTTCTCATTATTGATGTTTCTATCTTTCTCCCTTCCTCTCTCTGAAATCAAATAGTATATATATAATCTCCAATGATTTCCTTTTCCCAACATCTTTCCACCCTCTGTGGGCTCCCCACATTCTTCTGACTGCTCCCTCCAATTCCCCATCTTCCCCAATGACCATCCAGTCTCAGCCCCACCATATGTCTTATTGGTGTTTCCCTGGCTTTGGTTCTTGGCTTCTTTTTTATCTAACTTTCGCTCTCCCCAGGGCACTTTCCCCCTATGACTCCCAAATCGCATTTCTAGCCTTGACTTTCCAGAGCTCCCACCCATGGCTCCTGCTGTCTCCGTGCATACCCAATGAACACTTAAACCCCACCTCCTCCATATATCTTTACACTGAAAACCTGTTCTACATGCTCTGCCCAATTCACCCAGTCTCCCAAGCCAGAACTCAGATGACATCTTCATTCCTGCCCACA
The DNA here is from genome assembly GCA_011751065.1 of Lasiurus cinereus. Lineage (NCBI taxonomy): Eukaryota > Metazoa > Chordata > Mammalia > Chiroptera > Vespertilionidae > Lasiurus > Lasiurus cinereus. The sequence goes on along the minus strand of JAAGEH010000393.1, from coordinate 1,090,231 downwards.
TCTGATTGATCTCGGATCTGTAGAAACCTCTAGAATCCACTCCCTTTGATGCATTGGCCCTGGCTGTGTTCCACCCGTCCATTGTTCATCCCCCAGACTTTTCAAGGGGACCTTCAAGAACTTGTCCTCCATCGGGTGCCACCCCACTCTACTCACATCTCTCTGTCCTCCTATTTGTACCAGGGCTTTCTTTCTAAAATGCAAATCTGAGTCTGCTATTCCTTCTATCTATGGTAAGATGAAAGGCAAGCTCTCTGGCAGATCACACCAAGCCCTTTACCTCGCCCGTCTTTTCTGACCTTCTCCACTCACTCTGGGCTCTAATACCACTAAATCAGTACCTCATCTGTGTCTATTCATTCATTCAACAAATGTTGCCTGAAGAGCCTACTATGTGCCCAACCATTGTCCTAGACTCCAGGGAGGTAGCAGGGAATAAACCGCCCTGCCCTCCGGACCTTACACTCTATGTGGGAACTTGTGTCCTGTGCTGTGACAATTGTCTACAAGTCTAACTCCTTCATAGCCAGGTGGGAAGGGAAGACTCAGGAATTTGACTGCCTGGCTTGGTCATTTACCAGCTTGTAAAATCATGGTCAGGTGGCTTAATCTTTCTGTGTCTCAGTTTCTTTGTCTATAAAGTAGGAATGATAATAGTAGCCTGTCTCATAGGGTTGTCATGAGGATTAAGAATAAGCATACTCAAAGGGCTTAGAATTATGCCTGAGGATGCACAGGCAGGTCCCCATAGACTTTTTCTATACTCTCAGTTCAGTACTTAACACATAATGAGTATTCAATAAATGTTTTCTGGTTGGATCAAAGAATAAAAAAAAGTGTAAGTAGTCCTGGCCAATTTTCTCAATGGTTAAAGCATTGGCCTGAGGACTGAAGGGCTGTAGGTTTGATTCTGGTCAAGGGAACCTACCACAGTTGCTGTCTTAATCCCCTGCATCAGTTGGGCAAGTGCAGGAGGAACCAATCAATGTGTCTCTCTCACATTGATATTTCTCTCTCTCTGTCTCTACCCCTCCCTTCCACTCTCTTTAAAAATCAATGGGAAAAATATCCTTGGGTGAGGATTAACAACAGCAACAACAAAGATACAAGTGGTTGGCACATTAGAAATTATGTTCTTACTGAATTCCAAGTGGCCCTGGTGTTATAAAACCACACTAGGAATGCCATTGAAAGATCTAGAAAGAAAGAACAAGCTCCATGCATGGAAGTAACGTGTTCAGATGACAATGGCCAGTTGAGTACCCTCTGACCCAGAGCCTTCTTGTGCAGAAGGGAGGAGGGCCTGAAAACTAAACCCATGACCTTTCAGGTGTGAAGGAAAAGGAAAAGAGGTGACAATGATAGGGATTCCATCTGCGCTTGTTGGGAATCTTGAGCTTCTGATCCAGGGCAGAGGTGGGGAATGGGAGTGACTGCAAGGACCTGATATCATCTAGGTAAGGACTGTATGACTTTGAACAAGCCACTCACCTCCCTAGGCCTGAGTTAAACTCTTATCAAATGAACAAAGTTAGGCCAAACAATATTCAAGGCCCTTCTGACCTCTACAGATTCTAGAACTTTCTATATTATATACCTAGATTATAGATGACATCAGGGAGAAGCAAGGACCATGACATGAACTAAAGAACAAACACTCAGAGTTCAGAGCTCAGGTGTCTAAAAATATAAAAGAAGAAAATCATTCCAGGACAGGAGAATTTAACTCATAATGGGAATTGTACTTTACATCTACAAGCAACACATTTCAGGAGATTTCAAATGTTCATCTCTGACTCAATAATTCCTTTTAGAGGATTCAATATACAGAAATAATCAAAGATAAGCACCAAGAGTTGCCCACAAAGATGTTCATCTCAGTGTATTTATATTAGAAAAAATTAAAGTAACTTGGGGGTTAGGGGCTGTAAAAGATCAACCGAAGGACTTGTATGCATGTATATAAGCATAACCAATGGATACAAGACACTGGGTTGGGAGGAGGGGCAGGTGAGGGCATGTATTAGGGAGTAGGGAAGGCCGGGGGGAGGTCAATAGAGGGAAAATACAAATCAAAATGAGACACATGTACTCCTATTTGTAATACTTTAAACAATAAAAAATAAATACAATAAATAAAGTAACTTCAATTTCTAATACTCAAGGAATGGTTAAATTATCCATGGTATGTGTCTTGTGCAAGAAAATAACATGGAGGAATATTTATGATATATAATGTCAAATAGGGAGAAAAAGTACCATTCTGCATTGCCTCTGCTTCATGATCTCAGTTCTAGAGGGAAAAAAAGTTCACAGATGAAAGACCAGAAGAAAATGTGCCTCTGGTTAGTGGGATCTGCAGGAATTTTTTTTCTACTTCTTTGCACTTCTAAATGTTCAGCATTTAGTACTTTGAAACCCTCTCCTAAAGACAGTACAAAAATGGAATTTGAAGAAGTAACACTTTGCCAAAAGTACAGTCAGCTTTCTCACCTCTTTGAGCAGTGTGATGCAAGTATCCCATTTAAATACTGGATTCCTTCCTTTCTTCTTCACTTGGTGGGGGTAGGGAGGCAATCTGGCTCCAGCATGGAAACCTCACAATGTTGAATAGGGCTTTGGAGCTCTGGGCTCTTCACTCTTCCTGGCTGGGCATGAATCGCTGCCTTTTTAGATACCCTGTGCTGGCAAGTCTTCAGACCAGGGCTGCCACCCAAGCTGCCATTTCCTTGCCCATTCTGGCAAAGCCATGAAGAAACTCCAGGGAAGGTAGCACCTTGCCCAGGAGATGAGGGCACAGGTTCTATAGACAAACAAAGCAGAACTCAGCATCCCAGAATCTGGATACACAGACCCTGCACTTCTTGGATGTTCAGGCACAGACAATAGAGACAACTCAGAAGAGATTTGGGAATGTTGGTCTGGGCTCAGAAAATCCAGTTGCTCTCCTGGCCCTGCTTCTACCTGGCTATGTGGTCTTGAGGAAGTCACCAAACTTCAGATGGACTTCGATTCAAGGTCACTTTCATCTCTAAAAGTCTGATCTGTGTCTTGCTGCTATGTGTGGCCTTACTTCTATGAATGGACATGCTTTAGCTACTCTATTTGGCCACATGCTGTCCCGATTAATCTCAGCTGTGCAGAAAGAGGGTCTGTCCTGAGAGAGGCAGACCCTTCCTCTCAGCATCACTGGGTTTAGCAGACTACCTCCCTGGCCTCTCCACAGAAGCAGGCTCTGGGCCTTCTAAGGTGAGCATCCTGGACAAGGCCCCAGCCCTCTCTCTTCTCTCCTAAGCCTCACATGCACTTCTGGCAGGGGCCTTCTTGACCACCACCATCACCCTATCCTAGGTGTCCAATGCAGAGGAGGGTGTCTCCTGGGAGGAATTGCAAGCCATCTTGTTGTCCATCCAGGGTATCTGTTCAGGAGGCACAGTCTTTTGTGGCATAAATCAACATGACAAGCTGGTCCCTGGAGGAGGAGAGGATAGGAGCAGAAACTCTATGTTAGTATATGCAAACATGTGTATGTGTGTGCACATGTGTATGTGCACCTGTGTGTGTGGCTTTGGCATAGTTAACAATTCTTAGGGGAGGAGATGGAGTCTAATATGGCTATAGTGGACCTGGTCTAAAGATGGCTCTTCAAATTTGTCAATTGAAAATGACTTTTTCATGATCAATAGACAAACTTTAGACAGTTTCCACTGTCATGGGACAGCCATCCCATGGCTGACTTTGTATATGTGCATGTCCCATGTCATCACACACCTGGCACATGCATCTGTCAGTGGAACAAGGGCAGGTGGTGGACTTGCTAAGAGCAGACAGGGCTGGCCCCAGCTGAGGGCCCTGAATACACAAAGGCTGCAGAAGCTCTTTGTATAGCTTTATGACTTTGGAATCATGTAAAAAGTCATTACCAGCCTTCCTATTGAGTTATGTCGATTAGAAACATATGTTTGTTACAGAATGGCCAAGAAGGGGCCAGATTTACCTTCCAAGAGCTCGCTGATGTTGTAGTTTATTGCACAGATGTATGACGGAGAAAGAGCCAGGTTAGGGGTGGACCACATCTTATGGGGAGTCAAGGGGTGCAGCAAGGCAGTAAAAGACCAGCAGAAAACAAGAGGTATGCACGCCCACTGTTATCAAGGGAAGGTTCCCCAAGGATCTTTATTCCAGGCCCAAAGCACATCCTCTTCTAATGCTTTTGACCAAATTAGAAGGATGTCTCCAGTAGTACATTCCTCCTGCTCCATCTACATATGCTGCTGGCAGAGCGAAAGAGAGCTTTGCTAGCCTCTTATTCCTAGCCCAGTCATCAACCACCTTCACCTGAGGTCCCCAGAGTTTCTGGGTCTTGAGTCCTACAGGCAGCCATTGTATCAGTAAGATCACCAGGGTGGTCAAGATGGTCTTACACACTGGGAGGAGCGTACCACATCTTGAATAAAGTCTTGGCCAGTTTGGGGTTTACACCAGGGTTTCTCCAGGTTCTCAAATCTTGCACACACCAGAATCACCTGGAAGGCTTGTTAAGACAGATTGCTGGGCCATGAGTTTCAGATTCAAAGGGTCTGTAGGACTCAAGATGACCCAAGGACTTGCATTTCTCACAACTTCCCCAGTGATGCTGTGCTCCAGGGGCCACTCTAAGTACAGGTAGAAATCCAGGGAGTGAGCTCCAAGGGAAACCCTGGGGAAAGGTAGGAGAATATGTCCCATGGACCTAACTCCAGCTAGACCCTGGTCAGGTCCTCAGTCCATGGTGATGGCTCCTCAAGGAGAACAATCAAATGTATTATCTCTTCTGGGTCTCTGTTAATATGTCACTTCCTCAGAGATGCGGTCTCTGATGATACAGGTACAGCAGCCACTGCTCTTGATCATATTGTTCCCTTCTATATTCTTTTTATCACTGATTAGTAGAATTGCATTTCCTTCTTAATTGTTTATGTGTTTATTATCCACTTTATTCCATAAGATGAGGGTGTCTTGTCACTGTTGAATCCTCATCTCCTAGAACAACATCTGATCTCTTGCTGACACTCAACGTGCATTTGTTGTGGAATATTGGCCTTCAGCCATCCTGGTGAACAAAATGAACTCTTGGTGCCTGCAGTGGGTGGTGTGCACCCCAATCTATTCCGAGGGTCCTTAGTAGACTAGCTCTGCAAAGTCTTTGTAATACTTGAGGCAATAGGTGAGACCTCAGCACAAAGATCTCAATACTCCACTATCACTTAATGAGCCATTAGATGCCTGAGGAGAAATGAATGAGGACATGATGGAAATGTTGAACCTGGCCCTGGAAGTTCGTAATGGTGATAAGAGCTCCAACTCCTCCATGCTGATAGCAGCCCTGAGTCAAATATCTGCAAAGACCAGGACCAAGGGGACTCCCAAACCTGGAGCTCTGCTCTAAGGGGAGTACACTGGTGAGATCAGGCTCCCTGCTCCCTGTTGAGTCTGTGCCCTGCTTGTCAGGTCACCAGGCAGAATATTAACCACAGCTGCTCTACCAGATTCCCTTTCACTTGGGCAGTGCAAGGACAATGACCATGTACCACACACACACACACACACACACACACACACACACACACACACAAACACACTTTCCAAACCAGTCTTCCATGTTCAAGGCAATGGCATGAAAGAAAATGTTTAGTTAGCATTAGGCTCAAAACTGACAAGTCCCCCTGACAATGTGCCACAGCTTAGACCTGGAGCTCTGGTGAAACTGACCTAGGGGTTACCTTTTTGAACCTTTAAAGGCTGAACTGACATTTGCAATCCAGCAGTCCAGGCGTGAAGCACATATTCTTGGCATTTGCTTGCTTATTTATATGTTCAGCAAGTGGTTTTTAGGGGAAGCTGGGTGAAGGGGAGGGTCCTGTTGTAGCTGTGCACCAATCTCTGGGTATGTGTGTATCTCTATGGACACAGATTATAGTAAAAATTCAGTTTAACTCAATGCACTAAATATGTCCTGAATTAGATCCTACGACAAAAAAAGGTCATTAGTGGAAAAACTGGTGAAATCCAATAAACTCTAGTTCAACTAATAGTAATGGAGCAATGTTTATCTCTTAGTTTTGACTAATACACCAGTTATACAAGATACTAACATTGGGAGAAACTTGTTGTGGGAGGTATGGCAACACTCCATACTATTTTGCAAATTTTGAACCTGGCCCTGGGAGTTCATAATGATAGATTCTGTAAATCTATCATTGAAAGAATAATGATAGATTTACAGAATCTATTATTATGAATATATTATTCTTCCAATGATAGATTTACAGAATCTATCATTATGAACTCCCAGGGGTGAGGCGGAGCCTGGCCCCCAAAAGTGTTCATCTACCACTCGCTCAACTTACATCACTTCCCAGAACCAGGCTCCGCCTCCCCCTGGGAGTTCATAATGATAGATTCTGTAAATCTATCATTCTTCTTCCAAAAAAATTTATTTAAAAAATTCAATTCCAAAGTTTGACAATCCAATGTAACATATTGATTTGGAGGTTTAACTGGCAAATCCACTGTTCAGTTCAACTTTCATATTTTATTGAGGTATAACATGCATACAGTAAGATACACAAATCATATGTATACGACTCATTGAATTTTCACATTCAGATGCACCCTCCTGACCAGCACCAGGTCAAACATTAGAATCTTCCCAGGACCTTTCGCAATGAACAGTATTCCTCGACCAGTGTCTTGATGAATATACTATAGATTGAGTTTTGCCTGTTCTTGAACTTCATGTACATAGAATTATAAAGTATGTATTGTTTTAAGTCTGGCTTCTTACACTCAACATACCATCTGAAAATCAACCATACTCTTATGTGTAGCAGTAGTTCATTCTTTTATTATTGGGTAATATTCCGTTGCATCACTAGTACCCAACTAGGTTATCCATTCTGTTTTCAATTCACATTTAGGTTGTTTCCAATTTAGGATTCTTATGAATGAAGCTGCTGTAAATATGCTCATCAGTGTATTTGGCAGCTATATACATGCAGTTCTCTTGGAGGTATACTTCTGAGTGGAATTGCTGGGTCATAGGGTATTTGCATGATTAGGGGGACAAGAATAGGGAATAGCACATGGCAGGCTCACTGAGCCAAAAATTCAGTTGGGAAGGCTTGTTTCAGGGTGAACATGAGGAAGATGATCTCCTCATAGTTATCATATTCGTACAGACACCCAAACTGGGGTGAGCCATCGGTGGCGACACCCAGGTTCTGAAGGTCTGAGTAGGCGCAGAAGCCCTCCGCCAGCAGGGCTGGCTGGGACCAGGCATTAGAGTTTGGGGGCCGTGTATTGAGATAGGCACCTAGGTTGGATCTCTGCCGGGGGTCAGTCGGGTGAGTGTAGAGCAGCCACTTGTCTGAGGGACCTGACCCCGCTCTGGGGCTGGGGAAGGCGATCACACTCCCATGGCAGCCATGGGGAGGCTCCACAAGTTTCTGTACCAGTTGGGCCCCCCTGAAATTAAGCCCTTCATTAACACTCTCAGCCTGAATCCTGGCCCCACGGGGGCTTCTAGCATTGAGATACAGCATCCTCTGTTTTCCACCCCCAACCTCAGCCACTTGGCACTCCACGGTTTCCGGGGCCACAAAGTTGCCTCGTTCCCATGTGAGCCCGTGGTTGTGGCTGATGAAGCAGAAAGCGGCGGGGCTGGGTGACGCATTGGCACGGATTTTACGGTAGGCATAGGCTGGCACCACCAGGCTCCGTGCCGCATTGTGCAGCTGCAGGCAATGCCCTGGGCCCACCGCAAAGGTGGCCCATTCCCCGTGGGCTGAGCCAATGGCAGAGCTGGTGAGGTCCTTGGTGGGGCTCCAGGACCTGCCGTGGTCAGTGCTGGTGACTTGGCACAGCCGCGTCACATTGACCCTGGTGTGGAGTTGGTGATGCTCAGAGACATGCCTGGGGATGGCAATGAAGAAGAGGAAGAGGGTCCCTGTGTTCTCATCATACAAGGGACTTGGGTTCATGGACCGGTGGCCTTCCAGCTGGGCTTCGGTAACCACTTCCTGAGCATGCCACTGAATGCGAGGAGAGGAAGAAAGACAAGCACTGCCTTGAAATGACCAGTGACAGTGACAGAGCTGCACTCTGGGTGGGGGGTGTCTCATGGGTTAGGTCAAAGGTCATGGAGGAAGTGCTCATCTACCACTTGCTCAACTCACATCACCTCCCAGAGCTTTGGGAGCCAGGCTCCGCCTCACCTCCTGCACAGCAGCCCACTCCTCCTGAATGTCTGCTGCCTCCATCCCCACCAACATGTATCAGAGCACCTGTGGTGGGCTAGACCTCAGATGCAGAGATCCTTTGGGCACGAGCCATTCCCAGCTTCATCCTGGTTCCCTCAACCTACCAACCCATTTCAACTTTCCATTCTTGAAAAGTAAAGCCCTAGTAGTAACCACAGTAGTTTGACCTGTGTGGGACAGAATATGACAATCACTCTCCATCTTCTATACAACCTACTCTATTAATATAGCCTGGGAGGGACAACTACATGACACTAGTACTTGCATGGAACTTCCATGGTCCCAAAGTCTATGTCATATATGCGGCAGCTCTGCCATCTACGCCCATTCATTAACACCTGTCCCCCAGTGAGCCTTCTAAAGGCAGATATGGTGCCAAGAGCCCAATCCCTAATTCCTGGGGAACAGTTGTCCTTAGCTCCAACTTATGTCTGGAGAATGGAAGGCTTAGATAAGGAAGGTGAGTTGCCCAAGGCCATACCTCTAACTGATAGAACCAGGACTTGAACCCAGGTCCATCTGCTTCAAACCCCATGCTTTAAACAGCTGCTATGTAATATTGACCACAGAGTAATGATAATACTAATAGTAATATGTGATATGCTAGCCTTGGATTTCTTTGTCAAAATCAATTACTTGATCTGCATGCTGGAACTTTAGAACATAGCAATCATTCCAATCCCTCTTAGGTCCCAATCCCCAGGTTAATTTTACTCAAAGGATACAACTCCAGTTGTGGTCTCTCCTGTGTTATCAATCACACAGGAAAAACTTTCTGAGCATCATTTTCCCTGGACTTTTCCCATCATGCTCTGAAGCCCATGCTGCCAGGCCAACTGGACTTGGTCCCAGTGAATCCACATTTTCTGGGTGACCACTTTGGGACACTTTCTCTTCCTCCTCCCTGGTAGGGCCCTGAATCACTCCTGGGTTTCAATGTCTTCTTTCCCTCTATCCCCCAGACCCCAGTCACCTAAGAATATCATGGTCCCCATATTTCCAGCAGAGCTAGTGTAGCCTCATCCTGCCTTACCTGGACCAGGTGGGTGGACTCATCATAGCTTCCCCTGCGCAGGACAATCAGCTCTGCGTCCTCATCCTTCTTGCTCTTGCGCCTTTCTGCAAAGGCCAGCAGAGTCTTCTGTTTCGGGAGGTAGAGCAGAGCAGGGATTCTGTAGGCCTGTGCTCCCGACTTGAACACTGTCTCCTTCTGCAGGATGGGGAGGGATGCCATGGGGTCTGAGGGAGGCACAGAAAGAAATGAGTTCCCTGAAGTCACATCTTGAGATGGGGCTGAGCTATCCTTCCAGGCAGAAGGTGCCCATTCCAAGGGCCAGGTAGCTGAGGTTGGTGGCCTGTTCTCCTTCCCCATGGGGTTCGTCTCCCTTATTACCTTCCAAGAGCCTGTCTCTGATGTTACACGTGCCTACCATGGAGTTTGGCAGCGCTCTGTCCATGACACTTCAGGGTAGGGTATTTGGAAAAGCACATTTTGTGTTGAATTTTTATTATGAGTTAACAAACCTTGTTAGGATAAATATGTGATAACCTTCAGCTGCTTTTGCCCATAAAATGCCAAGCCTTGGGTTGGATAAAAGTGTTTGCCAAGTGGCATTCTGCAGTTGCCCAACTGCCAGAAAAGGACACATAAGAACTTTTTAAAACTCTGTAGGCCTGGAAGTCACCTTAGAAAAAAGGAAAAAAAGTGGGGGGAAGCCTTGATTTTTGCAGGCTTGTTCTCTAGGCTGCCTGAGGCTGAGTTCCCAGCCACTGCTAGTGTGGGGACCCCACCCCTGGGGGAGGGAGGAACATCTGGAATAGAAGAGAGATGCTCCCAACAGCTCACTCGGGCTGGGATGGTACTCCAGAAGTATACATAAATAAATAAATTAATTAAAAATAAGCTTCCAAAGCATTGTGTTCAGTTCAGGGCAACGTCCCTGTTTTGTTAATTAAACTTTGGGATATTGAAACACAGGTGAGGGGAGATGACCGGATAGAAAGCATTGCTCTATTCACTTACCTCACAGGCTACAAAAATGCTTGATCAGATGGAAATATATCAACAGGTTAAAGATGTCCAAGAGAGAATTGATTCTGAAGGGACTGAAGACTGAGCTTGGATTAGCAGATGACTCAATTCCTTCAGCTTTTGGAAGTTTGGCGATCTGTTGGGCTATTGGAGATATAATGACAATGAATAATTTTTACACATGGCTGATTTTCAGAAAAAACAGAAAAGCATTTGATCAAAAAGGGTAATCACCAAGATAACTTGGTGACTGTGTGTGACAGTGGTCTCTATGCTGGGCCACCTGGGTCTCCTTCAGGGGGATGTACCTCCAGCTGCAGGGTGTGCTGGCTGCAGAGCAGATGGCTCTCAGCTGAGCAGGAAGGATGAGATTGCCATCAAATAACCTCCTCCTGGTCATCCCCAGGAAAGGCTGCATCTGATGGCTGGCCAGCTCACAATCTGAAGACCTGGCCCCGTGACCTATCTGGATCTCTGAGGGCCACACGCCCGAGGGTCAACTGCAGCTGCTCTGTATACTTGTTCCTCTTGCCAGCATTTTTCCCCTACTCTGTACATTATTATCTATTTAAAACTTTTTTAACATGTTTGAGAAATCTACACAATCTATTGTATTTTATTAAATCCATAATGAATATTTTTGTTAAGACATTATAACAAAATAAAACTAATAAGGGCAAATACTGCACAAGGTAAAAAATGCGTGGCTGCCTAAATGGGGGAGAGGGGAGTGTGAGAAAGAACTAAGTCGTTGTGATAAAATCTCCACATGGAAATTGTAGTCCAAGAACATAGGGCTTGGTAGCCAGGACTCTATTATGAGATATAGATGGGAAAGAATCAAATATGATTCAAAATTAAAATGAAAATGGGGAGAAGATTCAGCAAAATAGTGTTTTCTAGAAAATTGATCAGGATTTATTTATTTTTAATCCTCACCCGAGGATATTTTCCATTGATTTTTAGAGAGAGTGGAAGAGAGAGGGAAAGACAGAGAGAAACATCGATGTGAGAGAAACACATCGATTGGTTGCCTCCCCCTGATCAGGGCCTGAGCTGGGAAGGAGACTGCAACCAAGGTACATGCCCTTGACCAGAATCAAACCTGGGACCCTTCAGTCTGCAAACAGATGCTCTATCCACTGAGCAAAACCGGCTAGTGCGAAAATTGATCAGGATTTATTTAGCTCTTGGATATTGACTTAGGAGTGGAATTACTGGGCCATGTGGTAATCCTATGTTTAACCCTTTGAGAAGCTGCAGGCTGTTCCCATAGCAGCTGCAGTGGTTTACAGCACACCAGCAATATATGAGGGCTCCAATCTCTCCACATCTTGCTCAACTCTACAGATTGTGTCCTTTTGATGATAGCCATCAGTGTGGGTGTGAAGTGCTGTCTCACTGTGGTTGTGATTTGCATTTCCCTGATGATTAGTGATGTTGAGCATCCTTGTATGAGCTTAATGACCACTGGATTTGGGTTTTAGCCTGGAGGCAAAGGGAAGAGTTCAGATGTGTTTGGGCAAGGGAGGGATCTGATCTAATTTATTTTTAAGGTAGTCCTTTTGGCTTCTGGGGACAAGGGCAGAAGGTGAGTCTGTTGCAATTTTCCAGGTGAGATAAAAATAAAAGCATGGAGTAGAGTTGTGATAATGTAGAGGGGAGTCTGGTTCTTAGAGATAGAAAATAGCAGTTCATATGATTTGGAGGACAAATTAGGGAGGATTTAAGAATGCTGGCTCTAGCCAGTTTGGCTCAGTGGACAGAGACATCAGCCTGTAGACTGAAGGGTCCCAAGTTCGATTCCGGTCAGGGGCACATGCCTGGGTTTCAGGCTCAAGGGGACGTGCAGGAAGCAACCAATCAATGATTCTCTCTCATCACTGATGTTTCTATCTCTTTCTCCCTCTTCCTTCCTCTCTGAAATCAATAAAAATATATTAAAAGAAAAAAAAGAATGCCAAGTTTAAAGTATTCTGAATTGATTTCCAGAGCAACTCTGATTGTTTTCCAGATTCCTCCTTTAGACTCAAATCCTTTAGGATGGGAACAAATGTATTCACTCATATAGCAAAGATTCACTGTGCTTTTACTTTATGCCCTACATTGTTTAGGAACTTGGAGTGCTTTATGAGTAAGACACACTAACCCTAGTCCCCATAGGATGCTAATATAAAAAGTATTTGCCCCTTAAATATTTAGAGCCACAACTGATGCAGGAGGGGATGGAGTAGAGGAAAGGGGGATCTTGGGGTCCATTCTAGAGAGCTTTTCTCTATTCTCAATAACTCAGCACCAGCCCAAACTCACACACTTACCGGCAATACCAATCCCCAAATGTCTTTAGAATAATAACAGCAAACACAAAAGTGGCCCTTACCAAATGCTAGGTACTCTTTAAGTGCTCTATAGTATTAAAAAAGTTTTTTCGGAAGTTATATTTACAAATTATATTATTTTACAATATGATTCACAAATATATACTCATTTCATCCCACAAAACCTCCATGAAGTTGATGCTATCATTGTCCATTGTACTACAAATAAGGAAATTGAGCTCACCCAGCCCTTCAGTGTCAGAGCTGGGACTACAGACTCTTCTGACCCACACAGCTTGCCTCTCAGGGCAGTTCTGGAAGGTGCCATCTTCCTGCACCTTGTCACATGATGCCTTAGCACCGCATGCAGGTAGTTAGCTGGTCCACTTGGTCCCAGCCCTAGCTCCAAATGTGGCAGCAGCTTCAGGCTAAGGTAGTGGAAAGAAAACTGAATTAGGAATCAGATTCTGGGCCTAGGTTCATGTCCAGCAGGTTGTGTATCTTTAGGAAAGAACCTTCTTCTTGGAGGTCCATCTCCCCACCTGGCAAGAAAGGGGCTAAAGAAGGTGATTGCGTAGGCCCCTTCATCTCCAGAGCAAGCACCGAGTTAGGCTCTGATTCCTTGGGGAGGCTGAGCAGAAGTCCTGACACAACCCAGTTCCACACAGCAGCACAAAGGCAACCAGAGAGATGATAAAGTCAGTTTGCACCATGAAAAACTGCCATTTGGTAGGTCAAAAATGATTGAGTAGTGACGATTCCAGATGGTCCCACCTAAGGCTACCAGCAGCTGACATGGCTTGTAATCTTGTGGGTGCAAAACCTGGAGCAAAGCATCTTACGTCTCCTCACTCTGCCTACAAGGCCGGCTCTCATGCTCCCATCTCAGATATGGGGAAACCGAGAGGTGAGTCAGGGAGGCAGTGGATGACTTCCTTAAGTAAATGAGGGTGGGTGGATTTGAGCCTGGATCTGCCTTATTTCAGAACACATACCCCTAACAACTGGATTCTCCTGCCACAGACCCACAGCTGGGACCCTGAGGACTGAATGCTACTTAACCAAAGGCAAGTGTTGGAAGGCCCCTACCCACCACCTCTCTCTCTCCTGCTGGGAGCACACTGGATGCTGGCTTCCCTCACCCACTTCAAGAGGCATCTTTGCCAACTCAGATCTGTATGGAACACCTTCCATGTGCCTGGAAACAGGTAAACACACCAGCCTGCTCCCTGCCCTTCAGAAGCCCACAATAAGTGACAGCCAGTGCTTCTGGGAGTAAGAAAGGTGCATTTTGCAGCCTTTCCCAGAGGAATAGCCATTGTTCTTGGGGCCAGTTTTGGATGGAGTTGGCCTGTTGGCTACCACATTGAAATAATGCCATCTCTCCAAAGAGCAGACAGGGGCCCGCATGTGGTCTGCCATCAGTTCCAGCAAAGCAAGCATGTGTGGCAGCAAGCCCGAAGTGTTCTCCCTTAAGAGAACCCCATCTCCATGGGCTCAACGCAGCTGAGAGGAGCTCTCCCAACTCCCACGCCAGGACAGGAGCCCGAGCAGCCTTCTGGAAGCTCAGACCAGCAGTAACTTGGGGGCAGAATGAGGAGTTTTCCTGAACGGACTGATCTGAGCCTTCTCCCACATTTCCCATCCAACATCTCTCCTGGATAACCCCAAAACAGAGTGAGCACTATATCAGGCGTTTGAGGGGCCATGAGCTAGTACACTTAAAAAAATGGCCACTGTCTGAGACCTTCCCAAGTATGGCACCATCACCCCGTAATTACCTGGTATAGGAGAACTCTTGTTTATATCAACAAAGAAACAGGTGGGTCAATTCCAAGAGAAGCCTTACCTCAGGGAGTGCTCCAGGTTGGATCCCGGGGCCTGGATTGGACGTCAGAGCTTGTGAGAAGAGGCAGTGGGAAACAGCTTTGAGAAGGTCAGCGCAGCTCCTGTGTTCCCCTGGCTTCAACCCGAGTGTCACGGCGCGACTACTAGGCCTGTGCCTATAAACACCTGAGGGAGGCCCCAGGCAGTGTCAGTGGACAGGCCCAGCCCTGGAGGGCACTGCCTCTCATCATCCGGGGAAGGACTTATCTATAAGTCATGCTGAATCAGGGTGAGCCGCAGGCCACCTGAGTCAGGCTTGCCTCTTAAACGGATGCAGCGGGCAAAGTGTATGTGTATCAGGGAAGAGACCCCCAGGGCCTGGGAGGGTGTGGACATGCAGGAGGACCTGGAGCCACCTAGGATGCAACTTCTCTTTGGGCTCTGCCTGGGGCAGCCAGGTGAGCAGGGCAGCCTTCTTGATCTCTTGAGACCTCAGTTTCCTCTGATGAAAAAGTGGGAACAAATACATCACAGTAGACTAAGTATCCTGGAGCAGACTATATGACTCACCTGTCTATAACCAGTACCAATGGCGTTTCAGATAATCATCAGTGCTCTATCGATACTCATCAATTGAGTGAATGAATGGATGAGACTGCCTTTCCAGGCAGGGCTGACAATGTGAGACTTTAGATAACCTGTCTAAACCTCTTAACCCAGCATCAGCTTATGATAAGGACTGCATGGCGACAAGCCCTTTTCTTCTGGACCCATCACAACATGTCTAAACAGCACCATCCCTGGGCCCCAAGTTCATTCGCAGGAGGACAAGTCAGGAGCTGGCACACTGTCAGAAAATATAACCCAGCTCACCCCAGCCACTGCTAGTGTGGGTGAGGCCTCAGGAGCTGGAAAAACCTGAAGGCAATCCATTCACTTCAAAGTCACTGCTTGGCTTTGTCTAGAACTGAGGGATGAGGGAGGCCTCCCTAACTTATTTCCCTTCCCTCCACTGGCCATAGTTCTCCCACGATTATCTTCAGCTCTAGGAGGTTCCTGTGGCTCAGCTCTCCTTGGCTATCCCCCAGATCAGAGTGACCCCTGGATGGCCAGTTATGGGTGCCCTTGTTCCTGCTCTGGTCTAACCCTCTCATCAGTTTGCAGAGAAAGGTTTATGGTCTGACCTTAGAATTTATGTTTGAAAGTCCCATGCAAAAGCCAGTCCATGTGAACACCCTATTAACCCAGACCCCAGCTCTGACTCACAACCTCTGGAGGTCTAGGAATCACCTTGAAGTCGATGCTGTTACATTCTGGCTGTGTTCCAATTAATTCAATGGACCATAGAAGGGGTATTTTAAAAGCAAGGTAAGTATAGGGTGGTGACTCATTAAAGAAATCATAACACATCCATAAAATGGAGTATTAGGCAGCTGATTAATTAAAACCATGTTTTAAAGATAATGTATGAAAATGCTGGGATACAAGATAGCATATAAACTAGGATCCTACTTTTGTAAATCTGCATATTATATACTCAGAAATCTATATTAAAAATAAACAAAAATTATACCATATATGTATTGCTGCATCCCCCAAAACTTAGCACAGTGCCTGTGACAAAATAAATACTTAGTAAATATCCAGTGAATATAGAAAGAATAAATAAATACTATCTGTAGTCAATTTTAACTAGTGGGATTACAAACGCTATTTATTTACTTCCTGTCCTCTTCCAGGCACATATGATTTAATTATTAGTTTAGTAAGACATTTTTTTAAAAATGTTTTTATTGATTTCAGAGAGGAAGGAAGAGGGAGAGAGTTATAAACATCAATGATGAAAAAGAATCATTGACCAGCTACCTCCTGTACACTCTCTACTGGTGATTGAGCTTATAACCAGAGCATATGCCATGACCAGGACTCAAATTGTGACCTCCTGGTTCATAGGTCATAAACAACTACTGAACCACACTAGCCAGGCAAAAAAATATATTATTTAAAAAATGATGACAAGTAATAATATGTGGACTAAGAGTGCCTACTTACTTTTCCTGGCCAGACCATCTACAGGGCTTTCAAAAGGGCCCAGAGAGCTTATAAAACTGAGTTTGACTCAGCATGAAAATTTAACTTATATTTGACTCCAAAGGATAAATTTATTGTGTTCAAAAATGTTCACTGAGCTCTGGCTGGTATGGCTCAATTGGTTGACCAGAAGGTCACCAGTTTAATTCCCCATCAGGGGAATTCAGGCTTGATAACCAGTAGAAAGCATGTGGGAAGCAGTTAATCGATGTTTCTGTCTCTCCTTCTCCTTTCCTCTCTCTCTAAAATTAATAAAAACATATTAAAATATATATAGTCACCGAACACAAACATGTAGCCAACACCATACTAACTTGGAAGGAGGAGAGAAAGATCCTGGATAAAGTCCCAGAGCTTCCCATGTTTATTACTTGTGTGTGTGTATGGGGCGGCAGGGGAGCGGGGGAAAGGCAAACATCCAAGGAACAGAAGCCAGTCACCCAGGAGCCAGGGGTGGACTGTAATGGTGACAGTGATTAAGAGCAAGGGGAACTGGTAAGGACAGGGGTAGTCAGGAAGACTTCTTGGACGATGGCTTATGATCTGAGCTAGACCAGGAAGAAAAGTAAAATTTATAGAAGCAGAGGTAGAACATTTCAGCAGCATGTAGTGGGTGCAAAGTTTGAGTGTGAGAAAGCAAGTAAGCAGGGCAGTGCTGGCTGGCCAGGATCATCATTACTTTTATTGTAATCTGTTTTCGCTCTTACCTTTATGATTTTTCCTTACCTTTGAAGTTCTGTAGTCCCACTATGGGTTGGCCAGGTGTGAATTCATTTTTATTTACCTTGTGGACTCAGAATGCTTTTCCAAACTCAGAGGACATGTCTTTCTTCAATTGTGAAAATTTCTCAGTCATTAATGCTTGAACATTGCCTCTCCTCCCCTTTCTTCTTTAGAACAGCATCTTCAATGTATACTTGGTTTTCTTGATTTGGTCTTCAGATTTCTTTTGATTTATTTTTCATGTTTCCCATCTTTTTGCCTCCTGGTGCTTCATTTTGGGTGCTTTACCTGATATATCTTCCAAATCACAAAATCTAGAGTGTGTCTATCTAAGAGGTGTGTGTGTGTTTTTTTAATAATGCAATGTTTTGGGGGTTCTATTTCTACAATTTTTACTTAGTTCCTCTTTGAATTTGCTTGTAAAAAAAAACCAAACTAATTTCTTCAGCATTAAAAAGCAATGCACTATTAAACCATGAAAAGACATAGAGAAACCTTAAAAGCATATTACAAAGTGAAAGAAGCCAACTGCTAAGTCTGCACACTGCGTGATTCCAACTCTATGACATCCTGCAAAGAGAGTGAAAAATCAGTGATTTCTAGGGGTTGAGGTGGGGAGGTGAATAGGAAAAATATAGACAATTTTTAGGGCAGTGAAAATACATCTGTCCAAACATACAACATTGACTGAACCCTAATGTAAACTATAGATTTGAGTGATAATGATATATCAATGTAGGTTCATAAATTATAACAAACTAAAGGCCCGATGCATGAAATTTGTGCAAGAATAGGCCTTCCTTTCCCCGGTTGCTAGTACCCGGCTTCCCTCTGGTCCCAGTTTCATCCAGAATGATGGCCTGAAGGATGTCTGGTCTAATTAGCATATTATCCTTTTATTATTATAGATGTACTGCTCTGGTGAGAATATTAATAATGCAGGAGGCTATACATATGTGGGGACAGGAAGTATATGGGAAATTGCTGTACCTTCCCCTAAATTTGGCTGTGAACCTAAAACTGATCTAAAAAAATAGTTTTAAATTCTAAAAAAAATGATTTCCTATTTTTGTTTTTACAGATTTTCACTCCTTTATCTTTCTAAACACCTTAAATATACTTACATGTAGTATATAGAAACAATGGAGTAATATAAAAAGAGACTTCACACCTTAAATATATTTACTTATTTAAGGTGTGAAGTTATATTTATATTTAAGGTGTGAAGTCTCTTTTTATATTACTCCATTGTTTCTATTTTACCATTTTTTGTGAGATGCTTTTCTTCAATTGGATTTCCCCAAATGCTATAAACTTATTAGAATCTATTTTAAAATAATTCATAATTGTTTATATTCTTCATATTGGCCTCCCTCAAGTGTTTTATAATTTCTTGGTGTGAGCTCATCCTCTATGGGAATTATCTCTCAGAGGTAGTGGTGGAGGTGTTCCCACTATGCCTCAGGTGGTGGAAACCTCCCCAAAGTTGTCTCTACCTCAGTGTTAAAGGTTCAGGATTTTTCAAGTTTCTTCCCCCATCTCTATCTTAGAGTTTCTGTATTTCATGAGTGGTGAAGGTTTAAACCTCATGTGCAAACCCAGCTTTTCTCTGTTATTGTAGGTGATTCTATTTCTACTCATGGCCTAGGACAATTTTTAACTTCTGTGCTGTAATTTCTCTCCCAATTTTCTGCTGTGTTCAAGTTCAAAGGTTTTGATTTTTGTTCCCCCACAACTGTTAACTTAAAACAAATATATCCCTGGCCATGTATGTAATAGTTCCTAAAGCATTAATTCACCAGGGTAGAATATAGAATTACTTATTAACTTATGGCATCTAGAAATTTATCTTCTTTGCTCTTGAAATAAAATATCTATATATATAAAAGCCTAAGTGACTGTTCGACTGGTAGCTATGACATGCACTGATTGCCAGGGGGTAGACACTCAATGCACAGGCATGGAAACATGAAACAGACTGATGAATCTCAGAGGGAAGGAGGGAGGGGGAAGGGCAGAAAGAGATTAATCAAAGACCTTATATGCATACTAGAGGCTCAGTGCATGGATTTGTGCACTGATGGGGTTCCTCAGCCTGGCCTGTAGGGACTGGACCGAAACCAGTAGTCTGATAATCCCCCAAGGGATCCTGGATTACGAGAGGATGCAGGCCAGGTGGAGGGAGGGATCCCACTAGTGCATGAATTCATGCACTGGATCTCTAGTATATTTATAGTACAGTGGTACCTTGAGATACGAGTGCCCTAACATATGAGATTTTTGAGATATGAGCTGTCGAGTGAGCGATTTTTGCTTTGAAATACGAGCAACATTTGAGATACAAGTAATCGTGCGGATCGGCCGGCTGCACATGACCCACCAGTTTACCTCGACTTGAGCATCTCAGTTTCCCACACCTCAAGGTTACGGAATGAATTAAACTCTTATCTCTAGGTACCACTGTACATACATGTTATATATATATACACACACACACACACATACACACACACACACACATACACAAACACATGTCTATATTCAGCATTTCTTTGTGTTCAAGAAATTTCATGTGACCCTGGGCAAGCAGTTTAACCTCTCTATGTCTGGCTTCTTCATCATAAGACTATAGTGATGATTAAACAAGTTAATTCATGTAAAGTTCTTAGAATATAGCCTGGCCCAAAGGTTGTCAATAGATGTTATGGCAACTATTATGGCTTCTGCTCAGTTATTTTTATTGACCAGGCCTGGTCCTTTGTCTTTATGTATTTCAAATGTATTTTTAGAAATAAAAATGCAATTTTTAAAACATTTTAAACATTTACATTTCTCTCCTCTTCCCACTCCTAACTGCAAACTTTATACTGAAAGTTAGTAGAAAAAAAATTTTAAATCCTATATAATAAAGATATAATATGTGCCAAAACCAGCTTGGCTCAGTGGATAGAATGTTGGCCTGCAGACTGAAAGGTCCCAGGTTTGATTCCTGTCAAGGGCATGTATCTTGGTTTCGAGCACATCCCCAGTAGAGCGCATGCAGGAGGTGGCTGATCAATGTCTCTCTCTCATCGATGTTTCTAACTCTCTATTCCTCCCCCTTCCTCTCTGTAAATAATCAATAAAATATATTAAAAAATAAAGATATAATATGCAAATGGTCATTACACTGTGAAGCATAATGACTGATCATGTAACGACTGGATCATTGATCAGCAGGAGGGTGGGGCAACAAGCTACTAACAGATGTGGGAGAGCTACAGGAGGGCAGGGCAGCAAGCTACTGGCAAGCTATTGGCGCATGGATTCATGCGCAGGGCTACTAGTCCCTTATAGTGAATTAAGCTTATTACACTTGACCATTCAATTCCGGCCAATATGCAAATGTAACAATCACCTTAAGTCCATTAATGATCTATCAAAAACTATCACCCAGAAAAATCACAAAAGCTTCTGGTCAAGGGCATTTCAGCTCTTGAAATGATTTCTCGTGTCTTGTCCATTCAGGCTGCTCTAACAAAATACCATACCTCAGACTGGGGGGCTTATAAACAACAGAAATTTATTTCTCACAGTTCTGGAGGCTAGGAAGTCCAAGATCAAGGCACTGGCAGATTCAGTATCTGGTGAGAGCCTGCTTCCTTGCTCATAGGTGGCCATCTTCCCTCTAGTGGAAGGGCAAGGGAGCTCTCTATGGTTCCCCTTATAAGGCACTAACCTGTTCATGAGGAGTCCACCTTCATGCCCTAATCACCTCCCACAGGCCCTACTTCTTAATACATCACCTTGGGAGTTAAAAGCATATTACAAAGTGAAAGAAGCCAACATAGAAATTCTGAGAAAACACTAACAGTTTATGGCACTCAGTATTACCCTAGAATATTCCTTTAGCAGAACAATAGACTATCATTAAAAAGAGGGAAAGACTTTAAGATGTGCTGAATTGGAAAAATACCAAGACAATAGATACAGAATAGTACATACATGCTGTGGTTCTGCCTAATAAAACAAAAGGATGTAGGTATGTGTGTTGGGGGGGAGGGGAGTGTGGAGGCAGGGGGCTGAGAGAGAGTATGTAGAGAGAACATTTCTAGAATACTCAGGAACTGTTCACAGAGGTTACATAAGATGTTTTTGAGAAGAAAGTGACAGGTTCGGGACTGTGTCAGCATGTTCACATGGCATATTGTGTGGGAGAGAATGAATTGGGAGAGAATGAATCCAGGAGACCATTTAAAGGACATTGCAATGATCCAGGTAGAGTTGAGGGGGGCCTGTTCTGAAGCAGAGATGAAGTGGAGGGTAAAAAAAAGAAACGAGATTCACTTTCAAGGAGCTCCCAGGGTACCCCCGGGGCCTAGCACAATATCTACACCTACCAGGTGCTCAACAAATGCATGAAATGAATAGTCTCCCATAAAATACTTACAATATTAGGTCCCAAAGACATCCCTCTGCACACTTTAAGAGCCAAATTCCACAGACCTTGTCACCCTCTTCTGAGAGTTCACTCACCCAGCCCAGGACCTGTGCGAAGTCAGCAGATGGAATCCATAGGAGGGTGAGGCTGGGGTAAGAGAAATGCAGGCACAACTCTGAGCTGGTCCTGTTTGCACATGGCAAGAGTCTTGTCTCCAAAAAGCTGTGGCCCTGCTTCCCTTGGGAGCTAAGGGGAGACAGAAAAATTACTAATGAGAAGGAGAAAATCAACCCAGAAAATCAGATCTAACTCTACAAACATGCACACACCAGCTACCATTAGTCCTTGCACTTAGGAGGGGCTTAAAATAGGTTTTTGCAGTGGTTGCCAACAGGTGGTTTGTGAACACTGGCGGTCCATGAAGTCCAAAAGATTGGCAACCACTGTTTTAAAAAATAAGACAAAGACAGGGGAGAGAGCAGGAGGAAAAGGAATTTCAGGAGTGTGATATATGAAGACTGGTTGGAAGAAAAAGAAATTATGCCCCTGAAGAACAGAGTATTCAGTGGACACCAACTCAAACCTTCATATGTGAAGGCTCAGCTGGAAGCCTTTGGTGGCAGGGAGAGTGAATGGTATCTTCTGAGCCTAATGTGGGGTCTGGCTCATAGTGTCCTGCCAAAATGTTTGTTGGATGGATGGATGGATGGATGGATGGATGGATGGATGGATGGATGGATGAATGGATGGATGGATGGATTCATGAATAGATGGATGGGTGGGTGGGTGGGTAGACAGATGGATGGATCAATGAATGGATGAATTAATGGATGGATGGGTGCATAAAAGACTATTTCTATCTGGCTTTCAGAGGCAAAACTGAAATAATTGTTTTATGGCAATCAGGTGGCTATGATAGACAGCTTTCAAAGATAGACCTTAGCAATCCTACCTCCTAGTGTTCACATCTGTGTGTAATCCTCTATCTCTGAGAGTTGGCTGTACCTGATGATTTCCTCCTAATGAATAGAATACAGCAAAAGTGATGGGATGTAACTTCTGTGAGAAGATTACCAAGGACAGTGGTTTCTGTCTTCCTGGACTCTCTCTGTTGCTCACCTTGATGACAGGCTGCCATAGTGGAGAGGCCTCTGTGGCAGCCTTAGGCCAACATCAGTGAAGAGCTAAGTCCTATGGCACACAAGGAACTGAATGTTGCCAACAACCTTGTATGGAAGGAGATCCTTCCCCAGTGGGGCTCTGAAACTCAGCCCCAGCCCTCCGGGCGTATTGACTTTGGCCTGTGAGGGACCCTGAGCAGAGAACCCAGCTAACTGTGCCAGATCCTGATCACAGAAACTGTAAGAAACAAATGTGTGTTGTTTGAAGCCACTGTGTTTGTGTTCATTTGTTGCCAGTGGCTGATTTGAGTTTAACATAAAAATGGATATTCTTCTGGCCATTAAACTCAGCAAATAATGGTAGTGGTTAAGAGCCTAGTGGTAGTGGTTTTGGTACCAATTGGCCTGAGTTGG
Source organism: Lasiurus cinereus (assembly GCA_011751065.1). Classification (NCBI taxonomy): domain Eukaryota; kingdom Metazoa; phylum Chordata; class Mammalia; order Chiroptera; family Vespertilionidae; genus Lasiurus; species Lasiurus cinereus. The sequence goes on along the minus strand of JAAGEH010000393.1, from coordinate 1,066,985 downwards.
AATTTTGAACCTCCAACTTCCCAGCTTTGGCAAGATCATCAACTTCTGAGCCTCTGTTTCTGCATTTTAAAAACGGGCATAATTCTCTTCTCATAGAGATTACAAAAGGATTACATGAAGTGATTATATAAAGTACTAAGCCCAGTACCTGTCACTGAATAGAAGGTAGATATTAGAAAATAATAATAATAATGGAGCAAATTCCCTCCCAAAGCAGAGAGTGTCCCATTCCTGGAAGTGATCAAACTGAGGCTTGATAGCCACGTGCAGGAAGAGAAAGAAACCTTAGAGGACCTCAAGCGCTTTCCCAAGCCTTGGATTCAAGAGCTGTGTGTCTGCCTGGCCAAGCCAAGGGGCGGGGTGATCAGGTGTGCCAAGGAACCGCCGGAGTTAGCTTGTACCAGGGAACAGTACCAGCTGTCGCCAGCCTCCAGCAAGGGTGATGCCTTCCCTCCTGCATAGCCTCTGGGTCAGGTATGTGGCCACCACCCTAGCTGGGCCCACGGGGCCCAGGAAGGTAAACACCCAGCCAGGAAGTGATTGTCACGGGCATGGGGCCAGCTTTGGGCTGAGGCAGGTCTGAAGGTCAGGAATGCTTCCCAGGGAGCCTTTTGCAGGAGAGGACAAAGTGTTTGTCTGTGGACTCTCCGCGACAGAGCGGAGGGCGTGTGGATCTTGCTGGGGACAGGCCAACAGGCAGGACAGAGGACAGGACAGGAAGAGCCGTCAGGGAGGCCCAACCCCAGGAGCTCCTCACTGGCAGGTGAGTAAATAGTTTCGGTATTTTTTAAATGAAATGAGATGAAATAAGAGATGGCATGGAGGTCGCAGCCAGGACAGGATTGGGAAGACCCCAGGCAGGTGTGTGAAGGAGAGGAGACCATCTACCTCTGCTCATTGAGAGGCAGCTCCAAGAGAGAACAGCCCAGACTTCCCTCCTCAGGTCCAGTCTCGGCTTGGCTTCATGCACCACGCTTCCAGCCAGTGCTCAGTTCCACCATCTTTGAGCTGGGATAGTGTCTCCCTCCGGTTCCTTCTCCTGTGATGGCTATGGGGGCAAGTGCAACAACAAATAAGGATTGGCTACATAATTTGCAGCGCCCCGAGCAAAGGGAATATGTGGGGCCCCTTGTTCAAAAGTTATTCCGAACTTCAAGAATTAAGAATGTTAAAATTATTAAGAATGACCTTAAATCAAGTGATCAGCTCAGTGCAACGGCGCAGGTCACAAACCATGCCGCCAGCCCTAATTATAAGCCTACTGCCTGGGAACTGCAAAGTGACAAACAAACCGTGATTGCTATGAGTGCGTGGCTCCAGGCTCAGGGTTGGGAAGCACACCTGTGGAATTTGGCTCTTTGGGAGCCATGAGGTGACAGCTCCCTGAAAGGCCACCCTACTACATTGGCCCCTGCCGCTCAGGGTCCCACCTCAAAAGAACAAAAGGCCCCACCCCTCTGAACCTCCTGGACTGTGCACCTGTCTGCCATCAAGCCAAAGCCTGGTGCGACTCCAGGTCTGGGGACAAGGCTTTCTTGGATGTGGTGGGGGTAGGCTCCTCTTTTCTGTCTTGATGTAAAGATTGGGATGCTCACAGTCACTGGCTGAACAGACCCGGGCTGCGGTTCCTGTCCTTCGGACAGTTCTGCCCTGTTCAGCCTTTGGAAAGGTGCTCCTGTTCATCTAGTCAGACACTGGTGGAATTCCCCTGTCCCCCTCTGTCTCCCTTCCCTTCTCCCTCTCCACTTTCTGCCCAGATTTTCCCTTTCCTCTTCTCTCCCAGCTGCCCTAGCATTGCTTGGCCTTGAGTAGTAGAAACCAGTGTCTCTATGGATGTCTTAAACTTTCTGGTCTTTGAAAGCTGACAATAAACAATTCCATTGACTCCTTACTGGAGTCCAAGTTGTCTTGAAAACCCACCATTGGAGGGGCTCCCCCCAGGAGAGACGAGGTGGCCCCAGTAGCCAGAGGTGGAAGGAGACAAGTGTTTGCCTCTAAACTGGCCCAGGCGGGGGCAGCCCAGGAAACCTACACCAGTGGCAAAACAGCCCGGAGACTCAGCAGAGGAGGCCAAATCTAACCAAGCAGGGTTGTGGCTCTGCCCACCTGCTGGCTCTGCTGAGGGGGTTGGGGGTGGGTGGGGGGGACAATGGAGTCACTATTGATCTCAACAGCCCCAGACCAAACACCCCATCTCCCAGGAAGGGGTCCTTTCTCCTCTTCATGAGCCAACGCCTCCTCAGTAAAGGGTCAGCGCCGATTCTCTGAGGTTACCACCAGCGCCAGCCTAAAATGGCACAGATTCCTTCCTTTACTCCTTCATCAAATCATTGCCCCTCCCCCCCAAAAAAAAACACGCACACACACACATTGCTGAGCACCCTGGCGGGGGAGGCTTTGAAGAGGGCTGGGACACAGATGGGAGAGGCAGAAGCCAGAGGCCAGGTTAGAGGTCCATTCTTCATGAAGTGGGCCCAGAACACCTCCTCATCCAAAGAAGGTTGGGGGGGGGGGGGCTGAGAGGCATTTTGACCAACTGAAACTATGGCTGCCTTATTCAGAGTTCCCTTGGCATCTTTGGGGGTTGTTGGGGCAGGGCAGCCTAGACCTCGGAAGGAATTTTCTTTCTGGTCACCTCGAGCTCACTTTCCCCACTCCCCCAGAAGCCCTGCTTCTGGACCTCAAGGAAATGCCCAGAGAAGCCAATGAACTGGCATTCCTTTCCTTGGTGGACAGCAGTCCTTGAGGCCCCGCTCCGGGGAAGTCTGCACTGGGTCTGGGCAAAGATTTTGAGCACAAAAGAGGGGGCTTTTTCTGAGAACACCCTTCATTAAGGACCTAGGTATCTGGGAACATGGGTCAGCCATCTCTCAGTCTTTCTACTTCTACTCACCTTACTTTTGGAATGGAAAAATAAAATCGCATGTTCGAATGAGTGGGGGCTCATCAAAGAGACATCAGGGAGGCCAGCATGGAGGAGATGACCTTTGAGCTAGCTGTTATTAAATGATCTTACATCACTTATTAATTCTTTTGCAAGAGGAGAAGGCTGAGGGATATGGCTTTATGTAAAGTAAGGTTCTGTAACTTGAATGTGGAAAGTTCTTTAAATAATACACAGATAGCATCTCCCAGGAAAAGGGCAGCAGGATTTTAACAAGGTGGAAGAGTGCATGGGACCCCAAAGGCTCCCAGAGATCACACTGTATGGTCAACGTGTCTCACTTCTGTACTCCAGAGCTGGCTGGCTTTGCCTCACATTCTCCCTTCCCTTTTCACTCCTGGATGAGGTTCAGGCTCAAGCATTGGTGTCTGCCACAGCTCTGACCATCCATTAACTAGGGGTTTGATGCATTGTAAAATGGGGTGCTGATTCGTTATTAATTAATGACGATGTTTCCTACCAGAGACAGGCCCTTCAAAACATAGCCTCTCCAGAGGTTGAGCAGCTTAAAAGGCTTCGAGGAGCTTGGGAGCCTCTGGGGCAGGGACGAGGAAGAAAGACAAGCTGGGCCTGAGGACCTTGACCCCCTAGGCTCTGCCTGGAAGTGGCAAGAGTCAGTCCTGAGCGGCTCGTGGGAGGGTTGCTCAGTTCACATACAGTATGACCTGCTGTCTCAGTATTTCAATCCGTCATGACCATGGGCTCCTTGAGGACTGGCTGCTTAGAGAACACATTCAGCCAGTCAATATTTGCTGCACACTTGCTCTGAGCCAGCAGTGATAAGATATGATAAGATAGATGATCTCTGTCTGTCTCCCAAGCTCCCCACCTTCATTCATTCCAGTCCCTCAGTGGCCTCACCCTCTTTGCTGCTGCCCAGATAAGTAGAGTAAGAAAACCTAGTTTTCACTCACAGCTGCTTCATTCAGCCTTCCCAAGCCAAAGCAGGTTCCCATTAAATCTCACTAATGGGATAAAAAAAAAACAAAAAAAACTTCCAAGTATTCCCTGGCTGGGTGCTCAGTTGGCTGGTCAATGTTTCTCTCTCTATGAACAAACAACAACATAGCCCTGGCCAGTTGTTCAGTGGATAGAGCATTGGCTTGCAGACCAAAAGGACCCAGGTTCGATTCCCAGTCAAGGGCATGTAACTTGGATGCAGGCTACTCACTGACACAGGCCTTAGTGCAGGAGGCAAACAGTTTTCTGCCCTCATCTGAATAACAAAAACATTTCTTGGTGGTTCCTTAAATGCAGGAGGAAAGACTTGTTTCCTTGATGAGTACCTTTGTAAAGAAGTTAGCTTTGAACTTTGAAATGATGTTAAGGTTTTTTGTTTCTGGATTAAAAAGGCATCTAGCACATGGACAGTTTTTCCTAGTGCCTCAGATATCAGAGCCTGAGACTTTCTTTCTACTATTTTCTGGCCTCTTTGGAATCAGTTCAGTGTCTAAATCAAAGCCACTTGCTGTCGGCTAACTTGGGTTTCAAGTCAAGGTCAAGACATGGAGAGATTCTAATGTGAGGTCAGAAAGAAGCCATCTGATGTTCAGTCTAGGATAAACAGACCCGACTAATGTTTGGAGAAACATTATTATCACCAACTTGTGTATTCACTGGAGAAATATCACAGAAATTGCCAAAATAAAGGAACATCTTTTAACTACAGGCCAGGCTGTGGAGGCTAAGGTGGCCTTCCTGTTACTGCTTAGACCCAGGCTGTTTCTGTCTACTTTTATTCCTCTCTGAATCTCCATGACCTTAGAAGACTGTGTTCTCAGTAAAGGCTGTTTGTCGTGAGTCAGAATGTTCTGAATTAAAGGGAGATGAGAAATAGCTTAGCAATCATGCTCTTAACCGCTTGTCCACAGCGAGGCTGCCTCCACCACTGGCTAGCTGTGTGACCTTGGTTGAGTCAGTTAACCTCTCTGAATCTCCATGTCCTCCTCTGTAAAAAAGGGGGAAATGGGACAGGACAGTAACAACTCATATAGGATCGCCCTGAGTATTCAATGAGGTGATGATTATAATGTGCTTACACTCAGTTTCAGATATTATTATCCCAGCAGACCTTGAGAAATAAAACAGATCCTTCTTTTCAATATAAAAGTTGACTTTGAGCAGCAGGGAGAGAATTTATCATCTTACATTGAGTATTTAGCACCTATAAGAGTGTATGCAGAGAACTCTCTTTAAAAACAAAACAAAAAAAACTCCCTTTATTGATTTTAGAGAGGAAGGGAGAGGGAGAGAGAGATAGAAATGCCAATGATTAAAGAGAATCATTGATTGGCTGCCTCCTGCACACACACCCCCCCCACCACCACCGCCATGGGATTGAGCCTGTAACCTGAGCCCAAAACTGGGGTATGTGCCCTGACTGGGAATCGAACCATGACCTCCTGGTTCATAGGTCGATGTTCAACCACTGAGCCATGCCGGCAGGGCCAGAGAACTCTCCTGAAGCATTCACCTGGCCCAAGTGCTCTGAGCAGCAGACTCTGAGAAACTCCTCTCCATGGGCCACTCAGGCCTGATGTCCACCAGCAAGACTATCCACCCCTGTGGGTTCCCTCTAGGTGTTGCCTCAGGGGACCTGATGACCACTTCCCTCTAATCTATAATAAAAGCATAATATGCTAATTAGACCAGATAGCTGAATGACCTTCTGGATGTCCTTCCAGATGACCTTCTGGACAAAGCCGCAGCTGTGAGGGCTGAGCTTGTACAAATTTCGCGCATCAGTCCTCTAGTGAATAATATTTCTAATTAAACGAAGGCATTTTTTTCTGGCAAATTTAGCCGATGCTTCAATTTTTTTAAAAAACGAATTTGACCAAAACCGGTTTTGCTCAGTGAATAGAGCGTAGGTGCTGCGGACTGAAAGGTCCCAGGTTCGATTCCCATCAAGGGCATGTACCTTGGTTGTGGGCACATCCCCAGTAGAGGGCGTGCAGGAGGCAGCTGATCGATGTTTCTCTCTCATCGATGTTTCCAACTGTCTATTCCTCTCTGTAAAAAATCAATAAAATATATTAAAAACGAATTTGGCAAATGCTGGTATGGAAACAATTTGAGGAAATCAGTGGTGGACCAACTGCACAGATTTCAGGCCCAATCTGTGGAAGAGGGAGTTAGCTTTCTGTGGCTGTTGTCCCAAACGACTAGGTCCCTAGTAGGTTAAAAAACACACACAAATTTTCATCTTACAGTTCTGGAAGACAGAAGTTCCACACAGGTCATTCTGGGCTAATGTCCAGGTGTTGGCAGGACTGCCTTCCTTCTGGAGCCTCTGGGGGAGAGTGGTTCTTTGCCTTTTTCAGCTTCCAGGGACCGTCCATAGTGCTAGCCTCATGGCCTCTTCCCTCATCGTCACAGCTGACAGCGTAGCCAGAGAGAAAAAGGGGTCAATGGATGGACAGAAGTCCATGCACCTGGGTGGATGAGCTGTGCATGGAGGGGTTCTAGAGCCCAAGAACAAGTGTGCTCTTGGAAGATAGATATGGAGGAAACAGAGGACTGGGCACCAGGCAGGGCCATGGGCAAGAGCTCAAGGGCTGGTATAAGCTCAAAGCCCTGGCCAGAGCCCAGTCATTGGAGACAGAAGGAGAAGCCTAGAGGGAAGTCTGCTCAGGTCAGAAAGGATCAGAGGCAAGGATTTGGCCCTGGGGAGGGAACGCCCCATACTGCTGTCTTTGGGTTGGGCAGCCTCGTGGGGAAGCCCTCAGTTGCCTCCCGGAAGGTGTCCGTGGTAGGGGCAGGCCTCAAACACCCGCCACTGCTGTTTCGTACCCGTTGAATATGCCCTGCCAACCACCTGGCAAGGTTTGGGTTAATTTATAATTAAAAGCACATGGATTTGTGAACATAAGAAATGGGATGGCAAGCAGCGAGCAGTGGCCTTGACCCTCTTGGGCTGTGGTGAAAGCAAGCATGCACCCTGCACACAATTTCAGAAGATCTTCAGACTCACTGAGGTCAGTTCCAAAAAGCTGAGTGAAGCAGTGAGTCATCAAAACCCCTGCTGGCCTTGTGACAAGATATCACCACCACCACCTCCCGCCTCCAGGGCATCTAGGTGAGCAGGTCGGGTGTAAGGCCCAAGGACAACCCTGGCACAGAGCGGGAGAAAGCCTTAGTTCAGGAGAGAAGGAGACTCAGTGAGCCTGGCTCCTCCAGGTAATTCCACGGCATTGTTTCTGGACTGTCAATTACTTTCCCCATTTGCCATTTTTAAGGTATGCACGTGCCACCTGTGCTGTCAATACTTCCCACAGATTGGTTTCAAATTAAATGCTCTATTTACTTTCATCCTAAGCATTGACATCTGTGAAGTCACAGGTTCAATGTGCTAATTGGATTTTTCTAAAATAAGTATTATTAATGTTTTAAATGTTTGATGTACCTCCTATAATAAACTCCCTTTCCAGGCTCACATCCCACACTGGAGGGGAACAGGGAACTCCCTGGGTTTATCTAAACCTTATGGATAGTTTAAGAAATCACAGCCCCTCAACATCTCTGCAAGTATCTCTTGCATAACTTGTTCACCCAAACCAAATCCAAAATCCCAGCCCCACAATGCCCCGTGACTCTGTCACCTTCCATCTCTCTCCAGGGTCCCATTCTCTCTGGTTGCTCCCACTCCCCTCTCTGCCCACCGTCAAGACCCAGGCACACTCCACGAGTCTTAACCCCCACAGCCGGTGCCTCTGTATGCCCCGCTTTACCCTGTGCCTCGGTAAATTCTCCCCAGGGCCAGAGTCACCTCCTTCCCACCTGTAAGGAGAGCACAGGATCATATCAGGAGGGGCACAAAGGCACTTGGAATGCTTCTAGCACCACACAGATGACAGAAGGTTCCAGAAGGGAAAGAAAGGCCAGAGAAGGGGTGCTCACGTTTAGGATGATGGGGGAACATCCAAATTCCATCCCGCCTGCTTTCTGGGGCCTGAGCAAGGGGGACACCTCTTGTCTCATGACCTGGGGTCTACAGAGGGTGAACACAGTGTGAGTGAACAGAACCCACCAAGGACATGACTGACCAGGTCAACCTCATGTCCTAAATCAGAGTGTCAAAAACCTAGATATACCACTAATTAGGAAGTCCAGCTTCCGACCACTGGGAAGTAATACATAGGAGTCCCTTCAAACCATAAGAAAGATTTCTAAGAGATACTATGGAGCCGAAACCGGTTTGGCTCAGTGGATAAAGCGTTGGCCTGCAGACTGAGAGGTCCCAGGTTTGATTCTGATCAAGGGCATGTATCTTAGTTGGGGGCGCATCCCCAGTAGGGGCCATGCAGGAGGTGGCTGATCGATGTCTCTCTCTCATCGATGTTTCTAATTCTCTATTCCTCTCCCTTCAATAAAATATATAATTTAATTTTTTAAAAAAAGAGAGATACTATGGAGAAAACACAGGGAACTAAAGGGCACTATGAACACCCTGGCCTGCTGAGGGCAAAAACCAAGGACAGGAAATGGTAATGCTACACATCTCTCTTCCTCTCATTCTTCTGCTCTGTTCTCTCACCCGCCCCCACACCTCATCCCTCCCTACTTCTCCCTTTCTCCACCATACACAGAGTTGGCCCTACTACATGTATATCTGGCCCATCCTGGCCATTTCAAAATACCTCCCCAATCCATGGCCATTCAGCCCACAGCCCCTGCTCGCTGGCCTGGTCTCTGTCTCAGTCTTTTTTTTTTTTTAATTAAATCTTTATTATTCAGATTATTACATTTGTTTCTCTTTTTTCCCCTCCATAGCACCCCTCCACCCAGCTCCCTCCCCTCCCTCTGCCCTTAGCTCCCTCCCATTGATCTCATCCATAGGTGTATGATTTTTGTCCAGTCTCTCCCTGTATACCCCTCACCCCTTCTCCCCTGAGAATTATCAGTCCACTCCCTTTCTGTGCTCCTGATTCTATTATATTCACCAGTTTATGCTGTTGATCAAATTTTTAATTCACTTAATTTTTAGATTCACTTGTTCATAGATATGTATTTGTTGTTCATACTTTTTTGGCTTTTACCTTTTTCTTCTTTCTCTTCTAAAAGAGTACCTTTCAGCAAAATCCTGGTTTGGAGTTGATGAACTCCTTTAGCTTTTTCTTATCTGTGAAGCTCTTTATCTGCCCTTCCATTCTGAATGTTAGCTTTGCTGGATAGATTATTCTTGGCTGTAGGTTCTTGCTATTCATCATGTTGAATATTTCTTGCCACTCCCGTCTGGCCTGCATCGTTTCTGTTGAGAAATCAGCTGACAGTCGTATGGGTGCTCCCTTGTAGGTAATGAACTGTTTTTCTCTTGCTGCTTTTAATATTCTCTCTTTGTCTTTTGCTCTTGGTATTTTAATGATGATGTGTCTTGGTGTGGTCCTCTTTGGATTCCTTTTATATGGGGTTCTGTGTGCTTCCTGGACTTGTAAGTCTATTTCTTTTACCAGATGTGGGAAGTTTTCAGTCATTATTTTTTTAAATAGGTTTTCAGTATCTTGCTCTCTCTCTTCTTCTGGCACCCCCACAATTCTGATGTTGGTAAGCTTAAAGCTGTCCCAGAGTCTCCTTACATTATGTTCACATTTTTGGATTCTTTTCTCTTCTTGCTTTTCCAGTTGAATGTTGTCTGCTTCTTTATATTTCAAATTTTTTACTTGATTCTTGCCTTTCTCTAGTCTGCTGTTAGGACTCTGTATAATATTTTTTATTTCAGTCAGTGTATGTTTAATTTCTATTTGGTCCTTTATCATCTTTAGTTGGACCTTTTCCATCTCCTCTTGGGTCTCACTAAATTTATCCAGCTTTTCTAGCATATTCTTGAAAAACCTTATAAGTGTGGTTTTGAACTCTATATCCAGTCATTTTTTTTCCTCCATTTCTTTTGTTTGTGATCCATTCCCTTGTCTCAGCATTTTCACTATGCCAGGGAAACTTCTGTGTTGAATTCAGCTTTATGATACCAGACGCAAAGCCTCAGAAGCCTCTGTTGAGCTTGGGATGGGTGGAGTCTCAGGGCTTAAGGGACCGCCTTGCCTTGCAGTCGGCCCGCCCTCCACGGCTCCTGAGTCTCACGTGACTGGGTAATGGCTGGAGCGGTCCTTGTGCGTGCGCACCCGCAGTGCCTCTAACCACTGCCTTTCCGGCTCCCCTGCACACTAGGACCACACGAGTCTAGGTCCCCAGGGTTTCGCCCGAAACAGGGGCCCAGTAGACTCAGAAGTGGCGCAGTTGGAAGGGTCTGTCTCCCGCCCACTCGCGAAAGCCAGCGGCACAATCAGCAGTCTGTCCTCCGCGAAGCACGGTGCGCTTGCGAGTCTGTCTCAGTCTTTATCTGAGAGAATCTGATTGGCTCAGCCCAGCTTCTGGGTTGACATTTCCTGGATCAAAGGTCCACTCTGTTCTGGTCAGTTATGACAGGAGGCTGGGGGTCGTGGCTCTCAGAGTCTTCCTCTTCCAGGGCTAAGGGTGAAACAAACCCTCTAGGAAGGTTCTGGAACAGGAGGAAAGGATGCTGCCTTCCAGGTCAAGTTGCCCAGAGCCATTCTGAGAAATCTGGCTGGGATTCAGATTTCCCAACCAGAAACCCCAGTACTCCTCCATTCCTTTGCCAATTGTTATGAACTGAATGCACATCTCTCTCTCTCTCTCTCTCTCTCTCTCTCTCTCTCTCTCTCTCTCTCTCTCTTTCACACACACACACACACACACACACACACACACACATACACACACACACCAATTCATATTTTCAAGCCCAAAGCCCCAATATGATGGCATTTGGAGATGGGCCTTTGGGAGGTAATTCAGGTTAGTCAAGGTCATGAGGGCGGAGGTCCTTATGATAGGATTAGTGGCCTTGTGAGAAGAAGAGCATATCCTCTCTCCCTTTTTTTCCTTCCCTCCATCTTCCCCTCTCTCCCTCCCCTTGTCTCCCTCCCTCCTTCTTTCCTCACACACACACACACACACACACACACACACACCCAGGAAAGGCCACGTGAGGACATAACCAGGCAGCCGTCTACAGGGCAGGAAGAGGGCCCTCACCAGAACCTGACCATGCTTCACCCTGACCTCAGACTTCCAGTCTCCAGAACTGTGCGAAAACAAATGTCTTGTTCAAGCCACCCTATCTATGGCATTTTGTTAGGGCAGCCTGAGCTGACTAAGACACCAGTGTTGGCCCTGTCATTGTAGCAGGTCTTTTTATACCCAGTAGGCTAGGGGTTGAGTGATGAGCTCACAGCAACTCCGACATGCAAACAGTCTCACCACTGGAACCCAACAAAGACTCAGTGTTGGTGTGCAGCTTCCTGCCCATAACGGTCCCCGTTTGGCTGTAGAAATGACATTGCCTGCTTTTGTGTAGTGTCTGCTCTGCCCAGTGACTCGGAGCTCAGCAGTCCTGCCCAGCCTCGCTCAGGTTGGGACCTTGGACCACAGGAGGATGGGAGCTTGCCAAGGGCGGTACTGGCGGAGGCTCACCCAGAGGGAGTGGTCCTTGTCCCCAGCTCACTCCCTGCTATTGCTCATCGCCTGGACATGATGGCCAGGACGCAAAAGAGGCTCAGCTTCCATTAAGTGGGTAAAAGTTCTCTTAATGGGAAGGCAGCACAGCTAACTCTGGCTTTACTTTGAGAAAGTAGGTTGAGCCTTCTCTTCCCCAACCCAGCTGAGAGTGGCTGCTGTCACTGATGAGACTCTCGGGGGTGCCACCAGCCAGTCCCTGGAGATGAGGCATAGATTTACTCACTGGGACCGAGCTGAGGCTCTGATGGACCCTCAGTTTGTTTTCAATTTTTTTAAATATATTTTATTGATTTTTTACAGAGAGGAAGGGAGAGAGATAGAAAGTCAGAAACATCGACGAGAGAGAGACATCGATCTGCCGCCTCCTGCATGCCCCACAGTGGAGATGTGCCCGCAAGCAAGATACATGCCCCCAACTGGAATCGAACCCGGGACCTTTCAGTCCGCAAGCCAACGCTCCATCCACTGAGCCAAACCGGTCTCGGCATGTTTTCAAATTTTTATAGCTACTTTTTATATTGAACATCATATGGCACCTTGGTTTCTTTTTACACCAAAAAGGAAAAACAATTTAAACAAGTGGTCACTCATTTAGTTGCAAAAGAGCAGCAGCGTGAGTGTCATTTACCGTGTGTAAGCTCATTTCATCCTTGCTCCATCACTGCACACATGAGAGCCCCTTCCAAAAGGAAAGGGAAGCCATAGGAAGGGCACTCACGTTTGGGATGATGGGGAGTATTAGGAAATTCCCTCCTGTCTGCTCTCCAGGACCCTGCACTGGGGACCATGTCTGTCTCACAACCCTGTGTCTAACACAGGGTGGACTCAGCCTTACTTAACGTGTAACTGCAATCCACTGTGGACACAGCTGACCGCTGCAGCTCCATGTGAGCTAAGTGGGCATCACCCTCCAGATGGGAAGCTGAGGATCAAGGGCTGGGGGAGACCCATCCCCGGAGTCCAGTCAGGACATGCTGAGGTGGACATCATGTCTTCCCCTCTGTGCCAGGGGCCCCACCGTTTCAGCCTGACTTAGAATAAGAGGCAAGGAGCTGGTAAGAGGCCTCACCCCACCACTCCATCCACCCCCCTCACTAAGAAACCTGGCCGTGGCCATTGTTCTCACGTGGGCAACTGTGGGCCACAGCCACTTTAGGGGGGAACCCTTCTGCCCCCAAACTACCCAGGACTCCCCATAAAGAAGCCTCCACACAGTGTGGAGGGAGGTTCTCTGAACAGTGAGTCGCTGGGGAGGCTGGAGGCTCGGCCCCCAGAGAGGACAGGACTGGGCTGTCCTGGCTCAGGCTTTGTCCCCCGAGTGCTCGGATCCTGATCGCAGCTCTTTGATAAGGGCTGCATTGCTTCCTAAGCCATCTCCACCTCCACAGGCAGTCTCTCCTGCTCCCTCCAACACTGGCCATTCCTATCCTCCCAGCGGCAAGGAGGGCTCTGGGACCACAGGACCCAGGTTCGAATTCTGCCTCAGCCACTTCCCAACTGCATCTCGAGCAAGTGACTAAGTTTCTCTAAAATGTGACTGACAACAGTGCCTTCCTTCCCTCCTCCCCAAGGGCTCTATGAGGATCAGATGACTTAAAGGGAACGTGCCTGACACAAACCCCCTGTGATTCCCCCAGGAGTAAGAACTGTGCTGCAGCTCAGCGCAGTTCCTCTCTGGGCAGTGCCTCTGTCACTAGCTGTGGCCCCAGGCGCTGCTGTCCTCCTCAGCACTTCAAGCTGACCCGCCCTCGTCCTGTCCTCTTCAGAAACCACCGGGAGGGTGGCTGTGGGTGGCCAGGAGCCTCTGTCTATCCATCCAGGACACCCTGTCTCGACACAGTGGAGGACTTGTGGCCTATGGGCAGCTTCCCAGTGGTGTCAGGAGGAGACTGGACCGTCAGCCACAGCTCAGAGGGAGGGCAAGGCCATCTGGAAAGAACAGCCAGTTCAAGCCCTGGCAACAGATGAGACCCTGGCAAAGGGAGAGAAGAGGAAAGACGGAGACTGAGGGAGGAGGGAACGTGACACATTCGCAGGGACGCAGGAGGCAATGGAGAGGCTGGTGGCTCACACGCAGCTGAAGCCTGGGAAACAGATATTGGAATGAGGAGGAGCGAGTGAGCCCCTCATCGGAGCCCTCTCTGAGGGTTGGGGGTGGGCTGGTGTCCAGTGGGTGACAGCATCAGGGGTGCGGGAGGGAAGGAGCCGGTCGGTGCTATGTACATGCAGCAGGACTCTGGGAATCAGTATATGTTCCAGAAATTTCCACCAGATCCTACCCACTCCTGAAGGAGACAGAAAGCCGGGCTCAGATGTGCCCTGCTCAGAAGCTCAGAAACCCCAAGGATTCAAAGTGCAGGAGTCCCTGACAGGAAGAAGACAGCCCAGAAGATAAACCCTAAACCCTCCCTCTGACCCGTGCTGACCAACAGAGGCCGGCATCAGCTCGGGCCAGGGTCTGGTCCTCCCCCGCCCTGGACATGGCCTCCACACTGCCCATCCCTGCACCAGGCCTGCCTGCGGGTCCGTGTTGTCCCTCGGCGGTTCTGGAAGCAACCATAATGACAAGCCTCAATGCCTTTCCCAAAGCAAAGGGAGTTTGCCAGACTAAAGAAGCGGTCGTCATGGCGTGGTCCCCAGACTAGTAGCAGCAGCAGCAGCAGCTGAGAATCTGTTAGAAATACAAATTGTTGGGTCCAACCCAGGCCTCCTGCATCAGACACTTCGAGGGTGGGGCTCAGCAGTCTGTGCTTTAAACTCTGCAGGTTGTTCTGAACCCACTCCAGGGAGAGAACCATTATTTTTGACGAATGGGAAGAAACTCTACAACCAGGTGGAACAGCCTGCAACAGCATGGAATAGCACTGAACAACGTGGGACAGCATGGAACCATGTGGACCAGCATGGAACAGTGTGGAACAGCATGGAACAGCATGGATGGATCTTACAAGTCTAATGTCTTGGGAAGAAGTCAGACACAAAAGAGAACATTCTAAAGGATTCCATGTACATCAAGTACCAACACAGGCAAAACTAATCTCTGCTGTTGGAAGTCAGAAGCTGCCCTTGGGCCAGGGAGGGAAAGGCGCACAGAGGCTTTCTGGAGTACTGGGGCTGCTCTTCCTGGGGCTGGATGCTGTTACACAGTGTATCAACATTTAGCACTTAAGATATGGACACTTAAGTATTTTATAAACTTAATTTAAATTTTTTTTTTTTTACTATATAAAAGGGTAAAATAGAAGTGCCAGCTCCCACTTCATTGCATAGCCCAATAAGTGGTTGAAATCACGTGGGAAAGACCTGGGGGTTTGTGCCCCTGCTCCAGAGAGTAAGAAGTTAGGCATTCTTTCATCCTTGGCCAAAAGGGTTTCATGAACCCGACATAAAAGTGGCCTCAGCAGGTGGCGGCTAATGAAAGCAAGAAAGAAGAGCTGTGGGTCGTCCCATCTAAAATCAGGTCGCCATTTTTGGTAAAAGCTGCTGTTCCCACTTCTTCCCTGGTTTGTAGATACATTTACAGAGAACAAGAGGCCTCATTCAGTTGCTTGGGTGGATATTACAGAGAGTTTATCTTGGAGGAGACACCAGGAAGTAATATTGCACAAGACAACACTCTGTGGATGTTTCACTCTGCTGGTGGTGGCGGGGTGGCGAGGGGAAGGGGGGCACGAGAGTTGAAAGCCAAAAGAAGAATCTCGTCTCACCTGCCAAGGAATTTTCCAGGCTAGACAGTTCAGGGCCTTGATACCCTAGAACTGAGCTCTGTGGCTCCATCCCCTATCTACAGTCAAAACAGTGTTCTTAATGAGATAATCTTGGTCCTCCTGGATTTTTCTTAGGGCTGTTCACCCTCTCCAACCCCCTAGTCTACTCCAAGCAGGTAGTTAGACAGCAACACGGATGAGCCATATCTATACGAGCCATCTAGAAGCTCAATCTCATGATGGTCCTAACCAATCATCTATCAAACCTCCACGGAGAGGAAGATGCAGAGGCCACGTCCCCTCTGAAATCCCTGCCGTCAGGCAAAAGCCTGCATGGTGTCACCTGTAGAGTGACTTCTGCTGGTTGTGTCTTATGTGAAGCCATCAGTCTATACTGAGGGGCACAGAGGAAGGGTCTTCAGATAACTGTTTGCATGAGCATGTATTCAGGAGACAGGCCACCTAATGGGATGAGTAGATGGGTCTGTGCATCACCTGGGAGGGACACTCTAAAATGCATGTTCCTGGGAGCCACTTGAGCCTTAGTCCAAATTCCGGGCATGGGTTCCAGGAATCCATATATTTAATAAGCTCTTAACAGTCTGAAAATCACTGCACTGCACTTCCACAAAACCCCAGGAGAGAAATCCCTTAGCCAACCTTAGCACTAACTACAAACATATTTTCTCCTGAGCAACTGGTGGTTTTTATCCCTGAACACAATAGAATGGGTCACTGACACATTGGCTGCTAGGAAGCTCAGGAGCGATGTGGGTCTATCTATAGCAAGTCTTCGTAATAGAAATTTTTTAACTTTATCCCCCACTGAATTTGTTTTTGTTTTTGTTTTACTTTTTAAATGTTTAAAATTATTTATTAGGAAAAAAAAACACACCCATCTGAGTGCTTTCTGTAACTCATTGAGTTTTATGGCCCCACCTTTTTATTCTTCTTTCTTTTGTCCTCTTTTTAATTGATTCTGTGTTGAATAAGTGAAATATAAGAATAAACATGCATTATATTTATAAGTGGAAATATTATCACTGTGTAGTAATTTGCACAATAATGCACAAACAGCTACCATGAATCGAGTACTTAGGTAATGCTTGTGCACGCTACATGACAGTTGAAGAGCATGGAGTCCCAAGAGAAAGCCACAGGTCCAGCTCATGTAATCAGTAAGGAGGGTGCAGGGTTGACAGTCCATGTTTGCTTGGCTTTACGCTCCAGTTCTAAACACCTGTACTGCTTCCCCCAGGGTCCTCTGGAAAGATTTGGGAACCATTTAATTCCTTCTTAAAATGTCCTATTTTTTACCCCAACAGAGCTGGAGGGGCTGGTCCCCAGAGTGCCTTGGCCTAGTCTAGACTTCCTGTCTTTTTTTCAGGCTCCTTTCCCTGAATGATGTCTCTTCTTACAACCAAAAAGAACCTAACTTACATGCACATTAAAAGAGATAATGGAAACAAGTAAGATAAAATAATGGAACTCTAAATGACATATTATACAGGCAGTTCTCGGGTTACGTCGGACTCAATGTACATTGTTTCATGGTTGTGTCACCATCTCCCATCCTATATAATAAAGAGGTGATATGCAAATTGGCCCCCATGCCCTTGCATCACAAGATGGCTGACCCCACGTCATCTCAAGATGGTCACCCCCACATTGTCATAAGATGGCCGTCAGGGGAGGGCAGTTGGGGGGGACCAGGCCTGCAGGGGAGGGGAGTTGGGGGCAACCAGACCTGCACGGGAGAGCAGTTGGAGGCGATTAAGCTGGTAGAGGAGCAGTTAGATGTCAATCATGCTGGGAGGGGTGTAGTTAGGTGTCAATCAAGCCAGCAGGAGAGTGCTTAGGGGACTATCAGGCTGGCAGGCAGAGTGGTTAGCAGCAATGAGGCAGCCAGGCAGGCAAGTGGTTAGGAGCCAGCAGTCTCAGATTGTGAGAGGAATGTCTGATCCCTAAACCAGCAATCAGACATCCCCCAAGGCAGTGGTCGGCAAACTGCAGCTTGAGAGCCACATGAGGCTCATGAGACGTGGTTTGCTGTTCTGTTGACTAATGAGTTTGCCAACTACTGGGATAGGGACTTAATCAAAAGGAACAACAACAGCCTGTAATTATTGGAATCCAGAGTTTAGGTCAGTTGTCAAGCCGCAGTTTGCCCACCACTGCCCCAAGGGGTCCCAGATTGGAGAGGGTGCAAACTGGGCTGAGGGATAACCCCCAATGCATGAATTTCATGCACTGGGTCTCTATTTATTAAAAAAAAAAGTTATGTCATTTCATTGTATGTACATATGTGCTTTATGTTTTTTATTATTTATTTACCATAAGTAAAGGTCAGAAATTATTATCTTTCTTTAAAATTTGTTTTGCTGTTTCACTTCATTACTGCTGTGTATGTGCTCCACGTGAGTGACTAGGTGCTTATGTAGGTGGGTTCTGACTTATGGCAAAAATCACGTTATGTCACGCCGTAGGAATGAATCTCATTCTATACCTGGGAGGGACACTCTCTAAAATGCATCTTGGTAAAAGCTGCTGCAGGTTGTTCTGAGGACCTACGGTAGAATATTATGCAAATACTAGAGGCCCAATGCATGAAAATACTAGGGGCCCAATGCAAGAATGGGCCTTCCTGCCCCTGGCTGTTGGCACTGTCTTTGCTCTGGCCCAGAGCCACCTTTTTGCCTTCCCATGCTGCCCAGAGGTCCAGAGTGCTGGGGTGGTTCGGAATGCCTGCATTGTTGCCATGACAATGACGCAAGCATCCTGCCCCTGGCCATCTGCGCCTATGTATGCAAATTAGGTCACCAGGAGAATCCAAGATGGCGGCATAGGTAAACACCTACACTGCTGCCTCGCACAACAATTTCAAAACTACAACTAAAAGACAGAACACACATCATCCAGAACCACAGGAAAGCTGGCTGAGTGGAAGATCTTCAGCTAGAGGGAAAGAGAGGGGCTCACAGAAACCCAGTGGAGCTGCAAAAAGCTGAGGTACAGAGACATGTGAGTGGAGAGAGTGGGTGCCGGAATACCTGGCTGATTTTCTCTGCCAGGAGGGAAACGGAGACTCTCAAAGGCATTGAACCCCTTATCTTACAACACTAAACCCCAGACCCAGCCGAAACTCATACGGGGGGAGTTTGGACTCTGAAAAGGGAGAGGTGCACGAAAATTTAGGGGAGTCGCAAAAGATCAGAGGTCTGGTGGCACGCACGGCACTGCGCATAGGACAGATTGCTGATTGTGCCGCTGGCTTTTGAGAGTGGGGGGGAGACAGACACTCCCAACTGTGCCACTTCTGACTCCACTAAGCACCTGTTTTGGGTGAAACCCTTGGGACCTAGATTTGTGTGGTCCTGGAGCACAGGGGAGCCGGAAAGGCAGCAGTCTAGAGGCACTGTGGTCATGCGCGCACAAGGACCACTCCAGGGATTACTTAGTCATGTGAGACTCAGGGGCCGTGGAGGGTGGGGCTGACTGGAAGGCAAGGCGGTCCCTTAAGCCCTGAGACTCCATCCATCCCAAGCTCAACAGAGAGGCTTCTGCGGTTTTGCAAGTCTGGTATCATAAGGCTGAATCCAACACAGAAGTTTCCCCGGCATAGTGAAAATGCCAAGACAAGGGAAAGGTTCACAAACAAAAGAAATGGAGGGGGAAAAAAACGACTGGATATAGAGTTCAAAACCACGCTTATAAGGTTTTTCAAGAATATGCTAGAAAAGTTGGATAAAGTTAGCGAGAGCCAAGAGGAGATGAAAAAGGACCAACTAGAAACACTGACTGAAATAAAAAATATTATACAGAGTCCTAACAGCAGACTAGAGAAAGGCAAGAATCAAGTCAAAAATTTGAAATATAAAGAATCAGAAAACACTCAACTGGAAAAGCAAGAAGACAAAAGAATCCAAAAATGTGAAGATAATGTAAGGAGCCTCTGGGACAGCTTCAAGCATACCAACATCAGAATTGTGGGGGTGCCAGAAGAAGAGAGAGAGCAAGATACTGAAAACCTATTTAAAGAAATAATGACTGAAAACTTCCCACTTCTGGTAAAAGAAATAGACTTACAAGTCCAGGAAGCACACAGAATCCCATATAAAAGGAATCCAAAGAGGACCACACCAAGACACATCATAATTAAAATACCAAGAGAAAAGACAAAGAGAGAATATTAAAAGCAGCAAGAGAAAAACAGTTCATTACCTACAAGGGAGCACTGTCAGCTGATTTCTCAACAGAAACTATGCAGGCCAGATGGGAATGGCAAGAAATATTCAACGTGATGAATAGCAAGAACCTACAACCAAGAATAATCTATCCAGCAAAGCTATCATTCAGAATTGAAGGGCAGATAAAGAACTTCAGGAGTTCATCAACTCCAAACCAGTATTATATGAAATGCTGAAAGGTACTCTTTTAGAAGAGGAAGAAGAAAAAGGTAAAAGCCAAAAAATTATGAACAACAAATACATATCTATCAACAAGTGAATCTAAAAATTAAGTGAATTAAAAATTTGATGAACAGAAAAAACTGGTGAATATAATAGAATCAGGAGCACAGAAAGGGAGTAGACTGATAATTCTCAGGGGGAAAGGGGTGAGGGGTGTACAGGGAGAGACTGGACAAAAATCATACACCTATGGATGAGGTCAATGGGAGGGAGGTAAGGGCAGAGGGAAGGGTGGGAGCTGGATGGAGGGGTGATATGGAGGGGAAAAAAGATAAACAAATGTAATAATCTGAATAATAAAGATTTAATTTTTAAAAATTGGGTCACCATCTTTGTTGGGTTAATTTGCATGCTCACTCCTGATTGGCTGGTGGGAGTCACGAATGTACAGTCAATTTGCATATTTCTCTTTTATTAATGAAGATTAAAAGTGAATCTATATATCCTACTTCATTGAAATAGAACATCCTGCCGAAACCAGTTTGGCTCAGGGGATAGACTGTCAGTCTGCGGACTGAAAGGTCCAAGGTTCAATTCCGGTCAAGGGCATGTACCTTGGTTGTGGGCACATCCCCAGTAGGGGGCATGCAAGAGGCAGCTGATCGATGTCTCTCTCATCGATGTTTCTAACTCTCTATCACTCTCCCTTCCGCTCTGTAGAAAATCAATAAAATAAAAAAATAAAAAGAAATAGAACATCCCGCAAAACATTGTTTAATAGGAGGAAAAAGTAATAAAACCATAGGAAAAACATTCTTTAGAATGCTCTATAGTCTGAATAAAATATTTAATGCTTGAATTCCTTTGGAGTTTATTTAGGGAATTTACTTTGAGCATCTAAACTGATATTTTTTCCAAACTGAGAACCAATATTCCAAAGTGTTGTTGCTGCCCCTCCTTTTTCATAATAACAACTTTATGGAGATATAATTCACATTTTAACAATTCACCCTTTTAGAGTATACATCCAATGGTTTTTAGTATATTCACAGAGTAGTGCAACCATCACCACTACCAATTTTAGAACACTGTCAACATCTCACCAAAAGAAAATCTTGTCTTCATTAGCAGACATTCACTCCTCATAACCCTTCCAGCCCTAGGCAACCACTAATCTACTTTCTGCCTCTATGGATTTGCCTATTCTGGACAGTTCATACAAATGAAATCATACACTATGCGACCTTTGGGACTGCCTTTTTTTACTTAGCAAAGTGCTTTTCTGGCTCCCTTATGTTGTAGCACATGTCAATATTTAATTCCTTTGTAGGACTGAGTTAAATTCCATTGTATGGATACACTCCAGTTTACTTACTCATTCATCAGTTATTAGACATTCGAGTTGTTTCCACTTTTTGCCTATTATGAATAATGTGACTATGAACATTCATGTACAACTTTTTGTGTGGACACATATTTTTATTTCTCTCGGGAATATACTTAAGAATGGAACTGCTAAGTCATTCTATGGTTAGCCTTTTGAGGAACTGCCAAACTATTTTCCAAAGTGTCTGCAAATGAGCTTAAAAATCATTTTATCCAAACATCCCAGTGAGTTTTTTCATTGAAATTTTTAAATTGAAATAGCACTAAAACTATATATTAACTTGAGGAGAATTAATATATAATATTTCATTTTCACCATCCAAGAAAAAAACCCACACCTCTCTAAACATGCAAGTCTCTCAAGTTTTTCCTTTATTTAAGGTGCTTGTGTTTATTTACATGGTTACCCCATGTTTTCTGGGTTTGTTACTACTGCTTTCTACTTTCTTGTTATTGTTGACATGTAGTAAATCTATCTTATTCTGGGCCTGGGCTGAATTCTTTATATTCCGATAGGCTCAATTGGTTCTTGTGGATTTTCTAGGCCAGTGGTTGGCAAACCGCAGTTCTGTTGACTAATGAGTTTGCCGACCACTGTTCTAGGCATTCAAATCATATCAACGGCAAATTGTGATTAGTTCATCTTCCTTTCTGATAACACTTGCTTTATGTCTCATTATGTTGGCTAAAGCCCAAGAAACATGTTAATAATAATGAGAGCAGGATCTCATTCAGATTTTCCAACATCCCTGTATTTGTGATGTGCATAGTACTCTTTATCGAGTTTTCTTCTAGTCTCACTTTTAAAGGTCTTTCCTGAAGATTGGTATTTAATTTTGTCGCTAAGCCACTGATGTGTTATATTGTATTAAGACTGCCTCATGATTATAAAATTGCCTGTTTTATTTAAATCACTCTGAGGACATTTTAATCAGGGAATTAAAACACCTCACTTAACAGCTTATTCTTATTCCCTATCTGATTTTTGAAGATATAAACAACATAGCTTTCTTTTTCCCCTTCATGGCTACTGGTCTCCCTGGCTAACCTCACTTCACTGGTGCCTAGTAGGACCCTTGGGGTTTCTTGGTCATTTCACATAACTTCTCTCCTTCAGTTTTTGGAAGTGACTCATTTTCTTACTGAAGATTCTGTCCTCCTCAACTTTTTCAAGAGATTTACCTATTTATTTTTTGAATAGCTTAATACATTGCATGACCTTTAAAAAATAAAAAATATATATATTAAAAAGTATGTTAATTTAAAATCTCTTTCCCTCCCAATCTTACTCTCCATCTGCTTAGGTTTCTACACAATAATTTAAAAAATGTGTGTGTATATATGTAACTAATTGCTTTTAACGTCTTTGACAATGTTTTAGGCACATCCAAATAAATTTGAATACATTTTCTCCTTGTTCCCTGATAGAAACGTAATACAGACTCTCCTATCCTTGTTTTTCTTTTAATTGTGAGATATCCTAGAATCCTTCCTTAATCACTATATAGAGCTTCCTCTTTCTTGTTTTTACATCTGCATTTTATTCCGTTTAGAATGGTCTAATTGGTGTTACCAGTTCTGGCAGAGAGGCATTCTGTTGTCTTTGATTACTTGTGTCACCTGCACACAGATCACTCTCCACGTGTGCAAGCAGATCTGTGGACCAACGTCCTGCCGATGACATTGCTGGGCTGAAGTGTAGTTGTTTTCACTTTGATCGATGTTGATGGGGCCGGGGAGGGCTGCTGTTGCCCCTCAGCCTCACCAATCACCTTTCAAGCTTCTGTGTTTTGGCCAGTGTGTTAAGGGAAAAGGAGCTCAGTGTGTTTGGGATTTTCATTCCTCTTATGAGACATGAGGTTTTGGGGGAAAGTCCCGTTGTGAAAGTCTCTCTGACCTTCCCTGTGCCCACCATCACCTGGAGTGCCTTCAGATGACTTTTCCTCCCTCCATCCCCGGCGACAACATGCCTCCAGCGTGCTTTGCTTTCTGCCATTCATGCTCCGCTCATCGTCCCTCCTCTCCCCGTGCTTGGCCCTGACCATTTTGACGACAGGAATATCTAGTTTGTTCTTTGAGCCTGTGATTTCTTCCTTCCTTGCAGGCTTTCTTCCTATTGCAAATTATATATAAAAATAGATAAATGTAGTGTATGTGCCACCACTCTCTGGCATTGGAATATCTTCCTGGAAAAAAAAAGAAATGTGTTCAGCCCCTCTCCACCACTGTCTAGCTCCCTGGTTTAAAATTAATTTCACCCATTTCTATTGTGTTGTCAGGAAAGGGGGCTGTTCACACTTGACCGATCACAGTCTATTTTGGCTTGTGGATGAATTTTGTCACTGTATCTGACCCAGACTGCCAGGATGTATAACCGCTGGTGGCACCACATGGCAGGGAGAGGGTGGCCCCAGAGTCTGTAGGCCCGGACTCCTCCAGCGGGATCTCAGCAGCCGCCTGGCCCTATCTCACCGTGTTAGAGCGCTCTCACCTCTAAAGAGATGTTGCTGGGATTACAAACTATTATTAAGTCTGTGCTCCTTGAGCTATTACTGTAATTAGTAGTCAGCCTTCCAGGTTGCATTCTGGCTAGTTCGGACCTTGTCCCAATTTGGCCATTTTCAAGTCCAGCTTCCTGCCAAATGCCGCTCCCTCTCTGATCTCAGGCCCAACTTCTCCCTCAGACCCCACTTCCTTTCTCAGTGTGTCAACAGCCTGAAGGAAAACCGTCTGGAGCTCATGTTTACTTTCCTCCCTCTTGCACAGAAGCCAACAGACAAATCAGTTTGGATCTTTGCCTCCTGGGCTGGCTCTCTGGCCGCCTTCAGGCCTCGGCTCAGACTTCCTCTCTGTGGGCTCCCTGCTGAACCTAAAAGCCCCACACCCTTTATTCACTCCTCCCCCCCCCCCCCCCCGCCCACCGCCCCACGCAGTTATTTGCATACAGTCCTCATTCCTGCTCACTGGGAAGAGAATCTCCATCCAGCCTTTTAGGCAACAAGCAGGTCTTTCTGCAATCAGCCACAGTCTTGGTTCTACAAGGACCCTCACCCCTTCCCTCAGCCTGGGAACCCACTTCTCCCCTTTCCTGAAGCCAAATCTGTCCCCACATGGCCATGATGCAGGTGGGGTGAAACCAGCGGGAGTCTGGGCCTTGCCCTGAATTCCCCTTATGCTGCCTTTTGATCCTGTCCCTCTCCAGCTTTGCTCCCCAATTTTTTAATTTTCACTTCAAATTCTTTTGAAATTCTCTCCTTTTCTTTGGGTATTCCAGTGATCGGCAAACTCATTAGTCAACAGAGTGGCAAACCGTGGCTCGAGAGCCGCATGTGGCTTGTGAGTCGCAGTTTGCCAACCACTGGGGTATCCCATTTCTTTCCTCTTTTGTTCATGCTGAGAACACCAAAATGTCCTCAGGGCATCGGCTGTCATCCTTTTGCCCAGTGGTCACGTGATTCTCACAATACAGGTCAACCCCACAGCAGAGCACCTTCTGGGGCAGCTCTCCAAGCTCCATTCCTCGCTGGGGTTTTTCTCCCAAACCAGCAACTTCATGTTTTCCCCTCTGCTACCTAAATTTCTCCTCTACAGTCCTCCCCCTGCCCACCCCCCAACCCCGCCTTATTTAAAGCCTTTGTTGTTTACAGCCCTTATAAACACTGCCGTTTACCTGGGAGGAGTCTAAGGTACCAATGCTAGGAGCAGGAATGAAAGCTGAAATGATGCAGGTGATTTGGGATCATCCAGGCCTGCCTCCCTCCCTCTTAGGGAGTCCCTCTTGCCATGCAGACCTGCCTGCAGGTATTCAAGCCCTTTCTGTTGTCACATTCACAGCTAAGGTGACTTTCAGGCCACATTTTTGGACCATGCTCCCATCTTCTAGCTGGATGGCTAATACACCCCTCATTGCCCTGGGCCTTCTACCTGTGCCCACCATGCCATTGTCCCCCACCCCAAGCAGCTGGCTTGGATTGCTGGAGCTGGGTTTGTGGCAGCTCCCCTCTTTTCCTCACCACCTTCTCTCATGTGTCCTGACCTCCCAGACTGCCACTGACTCATGCAGGGCGGGCCCTGGCCCTCAGCCCAGCCCCAGGAGATTTAATAGTCACTCCTGGCTCTTATGCCCAAAGCCACATAGCTAGAACTGAGAGAGCAGCCTAGAGAACTCTGCCTGCTTCTGACTGATTCACCCAGGCCGTCTTCAGCCAGTTTTTATAACAGCGTCTTCTGACCACATCCCATGCGTCTCAGTTTCCCCCGACAAACAAGTCAGACCGATGAGGTGTGATTCCAGCTGTATCCTTTACCAGAGCTCCCGCTCCGGCAGCTCCCTCATCTGTAAGAGGGGGGTGATTGACACATCTGCCTCCTGGAGTGAATCTGTTTACAGAGTGCTGTGTGTGCTTGGCACCAGGGACGTAGGGAACAACACAGACTAAGCCCAGCCCTTTCAGAGTGTCTTAACGAGGGAATGTGGGCAGATGTGGGACACAGACATGGACAATAAGCCAGCCAAGCTTGTTGTGTGAGTAGCGAATGAATGAATGGTATGCCGATGCCACTTTGCCCTCAGCCCTCCCCCTTCCAATCACAAGGCTGACTCTGTGGACTTCCACCCTGAAGCTCCTGGAACAGAAACACGTGGGCTTAAAGCTCTCAAGGAGTTTCAGAAAAACATTAGGAGATTTGGGGTAGGGCTGTCTGGCTTCCAGCAGTTAATGGATATAGAAGAAATGGAGCAATTATAAATATATATATATATATTTCAAATTTAGAACACATTTGCCCAAAATAGGCAATAATTGAGGTTGAATTAGAGTTGTTTTTCAGAGAGTTTCACAGATTCTGTGTGTGTGTGTAACGGCCTTTAAAATGGTATGATTTGGAATACATTTTCTCAAGGTTTCCGAGCTCACTCATTTAAAGGAAAATGATAGAGAAGGTTTGAGGGCAATTCCCAGGGCTGTCTCTGGACAGTCCCTCTGTGGGCTCTCTGAGCCGCCTTTGATCACAGAATTTGAGAGACAGCTATGGAGCTCAGAGACATCCCCTCTCACTCCCCACCCCTGCTCCATGTTTCATGGGCAGAAAATGAGGCCCTGACTTCAAGTTAAATACGTGATTACAGGCAGCAGGACATGGGGATTCAAACCCAGTCCCTTCCCTCCCAGCCCAGTGCCCTTCCCAGTACATTGTACAGGCCTCCATGAGTTCATAGTACCGCATGGTCAACACTGGCCATCAGCCCGATACACTGGGCTGAATCTGAAAGACATCACCCAACCTAAGGGCTGGGAAAGGGCTGGCTACAGCAGGACCCTGGGGGACTTTGGGGAGAAGGAATGTCCTGTATTTAGGCTGTGGTGCTGGTTACATGAACTGTATGTGTTGGTCAAAGATCTCAAAGACCTGGACACTATTAAGGACAAGTTCTACTGGGTGTAAATTATACCCATTTTCAAGTGGCAGGACCTGTCCCTCACTGACAGAATTTTTTTTATTTTTATTTAAAGCCAACCTAAAATCAAAATGGCGATGATAAGGGTAATGATAACTTTAAATGCCAAAAGACAGTCATGTTCCTGCTACTTCAGGGACGTTTTCGAGATGCTGTAGTCAGAGCAGGAAGTTGCCCTGTTGGTAACAGTCAGTCAGCTTCAGTCTAGGACTTCCCACTGCAGACTCTGCTGGGAGGCTTTCCACCTGCATGTCCCATGCTCCAATCCCAAGCCAGCTTTGCTCCCACTGCCCCGACTGGCAGTGAGTAGCAGTGGCCTGCCCAGTCACCCTGGCCACCACCCGAGGCTGGGACAGCCCCTCCTTGCTCCTCCACAAACCACTGTGACTCACCGATCCTGTCATTCCTCTGGCACAAGGTCCCCAGCCCCACCTGCACCCTGGCTTAGGCACTCACCTTACACACCTGGCTGATACTAGTGTGATACTGCCCTCTGGCCTCGGCCCCTCAGCCCAGCCTGCCCAGAGTTCCGGGATCCTGCCACCTCCTCACTTGTGGTCATCAAAGATGTGGCAGGAACTCCCTGACCTGGTTCAGAGACCTCCACAGATCAGCCCCAACCCACAATTAACTCCTACATTGCCCACCCTCACCACCACCACCAGGACCCCTGCCCACTTGCTGCCCCCAGACCAGCTCTCAGCTGAAAACAGCCTCAGTATCAGAATCAGAGTCCACCCTGATAGGAGGCATAGAGAGCAAGGGAAAGGAGAGAGGAGGAGATGCTGTAACCATTAAATCCTAAATTCCCCAAGGCCCTGCCTGCACACCTCCGGTGAGGGGAAATTCACTGACCCCCAAAGCAGCCACCATGCCTTTGGACAGCTCTGAATTCCAAGCTGAAGTCCACCCTCTCTCGTGGTCCACAGCCAATCCCCTCCTCAAGCTCCAGAGAACAGATATGTGATGACCTTGACCTCCTGCCTCCTGGGCTCTCTGCCTGTTCACTCAGCCACTATCTGAACTTGGGGCAAGGGGTCCCCCAGTCATTTGGCCAGAACAGAAACCTCTCACTCTCTCATTCTACTGTGTGGCCCAAGAACAATTTTGCTTTCATGGTAACCACATCCTCCTGCTGACTGGGGTGGCAGGACCTGTCCCTCACTGACAGCCCTTCCTGTTCTTCCCAGAACTCATTTCTTTTGTGTCTGCACAGCTTCCTTTCACTGGCATTCGCTTCCTGGAGTTCCCTTCCTTGTTTTTCACTATTCCTTTTTCTCTTGAATTATTCAGGAAAATGTTTATTTGAAAATTAGTTTTATAAGCCACTCTAAGCATTTCCCCCCCAAAGTGCATCCTATGAATAGAATAAACAAGCCTCAATTTTAAAATGATACATGAATGCATCCAAATTGCAGTGGTTTAAACTGTAATTTTCATGGACAAAGATGCAGCTCCCAGGATGTGCAAATTATTCCAAATTTCATCAAATTTGAATAGGAGTGGAAAACATACCCTGAATGGAATGATTAACCTGAAGATCCTAACTGAAAATAACTATTCTCTTTCCATTCTAAAGGACTCAAAACTGGTGAAGTTTGGGGAGCTTATTGATCTCCCATCGTTCTATTGAGAAACAATCAGCTCTATTTCCATGGAGACCAAGGACTTGGACCACTTGGAAAAGCCCCAGAAAAAAACAGCGGGTGGTCCATGGGAAATTGCTAATGGACCATCCAAGGGGAGACCTGAGTTACTCTCAGAAGAAGAGAAAATGCCCCAAGCCGACCCAATCCAAGACAAAGAACCCCTTTACTACAACCGAATTCAGAGAAACTCCATCTTCAATCGCACCGTGAGATACAGAAGCAAAGGCAAAGCCAGAGACATTCCCGAGCCAAACGCTGGGCACCTGGCAGGTCAGTACGAGGGACAGCTGTCACAGCTGTTCCTTGACATCCAGCTGGAATCACCAGGGCTGAGCAGCCCTAATTAAAGGAAAGGAGCATAAGAGGCAATGAAAATGATTAAGGATAGGTCCAACCTTTTGAAGGCATTATCTAAGGAACTCACATACCCCCAATAGGATGATGTGAATACTTCAGGAAAAAGTGTTGAACCAAATGATACAATAGAATGTTTAAAGGCGTTTGGTTGTAGGACTCAACAAAACACCTCCCAGAGGGAATCTTGCAGCTATCTATGTTTAGGGACCTCTGTGAGCCTGAGGCTCTGTCCTGTCTTTTCATGGTCACCAGAGTTTCTGCTGTTCTGAAAATATGTGAGATTAATACCTTGAAAAGAGTTTGCAGCAGGAACCCTTAATCTTTTAATCCAGTTTTTGCAGTTTTATCTGCTCAAAGACTGTTGAGCAGAATAAAGTTCAGCAACATTTACAAACGGGGGTGGGAGAGCTACGGACTCACTTCCTTGTGACTGGTTCACATGGCTGAGTGGGCAGCATGCTGGTGTTGTCTCTGGGGGTGGCAGCTGCCACTAAACATTCAGTATGGCAACCCCTGTGTTAAACCCAGTGGCTTCATTAACTCAATCTATGACTCCTTACTGAAACTCTACCCGGTAGCCTTCTGCTACATGATAAAGCACCCTCAAATCACAGGGACAAAACAATGTTTATTAGTTCTCACTAAAGGCCCATTGCATGATATTCGTGCAAGAATAGGCCTTCCTTCCCCTGGCTTTGCTTGCGGCTGCCGGGAGGCCAGCAGTGTTCACTCCCGGCCAGAGCACTGCTCCTGTAACTCCCTCCACTGCCCACCCTTTCCCTCTTAGCAGGTGTCCCGCCCCTCCCAGCCATTCCATGTCTGCATATGTTAATTTGCATACTCACTCCTGATTGGCTGTGGGCATTGCAGAGGTATGGTCAATTTACATGTTTGTCTATTATTAGGTAAGATGAATCTGGGGGTTGGTAGGGTGGCTCCTCTGTCTGGGCCACTTTGACCTTTGCAGTCAGCCAGTGGCTATGGCTTACCTGGGTTTGGAAGATTAAGGAAAGCCTTGCTGGCCTCTGGTGACTAGTGAGCTGGCTGGCCCAAGGGGGAACTCAGCTGAGACTGCTTGTCTCTGTTCCATATGGTCTCTCTTCCTCCAACAGGCTAGCTTGAGTTTGTTCACATAGCAACAGGCTTCCCAGAGAGCAAGAGTGGAAGCTACCAGGCCTTGAGACCTGGCCTGAGGTCCTACACAGTCACTTCTACCCAATCTTTTGGGACACAGGATCAGCCTAGATAAAAGCAGATGGAGAAACTGACTCCACTGCTTGATGGGAGGAATAGCATAGAATTTGTAGTTATTTGCCATCTGCCAAAAACACTAACAAAGTCATATGTCAAGTACTGTATTTTCTGGTGTATAAGATGACTTTTTAACCCAGGAAAATCTTCTCAAAAGTTGAGGGTCGTCTTATACGCTGGGGGGTGGGGTCATTTTATAGGGCAGGTATATCCTAAACTCTATATTTTAACTGGAAAAGTTGGGGGTCGTCTTATATGCCCAGTCATCTTATACACTGGAAAATATGGTACCGTGCCAGCAAGAGAAATACAATGATTGAAACATGACAGTCGTGGAGGTACATTATATTACTCTCCCAACTTTTGTTGGAAATTTTCCATAAATTAAAAATTTACAAAGAAAATTGGAGTCACTGCCCAGGAGAAATTCACAAGATTGTAATGACGTCGTTTTATGGCAAGCAATGTGTCAAAGTTTACAAGAGAGGTAAAGGCAAAGAATTAGACCCTTCTGGTGGGATTAGGAGAGATGAATCTTAAAGAATGAGTAAGGACATGGCCAGAGGGACAATGGGAGCCAACTTGGCTAAGCACTTATAGGTACTTATAGGTACAGTTACTATGTCAGGCTGGCATTTCAAGGGTATCCTTACCATACCCATTTTATAGATTTTTTAAAAAGATCACCTGAGGCCCAGAAAGATTGAAACACTTACCCCAAAGCACACAGCTAGTGAGCTGCAGCTTGAACTGGAGTTCAGATTCTTCAAAGCCTGTGCAGATAGAGAAACAAGTAAAGCAGTTCTGTCCAACAGAAATACAATGGAGCCACATGTCATTTTAAATTTTCCAGTGACAACATTAATAAAGTAAAAGGGAATGGGTAAAATTCATTTTAACAATGCATTTTACTTAATGTAATAAATCCAAAATATTATTATTTCATCACATAGTCAATGATCAATACCAAAATTAGTAGTGAGGTGTTTTGTAATTTTTTTTGCACTATGTCTTTGAAATCTGTTGAGTAGTTTATACTTACCACCCCTCTCATTTTCATTGCAAAGGCCTGATGAGATTTAGATTTCATAAAATGTGCAGTTGGAAAAGTGATTTGCATATCCAGATTGTTCCAAATATCCTTCAAAGTTTTCCAATAACTGACTAGAGTACCAGTTTTTATATTTAAATTTAAGTTAATTTAAGTTTTAAAAATGAAGAATCTACTTCCTCAGTCACACTAGCCACGTTTCAAGTGTGTAATAGCTAGCGGCTGCCCCATTTGGACAGCACGGGTTTCAGCATGAAATCAGAGGGAGGAGCTATATAGCCACCTAGGGTCAGGGGTTGGGGCTTTCTGAGCAGGAGAAAAGGTGGAGATGGGGCTGTGTGTGAGATGAGGCTGGAAAGGAGCCTCAAGTCTCTGGCTCCAAGCCGAGTGGAGAATGCGCCGTGGTAGACAGCAGCAGCCCCAAAGATGCCATTTACTAGTATGTACAGACCAGAAATTTTCAGCAGACTCACAGTTTTATTTTCAAAGTGATTCCCTCCTTTCACCCTCTCCTCCTGCCCCTCCCCCTACCCCCACCCTCACCCTAGGAGTTAACTCTCCAAGACAGCCCAGCAATGCCTGACCCAGAGTCCAAGGGAGGAAATGGTATCCTATACTCCACCCGCAGGGAGCAGACTAATAGCCTCCTGGCATCAGCCTGCTGTGGAAATGCTGTGCTTTGGGAGTAAAACATATGTCTTTGTCTTAAGTAATTTTAGGAATATGAGTTAATCATGAGACTTACTCATCTTCCTGGGACATATGGATTGGTCTATTTTTCACAAAACTGGAAAAATGAACCCAGTTCTAAATGAACGCATGACAAAAGAAAACATGTGAAGCACTTTTGATTTTTATTTATAAAAAAAAAAAAGTGAGTCACTTCCTAATACCCTAACAATAAAAGCAGACACACCTGCACTCTGAGTTCACGGTTTGTGATTTGGGTCTACGAGTGAGGACATTCCCTGTTTCATCTGCTAAAGGGGCACCCTTTGAAATCACACTAGAGCATTGATGAACAATCCTCTATGGGTGATTGGACACTCTGAAGAAAGTAAATTATTTAATACTAGAGGCCTCGTTATGAACATTCATGCACTGGAGGGGAGGGGTCCCTCATCCCACCCTACTCCCTCTCACAGTCTGGGAGCCCACAAGGGTGGCAGGCAACCCAGCAATCATGGGAAGGCAATGCCCCATCACACCTCTGCTGTTGCCACTACCAGCAGCACAAGCCTCGGTCTGCCTTGGTTACCTGAGCCTCAGGTGGCCCTGGGAAGCTGGGCAGCTGATATCTGAAGCTTGCCTGTGCCTTGGGCCAGCCCTGGGCGGCTGGGGAGCTGAGGGAACTGGGGGATTCAGAGGCAGGAGCACAGAGGCGGGGCCCAGCCTTGCCGTGCACCTGCTGCCCTGGTGGAGCTAAGGGGACTGGGCACCGCCATCTTGTGGCTGTAGGCACTGCCATCTTTGAGGACAGGGCAGTCAATTAGCACATTCCCTCCTTAATGGCTATGGGCACCGCCATATTTGCGATGGCGTGAGGGTCAATTAGCATATTCCCTCTTTATTAGATAGGATTGACTTGGACATTGCAAAGTCCAAAAAGATTAAGTGGCAAATGATTTTGTCCTGTAGGAACAATAACACCATAGGTTATTGTTTTATTGCCATCTAAGACACTAATTCTTTTTTTTAAATATATTTTATTGATTTTTTACAGAGAGAAAGAGAGAGAGATTGAAAGTCAGAAACATTGATGAGAGAGAGACATTGATCAGCAGCCTCCTGCATGCCCCACAGTGGAGATGTGCCCACAAGCAAGGTACATGCCCCCAACCGGAATCGAACCTGGGACCTTTCAGTCTGCAAGCTGACGCTCTATCCACTGAGCCAAACCAGTCTCGTCTAAGACACTAATTCTAAGTTTACAATCTCATCTCCAATATTCTTTCTTTCATGTGTGTATGTATGCACTTGTATATATCCGTGTGTGTATATATGTGCATGGATACATGAACTTTCTTATATTGTCATTCTAATTTTCAGAGAGATGCTCACCAAATACAGCACAAGGTGTGCCGCATTCCCTCTCACCCAGGGGTCTGAGAGGAAGGACACCTGTCTTCACTTCCCCTCCCTCCCTTGCTAGGGTGATAGTTGTTACTGACCTAGTCAGAAACTATTGCCTGAAAAGGGGAAATGCACATTTTCTAACTTGCCACATTTCTTAAATGTCACAGATTCACTGGAAAATGGAAACTCTGTAAAAGAGCCCCCGGCCTTGAATTTCTTCCAGAGCAGAACGCCCCATTGGCCAATAGAAACTCAAACGGACCCAGGAGCCAAGAGAACAAGGTGAGATTCAGGGAGTCATGAGGAGCTGGTTCATGACAAGCTGGAGCAGGGACATTGTGCACAGTCTTGGTGGGAGACAAAAGTGTCTTGTGTTTTTTTAAAAAAAAAGTAATTTTTACTTGTTCATGTTTTTAAAAATCCATAATTTTCTTTTTAAAAAATAACCCTATTGTTACTCTTCTGTCAAAACTAGGAAATTACGGATATTACATACATTGAGAAGCAGAAAAAAGAAAAAGAAAAATATATCACCACCACTGAGAGAGGTTTTAATCTATTGTATTGGCTTCAAGTCTTGTTTTCTATATTCCTTATACATATCTCCTCCTCCTAAAACAGGATCTTACCATATATCCAGTCTTGCAAATTACTTAATGGTATGTCACAAACACCTCTCAATGTAACTACACATTTTTCTACATAATCATGTAGTGGCTATAAAATAACTTACAGTCTGATTGGATTGTGATTTATTAATCATGCTCCTGTTGTTGGACATTTGGGTATTGTATTGGTTAGGAATAAATATAGCTGCTTGTAACAACAACAACAACAACAGATCCAAATAACACAACTGAACAAGACACAGGCTTATTTGGCTCTGTGAAGAAGTCAGGAGGGTTGCAATGCTAGCTCTTTCATGCCTTCAGGGACCAAGGCTCCTTCTAGTTTCTACTCTGAAATCTGACAAAATGACTATCAGAGTTCCAGCCATCACAGCCACAGTTCAGGTGGAAGAGAAAAGGAAAGCCAGGGAATTAGGAGGAGAAGAAGAGAGGACATTTGCCAGTCTACTCTGACCTTTTAAGGAGCTTCCCTAAAGCCCACCCACCAATTGGTGCTTACAGTTCTTTGGCCAAAACTGGATCACATGAGGGTCATCTGCACCACAAGAGAAGCTAGGAAATGCATGTGTTGTTTAAACCATGTCTGTTTCTGTCCCTCTAATAAATTGGTTCCATAGTAAGAAAGAAAGAAGAAGAATACAGGGGAGGTGACAGCAATCAGAGTGTTACCATGGTAGTGTTTGGGAGGGCTCTCTTTTTGGCTTGCAGACGGCAGTCTTCTCACTATGTCTTCACATGGCAGACAGAGAAAGAAAGAAACTCGGTCTTTTTTTCTTTATGTGGGTCCCACCCTCATGACTTCATCTAAACCTAATTATCATCGCATTGAAGGTTAGGGCTTCAATATATGAATTTGAGAGGAGGGCACGAAATTTGTCTCTAGCAATGATTTTTTTTTCATTTTTTAAAATTTAATAAATCTTTATTGTTCAGATTGTTACATATGTTTCTCTTTTTACCCCCCCCCTTCCATGGCTCCCCTCCACCTGGCTCCCATCCCTCCCTCTACCCTTACCTCCCCCTGCATTGTCCTCATCCATAGGTGTATGATTTTTGTCCAATCTCTCCCTGCACCCCCTTCACCCTTTTCCCCCTGAGAATTGACCGTCCTCTCCCTTTCTGTGCTCCTGATTCTATTATATTCACCAGTTGATTCTGTTCATCAGATTTTTAATTCATTTAATTTTTAGATTCACTTGTTGATAGATATGTATTTGTTGTTCATATTTTTTGGCTTTTACCTTTTTCTTCTTCCTCTTCTAAAAGAGTACCTTTCAGCATTTCATATAATACTGGTTTGGAGTTGATGAACTCCTTTAGCTTTTTCTTCTCTGTGAAGCTCTTTATCTGCCCTTCAATTCTGAATGATAGCTTTGCTGGGTAGCATATTCTTGGTTGTAGGTTTTTGCTATTCATCACTTTGAATATTTTTTGCCACTCCCATCTGGCCTGCATAGTTTCTGTTGAGAAATCAGCTGACAGTCGTATGGGTGTTCCCTTGTAGGTAATGAACTGTTTTTCTCTTGCTGCTTTTAATATTCTCTCTTTGTCTTTTCTCTTGGTATTTTAATTATGATGTGTCTTGGTGTGGTCCTCTTTGGATTCCTTTTATTTGGGGTTCTCTGTACTTCCTGGACTTGTAAGTCTATTTCTTTCACCAGGTGGGGGAAGTTTTCAATAATTATTTCTTCATAGGTTTTCAGTATCTTGCTCTCTCTCTTCTTCTGGCACCTCCACAATTCTGATGTTGGTACACTTGAAGTTGTCCCAGAGGCCCTTACACTATCTTCACATTTTTTTTAAATTCTTTTTTCTTCTTGCTTTTCCAGTTGAGTGTTTTCTGCTTCTTTGTATTTCAAATTTTTGACTTGATTCTTGCCTTCCTCTAGTCTGCTGTTAGGTATCTGTGTAATATTTTTTATTTCAGTCAGTGTATGTTTAATTTCTAGTTGGTCCTTTTTCATCTCCTCTTGGGTCTTGTCGCTAAATTTATCCAACTTTTCTAGGAAATTCTTGAAAAACCTTATAACCATGGTTTTGAACTCTATATCCAGACATTTGTTTTCCTCCATTTCTTTTGTTTGTGATCTGTTCCTACGTCTCCACATTTTCAATATGCCGGGAGAACTTCTGTGCTGGAGTCAGCCTTATGATGCAAGACTTGCAAAACTGCAAAAGCCTCTCTGTTGAGTTTGGGTGGGTGGACTCTCAGAGCGCCTTGGCTTTCAGTCAGCCCTGCCCTACATGGTCTCTGGGTCTCAAGTGTCTCTCGGTAATCGCTGGAGCTGTCTTGTGCACATGCGAGTACGTACCTCTAGACTGCTGCCTTTCCAACTCCCCTGTGCTCTGGGACCAATATGAGTCTGGGTCCCCAGGGTCTCGCCTGAAATTGGGGTTCAGTGGAGTTAGAAGTGGCGCCATTGGAAGGCTCTGTCTCCTGCCCACTTGAGAAAGCCAGCAGCATACTCAGCACTCCATCTTCTGGGCACTGTGGTGTGTGTGCCCCCAGACCTCTGCCCTTTCGCAGCTCCCCTAAATTTCCCAGCACTCCTCTCTTTTCACTGTCCAGACTCCCCTAGTATGAGTCTCACCCGGACTTGGGGTTCAGTGCCATAGGATAAGGGGTTCAGTGCAGTTGGCAGTCTCTGTCTCCCTCCCTCCAGAGAAAGCCAGCCAGGCACTCTGGCGCCCGCTCTCTCCATGTGCGCGTCTCCATACCTCAGCTTTTTGCAGTTCCTCTGAGTCTCCATGAGCCCTCTCTTTCTTTCTAGTTGTAGAATTTCCACTCATCCAACTTTCCTGTGGTTCTGGATGATGTCCGTTCTGTCTTTTAGTTGTAGTTTTGAAAGAGTTGTGTGAAGCAGCAGTTTAGGTTTTCACCTATGCTGCCATCTTGGTTTTTCCCTAGCAATGAATTTTTAAATACTTATCTACCCACTGACCATTAACCAGACCAAGACATAGAACATTTCTATTGTGCCCTGAGGCTCCCTAATGCCCTTTTTCAGTCTATATCCTACCCTCTCAGATATAACCATCTCTGTCTTTTATCATCATTAAATTAATCTTGCTGGCTCTTGAACTTTATATAAATGGGACCATACAGTATGAACTCTACTCTGTCTGACTTATTTATTCAACACAATATTTTTGAGATTCATTAATGGATGTGTGTTATTTTTATTGCTGAGAAATATTATCATAATGTGCTTATCCACCCTTGTGTTGATACATA
The DNA here is from genome assembly GCA_011751065.1 of Lasiurus cinereus. Classification (NCBI taxonomy): domain Eukaryota; kingdom Metazoa; phylum Chordata; class Mammalia; order Chiroptera; family Vespertilionidae; genus Lasiurus; species Lasiurus cinereus. The sequence goes on along the minus strand of JAAGEH010000393.1, from coordinate 1,030,298 downwards.
TTTGAGTGGTCTTCAGTTTTTGACTATTATAAATAAAGTTGCCATGAACTTATTTAGATGAGTCTTTCTGTGAATATATGCACTCATTTCTCTGGGTTTGTACACAGGAGTGGAAACTCTGGATCTTAGAACAGGTGTATATTTAACTTTACTAGATATAGGCAAATAATTTCTCAAAATGGTTATACTATTTCACACTTCTACCAGCAAGATATCAATGTTCCAGTTGCTGCAGATCCTGATCATTGCTTGGGATTGTCAGTTTTTGTACCTATATCCATTCTAGAATATTGTGTTTTACTGCAGCTTTAATTTGTGTTTCCTTGATGACTAGTGATTTTGAGCACCATTTCATATGTTTATTGGCCATTCATCTTCTTTTGTGAAGTTCCCATTTAAGTCTTTTGCCTATTATTTCTTTATTTTAATTTTCAATATTTTTTATATATCTTGATTACAAATTCTTGGTCAGATATATATACAGCAAATGCCTCCTATCAATCTGTAGATTATTTCTCAATTTTTTTGTCTTTTAATGAGCAGAATTTTTTTTAATTTTGTTGAAGACTAATTTATCAATGTTTTTCTTTTATTATTTGTTCTTTTCCAACCTAAGAAATATATGGCCCTAGCTGGTTTGGCTAAGTGGATAGAGTGTTGCCTGTGGACTGAAGGGTCCCACAGTTTGATTCTGGTCAAGGCCACATGCCCGGATTGTGGGCTCGATCCCCAGTAGGGGGCATGCAGGAGGTAGCTGATCAATGATTCTCTCTCATCATTGATGTTTGTTTCTCTCTTTCCCTCTCCCTTCCTCTCTGAAATCAATAAAAGTATATTTAAAAAAATTTTTTTAAAGAAATACATGATTATTTCAAGGTGATAAAAATATTCTCCTATGCTTTTTTTCATAGAAGTTTTATACTTTATCTTTCCCTTTTAGGTCTGTGGTCCACATGCATAAGATTTGTTCTAATGTCATTTATTAAAAAGAATTACCATTCATCCCAATAAACTGCATTGGTGCTATTTTTCGAAAATCCACTGATGAAGACATGTGCGTCTTTTCAGACTTTTATTCTGTTTCATTGATCTAATTGTTTTTACTTATGCCTATTTCACACTGTCTTGAATAACTGTAGCTTTATGCTAACTCAAACTCTGCTAGTGAAACCCTCCTACTCCATTCTTTTTTAAGATTGTCTTGGCTATTTGAAATCTTTTGCATTTCTATATAAATTTTAGATCAGTTCGGCAATGTCCAAAAAAAAATCTGTTAGGATTTTGGTTAAGATTACATTGTCACTAGAGATAAATTTGGAGATCAACGACATTTGAATATTGGCACCTTAAATTGTTCAATCTATGAAATATCCTAGCTTTCCATTTAAATTAATCCAGCAATGATTTGTTGTTTTTAGTATCGAGGATTTACACATATTCTAATTACATTTGTTCATAAGTATCTAATGTTTTTTATCCTATTTTAAAGTCAAAGTTTATTCACTTGATTTTCAACTATTTATAAGTAGGATGTTTAAAAACAATTACTTTTTGCATGTCCACATAGTATTCTTTGATCTTTTTTTTAAATTAAATCTTTATTATTCAGATTATTACATTTGTTTCTCTTTTTTCCCCTCTATAGCACCCCTCCACCCCACTCCCACCCTTCCCTCTGCCCTTACCTCCCTCCTATTGACCTCATCCATAGGTGTATGATTTTTGTCCAATCTCTCCCTGTACACCCCTCACCCCTTTCCCCCTGAGAATTATCAGTCCACTCCCTTTCTGTGCTCCTGATTCTATTATATTCACCAGTTTATTCTGTTGATCAAATTTTTAATTCACTTAAATTTTAGATTCACTTGTTGATAGATATGTATTTGTTGTTCATACTTTTTTGGCTTTTACCTTTTTCTTCTTCCTCTTCTAAAAGAGTACCTTTCAGCATTTCATATAATACTGGTTTGGAGTTGATGAACTCCTTTAGCTTTTTCTTCTCTGTGAAGCTCTTTATCTGCCCTTCAATTCTGATGATAGCTTTGCTGGATAGATTATTCTTGGTTGTAGGTTCTTGCTATTCATCACATTGAATATTTCTTGCCACTCCCATCTGGCCTGCATCGTTTCTGTTGAGAAATCAGCTGACAGTTGTATGGGTGCTCCCTTGTAGGTAATGAACTGTTTTTCTCTTGCTGCTTTTAATATTCTCTCTTTGTTTTTTGCTCTTGGTATTTTAATTATGATGTGTCTTGGTATAGTCCTCTTTGGATTCCTTTTATATGGGGTTTTGTGTGCTTCCTGGACTTGTAAGTCTATTTCTTTTACCAGATGTGGGAAGTTTTCAGTCATTATTTCTTTAAATAGGTTTTCAGTATCTTGCTCTCTCTCTTCTTCTGGCACCCCCACAATTCTGATGTTGGTACGCTTGAAGCTGTCCCAGAGGTTCCTTACATTATCTTCACATTTTTGGATTCTTTTCTCTTCTTTCTTTTCCAGTTGAGTATTTTCTGCTTCTTTATATTTCAAATTTTTGACTGAATTCTTGCCTTTCTCTAGTCTGCTGTTAGGACTCTGTATAATATTTTTTATTTCAGTCAGTGTATGTTTAATTTCTAGTTGGTCCTTTTTCATCTCTAGTTGGACCTTTTCCATCTCTAGTTGGATCTTTTGCATCTCTAGTTGGTCCTTTTTCATCTCCTCTTGGCTTTTGCTAAGTTTATCCAACTTTTCTAGGATATTCTTGGAAAACCTTATAAGCGTGGTTTTGAACTCTCTATCCAGTCGTTTGTTTTCATCCATTTCTTCTGTTTGTGATCCCTTCCCTTGTTTTGGCATTTTCACTCTGCCGGAAGAACTTCTGTGTTGGATTCAGCCTATGATAGCAGACTTGCAAAACCGGAGAATTCTCTCTATTGAGCTTGGGATGGGTGGAGTCTCAGGGCTTAAGGGACCGCCTTGCCTTCCAGTCGACCCCGCCCTCCATGGCCCCTGAGTCTCACGTGACTGGGTAATCGCTGTAGTGGTCCTTGTGCACCCACACAGTGCCTCTAGACCACTGCCTTTCCGGCTCCCCTTTGCTCCAGTACCACACGAACCTAGGTCCCCAGGGTTTCACCCAAAACAGGGGCTTAGTGGAGTCAGAAGTGGCACAGTTGGGAGGGTCTGTCTCCCCCCAACTCTCGAAAGCCAGCGGCACAATCAGCAATCTGTCCTCTGCGCAGTGCCGTGTGCACCACTAGACCTCTGATCTTTTGCGACTCCCCTAAATTTCTGTGCACCTCTCCCTTTTCACAGTCCAAACTCCCCCCCGTATGAGTTTAGGCTGGATCTGGGGTTTAGTGTCGTAAGATAAGGGGTTCAATGCCTTTGAGAGTCTCCGTTTCCCTCCTGCCAGAGAAAACCAGCCAGGTATTCCGGCATCCGCTCTCTCCACGCGCGTCTCTGTACCTCAGCTTTTTGCAGTTCCTCTGGGTCTCCGTGAGCCCCTCTCTTTCCCTCTAGTTGTAGAATTTCCACTCAGCCAGCTTTCCTGTGGTTCTGGATGATGTCCGTTCTGTCTTTTAGCTGTAGTTTTGAAATTGTTGTGCGAGGCAACAGTGTAGGTGTTTACCTATGCCACCATCTTGGATTCTCTCCGTATCCTTTGATTTTGATATTTATTTATTAGTTCTAATTGTTTGTTTATTCCTTTGGATTTACTAAGCACACACCCATTCCCGCCACCTGTGAATAAAGAAAGTTTTAGTCCTTTCTAATCTTCATTCCTTGTTTTGTTTTGTTTTTTGTTTTGTTTTATTGAATTGGCGAGAACTTCTATTACAATGTTGAACAGAAGTGACGAGAGTAGATATCCTTGTCTCAATCACTGGTCAGTTGCTTTTGATAACAGAGATCAGAAAGTTACTCAAATTTGTTCAAGTGAAGGATGCTGAAATCCCACAGAACCAAAGTATAAGAGAAGCCCAGCTTTACAGGAACCAGAGCCACTTTCTCCTTTTCTCAGGGTCATGGGGCCTTCTTTATGGATCACTCTGTTCTCCTGCTCTCCCAAGACCAGCATTTCTCTCTGTCTGTGCACTTGCACATGACCTAGATTGGCAGCCATAACCAGAGTGACCATTCAGTTTGACTCACCACAGCCAATTGGGACTTCTTTCTATATCTCTTAGAGAAAGAAAAATTTTAAGGAAAAGAATTTGGTTGGCCATCTTTGAGTCAAGTGCTTATCTCTGGTCCAATCAGCTAAAATAAAAGGAGGCAGGATTAATGGGGCCATTCCAACTTCATCTGTGAGACCTGTGTTTGGGAGAGTCTTTGGGAAGTTTGTGAAGAAGGAACCTAAAACATATCTCATGTAGAATCTGGGTATCTCATACAAGAGAATGACAAAGGGGACTTGGTGTGAACATTAAAATGGCAGCAGAGTAGGTGGATGCTGCATGGACATGCTCCCAGGAACAAGCTGGAATTACAATTGAAATACAGAGAAGCTTACTGAATAATCCACAGAAAACTCACAAGAGAGTACCTGATATCCAGAGACCAAAGGTGGAGATGCATAGAGACTGGTAGGAGGGGCAGAGGGCCCAAAGGGCTGGCTGGGCACCCACAGACAGCAACTGAAGTTCCAAAGAGATATCTCAGTTGAGGAAAGGGGGTGCTACTCAGAACTCTGGGATCTAATCCCCAAGTTGGGCTCCCTAGCAGAGAACACCAAATATGAGGAGGGTAGCCACATAATATTTAGCTATGAAAAGCAGTGGGGTGCTGTCTGCCAGGGTGTGGCAGCTGGAAGTTCAGGCACCCTCTTGAAGGGCTAATGCACAAAAATTCCCTGTGGAGCCACCCACCCTGTGCTCTGGAAGAGGGAGGGTGGAGTGGACTAAAGCTGTGAGAGCAGAACCCAGGACTGTGGACTCAGAGGGATAAAACATAGAAGGCAGACACCACAAGTTGCCTGGGCTAAGTTCCCTCACACAGCAGAGAACATCTTTCCTACATAGACATTTGCCTTGCCTGGGAGGAAGACAGTGACACACTCTATTGGAAAACACCTTGCCTTGAGGCCACATAAGAGAGTGAAAGTAACAATTGGCCTCCAGGCAGAAGCAATCGTTCTACCCTGTTGAAAATCTCTTGATACACCTGAGGACGATTTTTGCTAGGGGCAAGTCAAGTTGGAATCTTATTAGTCTGTAGACAGAGATGATCTTTGTCTGATCCAATTAGTCAGAAACTGTCTTTAACACTGTCCTGCAGTAGAGATTGAGAGATATAGAGGATCTACATAAAAATAGTCACAAATCCAGACAACCAACCAAAATAAGGAGAGAAAGAAATAACCCATAAATGAAAGAACTAGAGAATTCTCCAGAAGAAGAGATAAATGAAGCAGAGATAAGAAATTTATCTGAAACAGAGTTCAGAGTAATGATGTTAAAAATGCTCAACAGTATGAAAAAAGATATAGTAACTATAAAAAAAGAACAGTCTGAGATAAAGAATGACATAA
>JAAGEH010000393.1:774421-1016868 GCA_011751065.1 Lasiurus cinereus | reverse complement strand
TAACTGCCCTCCCTGCTGGCCTGATTGCCCACAACTGCCCTCCCCTGTCGGTCATCTTGTGGTGGCCATCTTGTGTCCACATGGGGGCAGCCATCTTTGACCACATGGAGGTAGCCATCTTGTGTCTTGGAGTGATGGTCAGTTTGCATATTACTCTTTTATGAGATAGAATATGGATAAAAAATAGAACTTAGACATGTGCTGTTAAAAGTTTACATTTCTATATAAAATTACACTGCATTATAAAATTCCACAAGGGGCAACTAGCATAAAGTAAGCAGGCTGATGTTTTTTAAAATATTCTCCCACTGACCTTCAGACTAAAAACACCTTTCCTGGTGATTCCCTGGAGTTGCAGTTCTTCACTCTTCCAAGCATGGTGGGCCTGCTTTCAGCATGAGAGTCACCTAGGGCTCATACTCCATGGGGCAGCCAAGTCACAGCTCTGCTCCAGCTGGTCCAGCCAGACCTTCCTGGTTATTAAATATTGTAACTATTATTTCTGGATCCATCTCCAAAATGGCCATTGCCAGCAACGACTCATTCATGCATGCACTGAATCTTGGAATACTGAGGTCAGGGCAAGAACCAGTTTCTGTATTGGAAACTCTATGTTTTCCCATGGAGATATACCAATTCCATGTACCGTACCTCAGGGGCAGCTTATAAGTTGTTCATAAATGCTAATTTGAATTGTTACTAGGAGAATCTTAGTCTTTACAATCTGGAAACACAAGATTGGTTGGGGGCTACCTCTTTTACTCAAGAAAGCTGTTTTTGGGTCCTACCCTCCACTTAGTCATTTGAGGCAATATCGAGCTGAAGAAATGCAGTCCAGCTCTAATCAGCCTCTAGATCTACTGATTCACAGGAAACCACAGAAAAGAGAGGAACGGGTAAGCCGTGAAGATGCCATCAGCAAAATCCAAACAGGATGAATGACTAAATTTCTCATCGAAGTGCAAGGAGAAAACAAGAAAGGGAGAAGGCAATTCAAAGAGACTAAAGCAAGATAAAGTGCTACATGCAGACCTTACTTGAATCCTATTTCAAGTAAGGCCTTCAACGTTCCCCCTGGGAGGGAAGATTGAAGAAATAATCGGGGAAATTTGAACACGGATCAGTTATTTGATGATGTTATGAAATTATTAATTTTAAGAATATTAATAGTATTATGGCTATTTTATAAGTCCACATCTTTTAAAGACACATTCTGAAATATTTTGTATAAAATGGCATGATGTCTGGGACTTATTTAAAATAATTCTGGCCCAGGAAGGAGTATGTGGGAAAAGAGATGAAAAAAGAGAGGCGGGAATCTTTAATTGTTGAAGTTGGTGAAAAGTATTCAGTGAGTTCATTATACTTTTGTGTCTACTTTAGTGTATGTTTGAAATTTTCCATAATAAAAGTTTAACTTTTATGTTTGCCTGTCTTATTTTCCTTTTTTTATTAATGTATTACATGTGTTCATATCTTTTCATTTCCCCTTTCACCCCTTATCCCCCAGTATCTTGCGTCCATTGGTTATGCTTATATGCATGTATACAAGTCCTTTGGTTGATCTCTTATCTACCCCACCTCTCCCTAACCTTCCCTCTGTAATTTGACAGTCTGTTTGATGTTTTACTGCCTCTGTATCTATCTTTTTGTTTATCAGTTTATAATGTTCTTTATTATCCATAAATGTGTGAGATCATGTGGTATTTTTCTTTCATTGACGCTTATTTCATTTAGCATAATGCTCTCCAGTTCCATCCAGGTTGCTGCAAATGTGCCTGTTTTTTGTTTTAAATAATTTTTTTAAAAATGAAAAGGCAGCCATAACTGGTTTGGCTCAGTGGATAGAGTGTTGGCTTGCGGACTGAAGGGACCCAGGTTTGATTCCGGTCAAGAGCATGTACCTTAGTTGCGGGCACATCCCCAGTAGGGTGTGTGCAGGAGGCAGCTGATCGATGTTCCTCTCTCATCGATGTTTCTAACTCTCTATCCCTCTCCCTTCCTCTCTGTAAAAATCAATAAAATATATTTTAAAAATAAAAATGAAAAAGCAGGCCCTGACTAGTATAGCTCAGTTGGTTGAGTATACACCAAAAGGTCACTGGTCTCCCCCAACAGGGTGCATGCCCAAGTTTCTCTCTCGTTCTCTCCCTTCCTCTCTCTTTAAAATCAATTTTAAACAAAACACTTCTTTTAATGAAAAGGCAGGAGCTGAAGTAAAGAGACCCTCAGCCCTCACCCACACCCCCTACTGTGTCTCCTGTTCCAGGAGGTTGGGCAGAATGACCAGTTCCCTTCATGGTGGCTCCTCAAAGGCAGGATCATACCAAGTTTTGTTTTCTCTTAGCACTTAGCACATAGCTGATACACTAGAAGCATTCAATATTTGCAAATGATTGATTGATGAATTGATGGGCAGGCGAGTAAGTGGGTGGGTGGATGGATAGATAGATGGATGGGTGGAATGAATGAATACAAATTCCCTGTGCAGAGGTTGCAACCTGGGAACTTAAAAACATCTTGAAGGTACACCTGTGCAGTCCAATGGTGGCCCAGGACTGTGCAGAACAGGCTCTTGCAAAGCCAGGACACAATGTTGCAGGGGTAGGCAAACCTCTCTGCATCCTTGGCAAGAATGCAGTGTCTCTAATTGGGCGGGGTTTGCCTGCCCAGCTGCCCTTTGGTGATAACTTACATCTCCATCTCCCCAAGTCAGACAGGAAACTCAGTGCTCTCAGCAATAAAAAAGCAAATGGAGCAACCTAAATCAGTTTCATCTCTGGCATCCCTCCACCTGGGCTCAGGCAAGGCATGGCCAGTCTGTGAACCATAAGCAAAGGACACTAGGATGTGGTTTCAGGGCCCAACTCTAGAGGGCACCACTCACATGTCCTCTATGTAAAAGGTGAACCTGGAGTTGGGCTGGGCACACAGCCTGAGCTGCTATACATGATTGGCTGTTATTTATATATCAATAGGAAGAATTAATCATTTTTGTGGTTAGATGTTCCAAAACAAAAATCACTACTCTTGGCTGGTGCTTCACCCCTGCAAACTGGAGGAATACATTCATTAAAATTGTTATGCGAGGTAGCAGTTTAGGTATTTACCTATGCCGCCATCATGGTTTCTCCTCTTGAATGTGTTTATTCATTTAACAAATATTAATTGAGCACTTCTGCTGTTCTGAGAGCTGATTTTTATCAGAAAACTCCTTATTTGGTCACTCAAAGACACGAGCAACCACTCCCCCTGGAAACTTCTCAGAAAGCCACAATGTCCTTTAGCCCACTGTTTGGCTTTAGTTGTGTGGCTCAAATGCACTCCTGCTTGGTCCCTGGCACCTCAGTCATGCTCCATGGCCTTGACTGTACATGTCCTAGAGTAAACCCAGAACTGCTCCTCTAGGGAAGATTCTGTCTCTGAGCAGATCATCCCTATGAAGGGGACAAGGATACTGAAAATCTTATCCTACTTACTAATTTTTATAAAAGGATGTAAGTCAACCATTTTTTGGCCCTATTTATTTCTTATGTAATTTATCACTCATTCATTCATTCATTCATTCAAGTACGTGGGTTGTAGGAACAGCTGTCTCAGACAAACTATCAGTGTCAAGATACACTGACCACTTTTCCAAGGTAGATTGATCATGGCAGTCATGTTTCTAAGACTTTCCTGAAAAAAGATAGCAAAGCCAAGAAAATACAAACACTTAAAATATTGTTTGGTAATGTTAACATAAGAAACATTCAAGAGGAGAAACCATGATGGCGGCATAGGTAAACACCTAAACTGCTACCTCGCATAACAATTTTAAAACTACAACTAAAAGATAAAATGGACATCATCTAGAACCACAGGAAGGCTGGCTGAGTGGAAATTCTACAACTAGAAGGAAAGAGAAAAGCACACTGAGACTCACAGGAGCTGCAGAAGGCAGAGGTACGGAGACGCATGCAACTGAGTATGCAGCTGACTTTCTCAATCCAGAGGGAGACAAAAGCTCCCAACCTCTCTGAACTCCAGTTCTGGGTGAGACTCTCAGGACCCAGACTCATATGGGGAGAAACTGGACTGTCTGGCAGTGGGCGAAACTCGAGAGCGGCTTTCTCTCAGAGGTACTTGCAGTGATTACCCTGGGACACTGAGACCCAGGGGGCCTCTTAGGGCAGGGATGATGGGAAGCCATAGCTGTTTGCCCCGCCCTGAGATCCTGCCCCATGAAGCCATTGCTGGTTGTTCTGCCCTGAGACTCTGCCCCATCCAAGCTAAATGCAGAGGCTTTTGCATATGAACAGCCAAGTCCTTTGAATTCTAAACTTACCTAACAAACTGCAGCTGAGTCAGTGAGACCCAGAACGTCCAAAAGAAAGCCCAAAGCCCCACAGCAGCTTGCATTGCTTCACAGCTGGGCCTCATCTGGACATATCCAAAACCCAAAGAAAAAGAATCTGCAGATCTCCCTGTAGATCCTGCTGGGTGGCCTCAGGCAGAGGCTAAATTAGCACCTCCTTGGAGATGCAAGAGCCAGTGTACCTAGGTGTCAGAGTGGGACCATCCAGACTACAACTCCTCAGATCCATAAGGGACATACTCAGGGGGCAGACTCAATGAGCACCAAAGCAAATGATATCTCATAAGGGTGTCTCCAGCACAGAAGTTCTCCCAGTGTAGACACAGCTGATCCTCACAGCCAATTTGCCTGGAGGTCAATTCCTCCCAATGATACCAACAACAATCAAGGCTTAACTACAACAAAACTGTGCATACAGCCTACGAAGGGGTGTACCAAGAGTGTCCACCTCAGGTAACTGGGGAGGTCCTATAGAACACTTAGCACACAACACCACTATATCAACTCAGGAAAGCAGCCAAAATGCAGGTCACAAATGACAGAAATGGAGGAAAACAAATGACTGAATATAGAGTTCAAAACCACAGTTAGAACATTTTTCAAGAATTTTCTAGAAAAAATTGATAAATTTAGTGAGACCCTAGAGGATATGAAAAAGGACCAACTAGAAATTAAGCACACACTGACTGAAATAAAAAATAATATACAGTGATACAACAGCAGACTAGAGGATCACAAGAATCAAGTCAAAGATTTGAAATACGAAGAAGCAAAATGTACCCAACCAGAAAAACAAAAAGAAAAAAGAATCCAAAAATATGAAAATAGTGTAAGGAGCCTCTGGGACAACTTTAGGCATACCAACATCAGAATTATCAGGGCGCCAGAGAAGAGAGAGAGCAAGACACTGAAAACCTATTAGAAGAAATAATGACAGAAAACTTCCCCCACCTGGTGAAATAGACTTACAAGTCCAGGAAGCATACAGAACCCCAAACAAGAGGAATCCAAAGAAGACCACACCAAGACACATCATAATTAAAATGCCAAGGGCAAAAGACAAAGAGAGAATCTTGAAAGCAGCAAGAGAAAAACAGTTAGTTACCTACAAGGGAGTACCCGTACAACTACCAGCTGATTTCTCAACAGAAACGATGCAGGCCAGACAAGAGTGGCAAGAAATATTCAAAGTGATGAATAGCAAGAACCTACAACCAAGATTACTCTACCCAGCAAAGCTATCATTCAGAATTGAAGGTCAGATAAAGAGCTACACAGACAAGAAAAAGCTAAAGGAGTTCACCACCACCAAACCAGGATTATGTGAAATGCTGAAGGGTATTCTTTAAGAAGAAGAAAAAAAAGGTAAAAATAAAAATTATGAACAACAAAATGACAACAAATACATAGCTATCAACAAGTGAATCTAAAAATCAAGTGAATAAAAAATCTGATGAACAAAATAAACTGATGAGTATAATAGAATCAGGGGCATAGAAAGGGAGTGGGCTGACAATTTTGGGGAGAAAGGGGTTGTAAGGGGTATGGGAAGAGATTGGACAAAACTTTTACACCTATGGATGAGGACAGTGGTGAGGGGTAAGGGCATGATGGGATGAGGAATCAGGTGGAGGGGAGCTTTGGGGGGGAAAAAAGGTACATCTGTAATAATCTGAACAATGAAGATTAAAAAAAAAAAAAGAAAGATTCCAGGGAAGAGAAGAAAAAAAGCTAAAAGAGTTCATCACCACCAAACCAATATTATATGAAATGCTGAAAGGTACTCTTTAAGAAGAGGAAGAAGAAGAAAAAGGTAAAGATAAAAATTCTGAACAACAAATACATATCTATCAACAAGTGAATCTAAAAATCAAGTGAATAAAAATATCTGATGAACAGAATAAACTGGTGAATATAATAGAATCAGGGGCATAGAAAGGGAGTGGACTGACAATTCTCAGGGGGAAAGGGGTGTGGAGGGTGCGGGAAGAGACTGGACAAAAATTGTACACCTATGGATGACGACAGTGGCGGGGGCGGGTAAGGGCAGAGGGTGGGGTGGGAACCGGGTGGAGGGGAGCTATTCGGGGGTGGGGGTGGGGGGGTGGGAAAAGAGGAACAATTGTAATAAAGATTTATTAAAAAAGAAAAAAAGGGGGAAAAAAGAAACATTCAAACCTATAAAAATTGTTGTGAGTTTATTTAAGCCAAAATGTCCACAATTGCCAGGGAGCTGAATCTCAATGAATTAAGATAATGCTCCAGAGAATGGTGGTTTTTCACCTATTTTTATAAATTACCATAAAAAATGGGTTCATGAAATCCGTTTGGTTATAGATTAGGGAGGTGGGAGAAAGTAAATTGAGGAATACTCTGGGATTGGAAAAAAAGTAAAATGATAGACACAAGCTTCCTTGACTTAGGATAGTTAACAGTCAACAATAAACACAATAACAATAACAATGAGGGACTTTGTGGTCTTCACCCTGTGCATTGGTTGTGCCCTGAAAAAGAAAAGTTAAAAAGAAAAGTTAAAAGTTACAAGTTACCCTGACATTCCAAACATATGTTATCTTAGAGGCAAAAGACTGGCTTAGTTAAAGTAAAGATCGACTTTTGTCAGGGAAGAATCTAATCTAGGACCTGACTATAGGCCAAAAACTGGTTTTAGTTCAAAAGTTTTAATTTCAAGCTATGCTTTGTGGTTACTTTAGGTCTCTGAGTTTGCAAGACTGACACACAACCTTCCCTGAGCTAGTCAGAATAACATGTGGCCCCTTTTCTTCCACAACAAATAACACTATTTCCTCATAGCAATTGGCCTATAAGTTAACTAATTTACCATTAGAAAAGCATGGCGATCTCTGTATGACTAATCAATAAAAAGGTACTAGATGCAGTTATATGAAGGTGGGAGAAAGCAAAGTAGGGACTGGATAATGGGACAGTTACTAAGATTATAAACTCCCTTGAGGGCAGTTATTTCAAAGGTGTTAACCTCGATGCATGGAAACAATAGAAAGGACTTGCTTACGGCAAAAATAAACGTTTTACTAACGAAGTTATAGACCTGGCTCATGACTGTCCACCAGTAAGGACCTATGGTTACTTTCCAGCACTGGACTTGTCTCTCTCTTTTTTAAAAACGTATTTTTATTGATATCATAGAGGAAGAAAGAGATAGAAACATCAGTGATGAGAGAAAATCATTGATCGGCTGCCTCCTGCACACTGGGGATCGAGCCCACAACTGGGCATGTGACCTTGACCAGAATTGAACTCTTCAGTCCACAGGCTGATGCTTTATTCACTGAGCCATCCTGGCTAGGGCTGGACTTGTCTCTTTTTTTTTTAGAAACCCTTTTTTGGTCCACATGGAGAAAGCATGTTCAAGAAAATAAAGTGAATGCCAAGGAGCAAAAACACTCCTAGAATTTATAAGTATTACCCTACTCTGCAGACTTGTGAGAAATCGATGAATTTCTTACAATTTTTTTCATTAAAAATGTTTTTATTGATTTCAGAGGTGAAGGGAGAGAGAAATAGAAACACTCATGAGGAGGGAAAAATCATTGGTCAGATTCTGCATGTCCCACACTGGGGATCGAGCCTACAACCTGGGCATGTGCCATGACTAGGATGGAACCATGGCCTCCTGGTTCATAGGTCGATGCTACCACTAAGCGATGGAGCGCTGGCCTTCTTATTAAAGACCTGCCTCAATCACTGTGGAAACATGCTCCTTCCAGGTTCCTGCTTGAGTCTGAGCCCTGCCTCTCTCTCACAGAGCCCTCTGAAGGGCAGCCAAAGGCTTTGAAACCCATTCATCTTTCCATCTTCCCAGGAGTCTGGGTGTTTATCTCTGGACTGCCCCAGGATTCCACAGGGCTCCGCACTTGGTCTTTATCATGTTGTGCTTTTTGCCCAACTTGCCCTCCCTGAGCTTCATCTCCGCATCCCATCCCTGGCTTATGTTAAGAGCTGCCATAAAGAACTCCCGCCCAGATTTTCCTGTTACAGTGACTAGAGTCATGCTCTAGTTGAGGATGTAACTCATGGGAGAAATGACTTGTTTCACCCAGAAACAATGTACTGGGTTCCTATTGCATATAGGACACAAGGGCGGGGAGACGCAGGCTACAGAGAAGGAAAGGGGGTGATGTGGCCCTGGGGTGGCAACCCAAGCAGCCAAGCACACAGTACCCTGAGAGGGAGTGTCAGACCTCCCCACTTCCTTCTTTCTCCCTGACGTGGGTAGTTGGTGCTGTCAACCTCGAATCCCAACACTACCAATCATGCATCTGTAAAACCTCCAAATCCAGATGGACTCGGCGCTGTAGAATAATAGCATGCTCTATTTTGGTCAAGTTTAATTGCTGCGGCTGGAGTCAGGCCTTTGCAGGTTGCCAAGAGAAGGCTGGCAGGCCCGGAATGGGGAGACAGAGCCAAGAACCTGTATTTGAGCCAAAGAAATGAGACGGCTGGATTTGGTACAGGACGGAACATCAGATCCCAGGTGCCTTGTTTCACAGAAGGAGTCTGCGGTGTCTAAAGAGGGCGCCCCGAAGTGCCGGGGCGATGAGCCCGCTGCAGACAGCTGAGGGGGCAGCAGAAGGACCCAGCCAGGGCCCAGTGTCTTTGCCCATGTGGGAGTCTCTGCTTTGGCGGGTGTCAAATTTAACAAATGGGGCAGCGGCCCTTATTGTCCTCAGCAATTTGTAAGCAAGAAAGCTGAAGGAATGCGTGCTAGTCCGCCTCCCAGAGGGGTCCGAGGGGCCCCGTCGCCAGAACTCACGCCCTCCCGTGGAGCGTGGGCTGCCTGGGTGGGTTGCATGAGCACTTCCACAGGTGTGACGGTGTGTGCACGGTGTGTGCACGGTGTGTGCACGGGAGGCCAGGTCACAGAAGGCAGCGGGCTCCTGTCCCCCACGGACCACTCAAGCTGGGAAGCCGTCATCCACATATGAGGACACTTGGTAGGCAGCCCAAGGGAAGGCCCAGGGGGCGAGAAGATGCGCTTCCTGCCCACAGGCGCCTGCGTGAGCTGGGCTGCAGCCTCCCGTGAGACCCGCGCCGGAGCCACGTGAGAGGACAAGTGCGGCTGTGAGCTGTGAAGCCTCGGGTCACTTGCTGCACAGAAATAAAAAACTAACACATTGGGAGCCTTCTATACACGTAACACATCAGTCGCTGGACAAAATGCTTGGCATCAGATCCCTCTATCCCACCTGCCTGTCCCCTGTTCCCAGGCCTGCCAGTCTACCTACCCCGCCCACTCTTACCCCCACCTCCCCCCCCACACACACACATTCCACACAGCCCTTAGGCAATGACCAACCGCTGCCAAAGTATAAAATTCTCACTTCCTGTCGCAGGGGATCAATATCAAGAAGTTGTTTCTGCTCCAGAGCCCCCAGCAGGTGCAGCTGAGGCTAGAGCTCAGCCTGACACCACTCCCTTGTGTTACTGAAATGTCCCCTTAAAGTTAGAGTCTTTAAAGTCTTCTATTCATTACGATAACTTTTTTTAAAAATACATATTTTATTGATTTTTTACAGAGAGGAAGGGAGAGGGATAGAATTAGAAACATCGACAAGAGACATTGATCAGTTGCCTCCTACACGCCCCCTACTGGGGATGTGCCCACAACCAAGGTACATGCCCTTGACCGGAATACGAACCTGGGACCCTTCAGTCCGCAGGCTGACCCTCTATCCACTGAGTCAAACCGGTTTCGGCACGCTAACTTTTAAACAAAGAACATAAAGGTTTACAACTTTAAACATGTAATTTACCCAGTAATTTTTCAAAAATTATTCATTAGGCCTCTATTAAGGGAAAGAATAAAATAAATCCTTCAGAGACCATAATGGTGAAATAGCGAACCCTCAAATAGCACAGTCATTTTAGGAACTTCATCAGCTTTTCATTGTTGGACATTTTGGGATTCCCACATCACAATCATTTTAAGTGAGTAGCAGCCAGCCACAAGCCGAAGGCTCCAGCAGGCACTGAGGCCTGATCATCTATGGGGACTTTGTCGATAGTGGATGCTCAATAGCTACTTGTGGGATAAATTAATTCCTGAGCAATTGGCAGTGGCTATAAATTTGTTAGCTGTTCTTCCTTCCACATTTTCCTGCTGTGCATGGTGAAGTCAGTCATGTGTCAGTGAAAAGAGACTAAGCCGGCAGACAAGCAAGTCTGCTTTTGATGGTGACAGCTTCAGGTCAAACTGTCTCTCCAGGGGGAGATGACCTCCAGAAAGTGCCCTGAGATCACAGAAACTGTCAGAACTGAGGAACCTCCCCATCTCCCACCCGCCCACATGGACCTGGATCAGGTGTGTCCAAGAAGAGAGGCCTGCCCCTGGCTTGTCCTTTCTGTAAAATTGCAGTACATCTGTCTTGGAGCTGGGCCAAAGGACTCTGTGAGGCTTCTCTCTGTCCCCCGGGTCCCTGTCTCTGGTGGGTCCAGGGGCCAGTGGCTGCAGAGCCAACCACTGACCTCACTGAGCACCTGTCAGCCTGCACTGATACTTTGATTCATACACCCTTTAGAAATAAGTTAAAATAACTCGTTTTAGGGTTCCTATTTTTGTAGGAAAACCTACAAAGTGAGCCATGTTCTAAAAATATACTCCTACAAACACCATTGCATACTATATTTGCAAATCCGTTAGAAGAACATATACATTCTAAAATTAAAACAAGCAAAAGACATGAAGAGATTGTTCATGAACGAATACAAAACTTTCATAACATAAACAAAAAATCAAAGTCACTAGTATAGAAATGCAAAATAGAGCAAGATTTTCTTTGTGTATCAAATTGGCAAATTGTTTAAAATTCTAATCTGAGTACTGGAAAGAGTGCAGAGAAGAGACACTGATTTGGTGTAAACTACTATAACCTTTGGTAATTTTAAAATATATTTTATTGATTTCACAGAGGTGGGGAGAGGGAGAGAGAGATAGAAACATCAATGAAGAGAGAGAATCATTGATCAGCTGCTTCCTGTACGACCACACTGGGGATCAAGCCCACAACCCAGGCATGTGCCCTGACCAGGAAATGAACCGTAACCTTCTGGTTCATAGGTCAATGCTCAACCACACTGGCTGGGAAACTTTTGTAATTTTGTAAAAATATGTGAAAAACAATAAAAATGCTCTTAATCTCTGACTAAGAGTCTATCCTAAAAAAAATAATAATTTAAAAATCAAACAAAAATATTTAACATGCCCTAACCGGTTTGGTTCAGTGGATAGAGCATTGGCCTGTGGACTCAAGAGTAGTCCCAGGTTCGATTCCGGTCAAGGGCATGAACCTTGGTTGTGGGCACATCCCCAGTAGGGGGTGTGCAGGAGGCAAGCTGATTGATGTTTCTCTCTCATCAATGTTTCTAACTCTCTTTCCCTCTCCTTTCCTGTCTTTAAAAAAATCAATAAAATATATTAAATAAAAAATATATTTAACACTAAGCTATTTCAATACTCTATACCTTACATCTGACTGCATTTCAATTTGGTCATTTATACCTTCTTTTTTCCCCATTATAAAATATAATTTTATTAGGATAATTATTTAAATATATAAGTCACTGAGAAAATTCTAAATCATAATGTCCTTTCCCAATTATTTGTTTTTCATTGTTAATTTATTCATTTCTTAAATCAAATGAGGTATTTAAATATTATTTTTCCTTTCCCAACTTTTTACTTAAAAAATTTTAAACATATAGGAAAATGGAAAGAATAGTGCAATGAACTCCCATGTACCCCGAACCTAGTTCAATAAATTATTAAAACACCTTGCAGCTTCAGGTCAAGAGGTCAGGTAAATTCAGTACTCAGAACCTCCCACAACCACATCAAAATTACAACTAAACTACAGAACAACCATCATTCAGGACCGACTGAAATCTGGCTAAACAGAAGTCCTACAACTAATGATTTAAAGAAGAAGCCACTAGCTGTTAGGAGGGGTGGAGACCCAGAACTGGCTGGCCCCGTATCCACGTGTGGCTGATAAAAATCAGGAGGGATATCTCACATTGAGAGTCCTAGGTGTTCCAGCTACACCAGGCCCCACAGCCCAGGGTTCCAGTGCCAAAGAGAAGTTCCCATAACTTCTGGCTGTAAAACCAGCGAGGATTTAGACAGAGGAAGACACAGCTGCTAAGATTCCCAGGTGTTCCTCTTAAAGGGCACACACACAGACTTACTCAGACTTGGGACCAGGGACATACTGGGAGGAAGTGAATTGTCTGGCTTCAGGGTGAAAGCTGGGGATGGGGAGCAGCTTTCTCCCAGACAGAAGTGCTGGCAGACACCATGGTTCCTTTTGCTGAGCCCCTCCAGACTCAGAGCTCTTGGCCTCACCGTGGTGATTCCCTGAGGCCAGGCCCACCCACACCATTGCCAGCGGTTTCTCCATGCAAACCATCTATTTTATTCATGCTTTGGACTTACCTACTATCTTTCAAACAGGAAGCATCTGGCCCCTGCTATCCTGTTACTCTCACTAAGTGGCTCCAGGCCCGGCACTAGGGGCAACCAGCCTCAGTTCACAGCTTAGCCTCTCCTGGGCATCTTCGATCCCAGCACAAGTAGCAGCCATCTGTAGATAGCTCCATGGGGTCAGCCCCAGCGCAGCAGCTCCTCCTCTGTAGTCACAGCCAGGTCTCACAGCTGATCAGCCTGGGGCCAATCCCTCCCAGTAATGTGCTAACAGCAATTAAGGTTAGCCTAAAGAGAACAGTGCAGGCGAACCTACAGGGTACCTACTGCCTAAGGCTACTCTACCAAGACTGGAAGACATAGCAGCTCTACCTAATACACAAGGAGGGAGCCAAAATGAGGGGACAAAGAAAAAGGTCTCGAATGCAAGAATGGGAGAAATCTCCAGTAAAAGAATGAAACAAAATGGAGGCAAGCAAACTACCAGCTACAGAATTCAAAAAAGTGGTTATAGCACACTCAAGGAACATAGTAAGCACAACATAAAAAAGAAACCATTTTTAAAAACCAGTCAGAAATGAAGGATACAACAACTGAAATGAAGAATACATTATGGGGAATCAACAGTAGAGTAGATGAAATAGAGGATCAAATCAGAGATTTAGAATATAAGGAAGCAGAAAACTCCTAATCAGAACATCAAAAAGAAAATAAAAATCCAAAGAAATGAAGATAGTATAAGGAGACTCTGGAACAACTTCAAGCATACCAACATTTGCATCATGGGGGTGCCAGAAGGAGAAGAGAGAGCAAGAAATTAAAAACCTATTTGAAAAAATAATGACAGAAAACTTCCCTAAGTTGGTGAAGGAAATAGGCATACAAGTCCAGGAAGTGCAGAGAGTACCAGATAAGAAGAACCAAAGTAGGCCTATACCAAGACACATTATAATTAAAATGCCAAAGATTAAAGACAATGAGAGACTCTTAAAAGCATCAAGAAAAAAGTAGTTATTTACCTACAAGAGAGCTTCCATAGGTTGTCAGCTGATTTCTCAACAGAAACTTTGCAGACCTGAATAGATTGGCACAAAAATACTGAAAGTGATAAAAAGTAAGGGCCTACAAACAAGATTACCCTACCCAACAAAGCTATCATTTAGAATTGAAGGACTGATAAAGAGCTTCCCATACAAGAAAAAGCTAAGAGTTTATCACCACCAACCAGCAGTACAAGAAATGTAAAAGGGTCTTTTTTAAGAGGAAGAAATAAGCCTGGCCAGCATGGCTCAGTGGTTGACCACTGATCTATGAATCAGGAGGTCATGGTTCGATTCCCAGTCAAGCCATATGCCTGGATTGTGGGCTTGATCCCCAGTAGGGGGCATGCAGGAGACAGCCAATCAATGATTCTCTCTCACCATTTGTGTTTCTATTTCTCTCTCCCTCTTCCTTCCTTTTTAAAATCAATTAAAAATATATTTTTTAAAAGATTAACATTTTAAAAAAGAAATTAAAAAGGCCCAAAATATCCTATCTAATAAAATAGTAATATGCAAATTGACCATCACTCCAACACATAAAATGGCTGCCCCCATGTGGTCAAAGATGGCAGCCCCCATGTGGACACAAGATGGCCACCACAAATGGTCAGCAGGGGAGGGAAGTTGGGGGCAATCAAGCCTGCAGGGGAGGGCAGTTAGAGGTGACCAGGTTGGCAGAGGAGGGAAGTTACGGGCAACTGGGCCTGCAAGGAAGGGCAGTTGGGGGGGACCCAGGCCTACAGGTGAGAGCAGTTGGGAGGGACCAGGCGTGCAGAGGAGGGCAGTTAGGGGTAACCAGGCCTACAGTGGAGGTCAGTTAGGGATGACCAGGCCTGTAGGGAGGGCAGTTAGGGGCAAACAGGCTGGCAGGGGAGCAGTTAGGCATCAATCAGATTGGCAGGGGAGTGGTTAGGGGGTGATCAGGCTGGCAGGGAGAAGCAGTTAGGGGCAGTCAGGAAGGCAGGCAGGTGAGCAATTGGAAGCCAGCAGTCCTAGATTGTGAGAAGGATGTCTGACTGTCCATTTAGGTCCGATCCTACTAGGGAAGTTGGACATCCCTCGAGGGATCCCAGATTGGAGAGGGTGCAGGCTGGGCTGAGGGACACTCCCTCCCTCCCCCCAATGCACTAATTTTGTGCACCGGGCCTCTAGTGAATAATAGATGGTAATAAATGCATTACTTCTCAACAATTACTTTGAATGCAAATGGATTCAATATTCCAATCAGAAGACTGAATAGATAAACATTTCTAGCAAGGATGCACCCAGGTGATGTGTACTTCAAACTGCATTCCCATCAGAAGGCATTGATATCAGCAGGCCCATTGTTCCTGCTGCTAAGTTTCAGCATTTGGTTAATTTAGAAACTGCCAGGTTGCTCTGAAGTAAAGGTACAATTTTCCTTTTTAGCAACTAACAAATGATAGTTGGATATCATATAAACATCCTACTTCTATTAACCTTTCACATAGGGCTTTTAACATCTATTGATGATCCTTCCTGAAACAACCATTACATTGGGAATTGCAAAATGGGAAAGTTGTATTATCCCTTCTTCTTTTATTCATTGGTTTTCTCCTGTGAAGAGGACCCCTCCTTGATTTCTCATTTGTTTCATTGTATCACTATGGATTGATTCAGAGTGGTGGCTTATGGTTGTCTAGTTCAATGAGTTTTAGTTCATTATTGTCATATTCCTTTTGATGCCCAAATTGTCACAAATTTGGCCAGTTGGTGTCCCTTTTAAGCTGGTCCCTATGTCCCTCTGATATATCCCTCCTGCCTTTGAGCATTTTTATTATTTTATTTTATTTTATTTTATTTTATTTTGCCTTCTGACACAGCAAAATACTTTTTCTTATACTTTTTATATCCGAGATCTGGAGTCACCCATTTCTCCCTGGAGCCCTTGTTTTCTCTGAGTGCAGAATAGTATTTAGAATCCAAGATCTGGGGGTTATATGTACTCATTAATTGCTTCTAAGACTTTCCAGTGGACAGAGTAAGAAACATGTGGGTGAGTTCATACAAATACCATTGATTCCAACCCAACTCCCAGCAGTCCTCCTCCCTCTCCTCATTCCATGTTTCCATCTCCGTTTTCTAACAGTGAGGACCCTCAGCATCAATATACAATACTGTAGTCTATTTCTCTATTCTACCAATACACAGAGAAGAATTTCACCAGTACTCCACTAGAACCATAGCCAACAAAGAATCTAGCATATTAGTTTCCCAGGGCTGCTGTAACAAAGCCCCACAAACTGAACAGCTTAAAAAGAGCAGGAATTTTTTCTCTCACAAACCTGAAGACCCAAAGTCCAAAATCCAGCATTGGCAGGTCCCCCTGAAGGCTGTCGGAGCAGATTTGTCCCATGCCTCTCTCCTAGGTGCTGGTGGTTGCTGGCAACACTTGGCATTCCTTAACTAGTAGATGCATCATTCCAACCTCTGCCAACGTCTTCACTAGCGTTTTCCTGTTTGTTAGTTTCTGAGTCTCTAGGTCCTATAAAGACGCCAGTTATTGGGTTAGGCCCCACCCCAAATTTTTTTCTGGCTCTGTTATCAATTTGATAATTAGGTTCACTTGTTTCAGGTTTGTTTGTTTTTTAACTCCAGGATTTGATTCCCCCAATCCCCATTCTTTTAGGTTTTTAAAAATCATTTGACTATGTAAAACATTTACATAGTATGCAAATCAAAACTATATAGAAAGGGCTTACCTTCTACCCCAACTCGGGAAATAATCATCTTTACTAGTTTCTCTTTTTTCTTTCTTCTGTTTCTTGTCAGGAGGGAAAGCGTGCGTATAACTGTATATCTTCACCTCCTTTAGTTCACATACTGCACAGGCTCTTTTGTCCCAACACTGGACCACTCAGTGTCAATCCAGGCAGTGCCCTCATCCTCAGCTGCAAAGGACTCCATTATGTGGCTATCCTATAATCTAGTCAACCAATCTTTGATGGGTATGGAGTTTGCTTCCAATATTTTGCTATCAATGCTCACCAGGGGTGGGCAGTGGTTGAGTGTCAACCTATGAACCAGGAAGTCATGGTTCAACTCTCAGTCAGAGCACATGCCTAGGTTGTGGGCTCAATACCCAATAGGGGGCGTGCAGGAGATAGGCAATCAATGATTCTCATCATTGATGTTTCTCTCTCTCTCTTCCTTTCCCTTCCTCTCTCTGAAATCAATTTTTAAAAAATTATTTTGCCCTAGCTGGTTTGGCTCAGTAGGTAGAATGTGAGCCTGAGGACTGAAGGATCTAGGATTTAATTCTGGTCAAGGGCATATACCTGGGTTGTGGGCTCAATTCCCAGCCCTTGGCTGGGCATGTGTAGGAGGCAACCAATTGATGTGTCTCTCTCACATCAATGTTCCTTTCTGTCTCTCCTCCTCCCTTCCACTCTCTAAAAACCAATGGAAAAATATGCTCAGGTGGAGGATTAACAAAAGTAAATGAAATAAAAATATATTTAAAAATAATAATGTCATACTGAAGGTCCTTACACATATCTTATTTCATGTTTCAGGATATCTTTGGGGTAAATTCTTAGAAATGGAATTGCTAGGTCAAAGGGTAAAGGCACATTGTCTTAGTCAGGTTGGGCTGCTATAACAGTATACCATAGACTAGGTGGCTTATGAACAACAAATGTATTTCCCACAGTTCTGGAGGCTGTGAAATTCATGACCAAAGTGAGGGCTTTTTCTGGGGTTTCCTTTATAAGGGCACTAATCCCATTCATGAGGGCTTTGCCTCTTGACCTAATCACCTCCCAAAGGCCCAAGGATTTCAGCATAGAATTTGGGGAGACACAAACATTCAGTCCATTGCATGCATGCTGCTCTGTTATAGTTAACCCCTCCCCACTCATCCGAAGCTGGACAACTTTGCTCTCCCATCAGCAATGTATATGAGCGCCTGTTTCCCCGGAAGATTTTCAACTTGGTTAATAACAGTGCATTTCAATGCAGAAAATTCAAAGCACTCCATCCTAAAGACAGGCACAAAATCGATTGAGATTCACAGCGTGTGAAGTGCTGAAACTGAAAGCCGTGGGTTAAGGAAGGTATATTCTAAGGTGCTCTCAACAGGAAGGAAATTTTCCACTCGGTTCTATCATTTCTCTGACTCATTCTGTCGAGAAGAGTTTCCTCCTCCTGGTAAGAATCCATCACTTAGAGAAAACAATTGACGACAGGTTAAAGCCTCTTTATTTTTCTCTTCCTATCTTTCTTTGCTTCTTCTTCTTCTTCTTTTTTTTTAAAGAACAAATGCTATTTTCAAATGGAAGAATGTATTTCTGTTGAGCTTTGGACCCTCCTCTGAGACCCTTATGAAATCCCCTCTTGGTGAAGCAGAAAAGAGACCTAATAAGGACCATTGTTTTACCCTGAGCCTGAGAAAAAAACAGCCTAGAGATCCCGCTGACTGTGACAAATAAAAGCCACTCCGAAGGCTGAGCAACGTGTTAGAAATAGCAATCATTTAGCATGCAATCTTCACTGCATGGAAAAAGTGAGACATAAGTTTAAAATTAGGGAAAGAAACATCCACTGGTCAGCTCCGGGGAGGGCTGAACAGTCAAGAGGTACAGAAATTACACTTCTTTGCTGGTAGCCTGATGCTTTTTTCCCCAGTTAATAAATGGTACTTCAGCTAAAGGTGCACCGACCTTTTAAAGGGGCAGCAAGGAGAGGAGGTTTGTATTTAGTGAATAAAAGGAAAGGGTTTGTGAGATGTTTCTGGGCTGTAATTTACCCAGAGGCGCTGGGATGATACCAAAGGAATGCCTGTGCTTTCAAGCCTCTTTCAACTCCGCCTCCACGTGGCAAATCTGTCCTGAGCCTCAGGGATATGCACGGGCAGGGTGGCAACATCAATCAGACTCTTCCTCCTCTAGGAAGTGATCAAGTTTTAAGAGAAGCCCTGGGGAAGGCTATGGAGATCCCAAGAGGGAGCGAATGCAGCCAGTTATGGGCTGGAACAGGGGTGGGCTTCACTGAGGAGGTGGCATTTGAGCCTGCATAGGTGGGGTTTCTTCATGCTATTGGAGGGGGACAGGGTGTGAGAAGGGCTTGTGGTATTACGGATCCCTGCCTTTGATGGGAGGCAGAGAATTCTGTGATGACTCCTTCAACAGGACCTTGGCTTCAATAGAAAAGGAAGAAGCATTCTGGTTAGCAGTGGTACATGTCGATTTACGGAAGGAAAGGGGGGATTTCTGGAAAATGACTATTTTTATCACTGGAAAAATTAGAAAACTAGGTAAATGCTTACATTTTAGAGAGGCCAGGAAGTCATCCTAAATAATAATAAGGCTAATATGCAAATTGACCAACCTATTGAATGACTGGTAGCTATGATGCTCACTGACCACCAGGGGGCAGACACTCAGTGCAGGAGCTTCCCCCTGGTGGTCAGTGTACTCCCAGGCTCAGCTAGAAGCCCTGAGCCCCGCTCATGGGTGCACGAATTTTGTGCATCAGGCCTCTAGTCTACTAAAAATTTGAATTCGTGATTCTTTAAGGACCATTGAAGTGATACTGAAGAGCTTTTGAAAAGACAGATTTATGTAACGAATTGAGGTGTTTTTCCCCAAAGCAAATCTAGAGAATACAAAACAGCTCAGCTCAATTCGTCAGGTTCCTTAGGGCTCTCTCCTGTTACGTGAATGTTTTCAACTCAGCTCTAAATTTATGCACATTAAGGGATTGGTGTTGTTTTTTGAAGTAACTTCCCCCTTATTACATAAGTGACACTTTGTAGAAAAAAAAAATTTAACACAGATGAGTAAAAAGAAGAAAATTCCCTCAGATTCCAACTGATCAATTGCAAGTACAGAGAAATGTTCTTCCTGATTATTCTTCCAGTCTTTTTTTTAAATGTGTGTATGCTTAAACTTCCATCCTGGTAAGTCTATTTATAAACAAAATTAGATAATTTATAAATGAAATAAGATCATACTACCATTTAGTTTGGGAATCTGCTTGTCTATTCAATACATTATGGACATCTTCCCAGATTATTAAATACATTAAAAGTCATCTCAGTAATATTCCATTTTAGATATTTGTCATAATTTAAATGATCAATCTCCTATTATTGGACATTCAGGTTGCTCTTAATGTGTCACTATTATAAATAATGCTGTGATAAACAATCTTGTAGCTAATTTTCCCCCATGGATTTTATGTTCCTAAAAGTAGCATCTCTTCACTAAAGGTATGAACATTTGTGATATGGGTGGCCCAGACTACCCTCCACAAAGGTCCTATCGATTCACACGCACATCCCGGAAGCCAATGACTATTTCCAAGCCTTGCTAACTGCCTGTTCATTTTTAAACCTCTTTGATGTCTGTACACTTGGAATGTTTTTGAAATGATGTCTTTTCTCTTTAGGATAATATTCATTTGTTTGGTGCTAATTTCTCCGCTGTGGTCCCCAGTTTCCTTGTTAGAGTCTTTAAAATAGAAGTATCAATAGTGGTTAAAAGCTTTGAATTCCTGGAAAGACAGGTCTTGTCAACATGATGAGCAATCAAGGACCCAGAACGGGCCCCTGGTCTGGGGCACACCTCCCTCATGTCTCAGATGGCCCTCGGGAAGCTGTTGGTCTCTACTAAAGATATATTGATCTTTTTACGGGACCTTACATCCTTGAATGCTTCATTCTAGTGACTCAACAAAGAACATTCTTCCTACCAGATATTAAGGGTGAGGGATTTGTTTCGATAGAGAATGAAAAGTTGTCATATTACTTACTTTTTGTTATGAAAAATACTTCTCTAAAATCCAGTTTTTTGCAATTTTCAAGGAACAACGTGTGAATAATAGCTAGTTATTAATTTTGACTACATGCTATTTCTTCAAGTCTACTTTGTTTATGAGTGGACACCTTTTTCTTTCTCATTTCATACTGTAAGCAGTTTTGCTACATTTGTATGTTTTGCTATTGGTTAAGACAAGACATTCTCTATTATAATAGTGAATGTATTTTAGTGCTAAATGCAGGCTTCCAAAATAATAATTAATAATAATATCATTTTCTACTTTTGTGCTACTCTATAGGACTCACTATACATAGGACTAAATGAGATCTAACTATATATTTTACAAGGTAATTTAAAATGAGTATGCTAATTGGAAGGAAATGGACTATTGGTTCCTTTACAGTTTGAATTCCAACTAAGAGTATCTGAATTCCCACAACCACAACCTAAAATGTACCCAGACAGCTCTTTATCTAACTTTCTCCACATATTATCCTCAATAGTATTTTTCCTTAGGTTCCCTTGTTTCAGAATACCTCTGTTGGTCAAAAGCAATAATGCTTGAACCCCATGTGTCTCAGACTCCATGGTTAGGGATATTCCAAAGAAACCCATAGCCCCAGGGGCTTGTCTCATTTTCCACAGTTTTAGATAAACACACCAGCATTAGCATTTTATCCAGGAGTTATTTGAAGGAATCTGTTTTGAGAACACATTTCTATCAAGGCCATACTATTGTCTGCATCTCATAATTGAAGATATGGCTACCCTTTGTCCTAGCATGTGCCCTGATGGGGTAACCCAAAACCTAGATGTATGCCTTGACAGGGAATCAAACCTGTGATCTTGCAGTGTACAAGACAATCCTCCAATCAACTGAGCCACCTCAGCCAAGGCTGAAAGGCTGCAAATTTATATCAGCCAAGGGCAGAGGTGCATAGAGGTCTACTCAGAGCTTCTAGTTACCTTGTCCCTGTGGTACTGTGGCCAATGCTAACATTCCCCTGCAACAATCTGTGACGATATTGCCAACTAGGGAAACTCGCTTGAGCCTTAGTGTCCAGAGTTTTTATTGGAGCCTGGTCAGCTAGAACTGGTGGCCACCCACGTGGCTGACCTCAGTCTTCAGCTCCTCTGGAGATTAAGCTATTACCATATGGCTCCAAATCCCTACCTTTTCTGGTATGGCCCCAGGATCCCAGGTAACAGATATAACATTCTGATGACTTAGAGATCACCTCCCAGGAGTCCAGGGCAAAGCCCAGGCCTCTGTTTTTGGGCACAAATAATGCTTTACCTCACAGGGCTAAACTGATTGTGCTTAACTTATTCCCACAGCATGTTACAATCCCACGTTCACAAATTATCTTTACGATCAAAACTAAGGAAAGATATCCACCTCCCCCTCTCCAGTAAAATACTGCCAACCATACAACAGGACAAGTCTACTTGGGACCACTCTCCTTATGGAGAAATCTTTGTATTCATCAAATATGGGTTTCCAGGTTTCTTGGAGCTTCAGTGAGAGAGGCTACATCTTGTCCTTTCCCTAACTTTCTCCCTAGATTTTGGGGATTCATTTATCTCTTCTGGCTTTCCATGGATTTACTGCTGGGGCTGCCTACGTGGTTTAAATTTGTTGATTTTCAAAGCAACTGAAAAAAGTCTTTTGAGAGTGATAAAAATAAACTGTGTTTATGGATGTGAAAGATGCAGTTAATTAAAAGTTACCACACACCTGTTTCTAGATGTTTCCAATATATATTTGAGGATTATCTCCTCACTACAAAACAATTCCAGGTCATTTTTCCTGCTAGATTGAAGACTACAGATGTATTTTAACGTTTGTCTGTTGGCAGATCATGTAACCCTAAAAGTATTTAGGATAATTAAATAGAAATGTGCAGTTCCTTATCCCACACAACACAGTCTTGACTTAGTAGCATGTTCTTCCAAAATCTGCCATTAGCCAGCTGTGTGACCTTGTCATTTTAACCCTTTGGTTCTGTTCCTCTTTTCTGTCCAATAAATGTGTTGGCACAGATCATTTCTATTCTGCTTCTAGCAATTCTCCCTCAGAATAAGGTACCATTTTATCAATTCAGATTTCTGAAGGCTGAGATGGCTATATAAATAAGAATCTACTTTTTTCCAACATTTCTCTTTGTAATTCAAAGGAAAAAGTAAACAACCTTTAAGTAAAATATATAAACTAACTAATGTTCAAAAAACGGAGCTCAACTGAGTAAATTTGAAGATCTAATTGGTTTTACTGAGTGATTCATGAGTCAGGCAACGTCCCATCTAGCAACTGGAAGCGTTGATTCCCTCCAAATGAAAGATTCTTTACAGGCAGAAAGAGGGTGGAACTAAGAAGTTAAAGGAGTTGAATTATTTCAGACAAGGACACCTTCCCTTAAGAAAGTCAGGGGTCTTACCAAGCAGGTGACCCCACTAGGGAGGACCAGGAAATTCAATACTGATTGGCTTAAAATTCCACGCTTGGCAAAGTCTGAGACTGTGTTAGATTAGTGTGTTTTGGTGATGTGGTTTAGCAAAAGTGACTCCCTTTTGGCCCATTGATTGTTCTTTCTTTAAAAAAAAAAATCTTTATTGTTGCAAGTATTACATACACCCCCTTTTCTCTCCCATCCATTGATCCTTTTTTTAACACTAAATATTTTTTAAAACATACCATTACTACCTGGCTGGCACTGATCAGTGGCTGAGAATCAATCTATGAACCCGGGGTGCTGGCTCGATCCTCAGTAAGAGGCATGCAGAAGCCAGCCGATCAATGATTCTCTCTCATCATTGACATTTCTATCTCTCTCCCTTCCTTTCTGAAACCAAAAAAATATATTTTAAAAAGGAAACAAAATACCATTTTGTGAATAAAGTATACTGTAAAATGTCAGTTCAATGGAGATGTTATAATTTCCTGCCTAATAAGCACTAAAATATGATAGAAAATAGAACATGGGGAATTTAGATTAAGGTTATATGCCTTCAGAATTCAGTGACTTTCTAAACTGATTTTATAATTAGGAAGGTATTTTTAGCTTATTTTTCAACTGGAAGGTTTTATTATGCGCACCTTCATGCTCACAGCTGGCTAACAGTTGTATGTGAAACAGTTTATTCTTGTATTAGTATTTGTTAGTTATTATACAAACAACAATAAACCTACTTTTGCCCACCCTGTATGTAATTTCATTTGAATATTTTCTGATTTTAATTTTTTTTTTTAATATTTTCCCCTCGGTGCAGCAAAGTGCAAAAGTAACAGCTTCACTGAATGCTGCACCCAGATTGAGAGCTGGTGAAACCCTGCAAAGCAGGAGGTTCTGGTGATGGCCACTCATGCTCTTCCTTGGATCCTGATGAAAGATGAGTAGGGCATGGCAGTGCCCAGCCTAGAGGAGCCCGTGGCTTTGTGTAAGGACAGCCCTGTTCACAGAGAATTACAGTGTCGGCCAGTGCTGTCGGTCACACACACAGGAAAGGGTCTAAGGGCGGGGCGCCCCAGTGCGCCTCCTCCCACCAGAGTAATTACTTGACCCCAGAAGCAGAGAGCCCAGAGCCTGGGAAAGTGGGTGAAACCAAAGCCTCAGAGGAGTCAGCAAGGACAGTGGCTCCAGGAAGCTGGCAAGAAACTGAAGAGCCCATTTCCTTGCCAGGAGGCTGGCCTTCCCCCTGCAGGTGATGCTACTCCAAGGCAGGTGGTTAAGCAGGGGAGGGTCCAAAGTAGCCCCCATACTTTAGAAAGGGGACAGAGAGAGGATGAGCTGGGAGGGGACAGGCCCAAGGATTGGGGTCGTGCTTTAAAGGACTGGAGGCCCAGGGTGCTCAGTGAGGCACGGACATGGAGGTGGCAGGAGGTGCAGGAGCAGTGGAGGCCGGCTCTCACCTTCGGCCGGCCTCCTGGTTGGCTGCTGGTGGCAGGGGGAGATGTGAGGGTCCTGGTGGAGTGTTGAGGGACCATCAGGAAGAGATGGCCCGAGAGCAAATAGAAATGTAGAGCTCAACAGGAGGCTGTCTGTCTGGACACATGCGGGAAGCGTCAAGGAAGAGAGGATCTTGGCTTGGAAAAAGAGGAGACCAGATGGCTGTCACGAAGATATGCTGAGGCCTGAAGGGCACGAGGAGATGGGAACTGTCTGTTCTAACCCCTGGAGGAAACTTAACTTTTACACAACGGCCACGTTCCAGACGGCTGGCTAAGGAACCTCTTAAAGCTACCGGAAACCCTCCCGCCAGTATTTGCATCCCCCAGCAAGGAATCTGTTCATTTAAACACAGGTAGAGCCCCCTGCGCGCTGCACTCCCGCCCCTGTCCGCAGGCACCCCCTCGCAGGGCCCTGGCCCGCAGCCTCAGAAAGGACACCGGGCCGTGTGTGACGATGGGATGAAATCCCTATAGGTTGCCGCGGGCCACGGGATCACTCACACTCCACGGGGCTCCCGTTTTTATTTGCTTTCTGCATCCAGAAGCGGATTCAATCAGTTAACACGAAGGTGCAGATTCCCAGAGGCAACGTGACGGAGCGGGGACGCCGGAGGTTTGGGGCACTTGGTCTCTCCTCCTCGAGCTCCCCCAGACCCACCCCGGGCTGGGCCGGGCCGGGCCGGGCCGCCAGGGCCTGCGGGTCGCTGGGGGCGGCCAGACGCGCCGGGAAGAAGCCTCTCGCCAGCCCCCTCTCCGCAGCCAAGGTGCAGGGGCTCCCTCAGACCCCAGCCTGGGCCTCGGACTCCCTGGGACAGAGGCATGTTCAGGCTGAGCCTGGAGCGGGACGGAGGCAGGGCCCCCCGGCCGGTCCCTGCGGGAGGCCGCAGAGGAAGGTCGAGGGCGCGAAGGGCAGGGGGTCACCTCGCCCGGACCTTCCAGGTTCCCCTCCCGAGCCGGTGGGGTCCGGCCAGGCGGCGAGGAGGGGGCGGCTATAGGCCGAGGGGCGCAGTTCGCTGACCCCCGCGCATCCTGTCCTCTCCACCCCCGAGCCCGCGGCGGTGGCGGCGGGAGAGCGAGGCGCGAACCCCGCGGGAGGTCCGCGTCCGCTGCCAGGGTCACGCCCAGCCCCGCTTCCCGCCCCGCGCCGCCTGGACTCGCCCCCGCCCAGCGCGCCCCTCCCGGCTCCCCCGTTACCATGGCAACCCCGGGATCCTCCGGGCGCGCGTCCGCCCGCCCGCCCGCCCGCCCGCCCGCGGGAGCGCACGGCTGCGGCGGCGGCGGCGGCGGCTGCTCCGACTCGAGCGGTGCGCCGTGCGCCTCGGCTCCGGAGCCCGCTCCTCGCCCCTGGCCGGGCCGCGGGCCCCAGCGCGCCCCTGGACCCGGCCCCCCGCCGGCCGGCCGGCCGCGGGCCCCATGGAGCTGCTGGCCGCAGCTTTCAGCGCCGCCTGCGCGGTGGACCACGACAGCTCCACCTCGGAGAGCGACACGCGCGACTCGGCGGCGGGACACCTGCCCGGCAGGTGAGGACTAGCTGGCGCCCGGCCCCGCTCGCGCCGCCCTTCCTCCCGTGGCCTTCGCCCCGGGGGCCTCGTCGCCCCTGTCGTCGTGCCCGCACCGGCTGGGGCTGGGCTTGGCGACGAGTCCCGGCGCGGCCGCGGACGCCCCCGTCCCGGCCCCGCGCTGCCTCCCGCGCCCTCTCCGGGGCGCCCGGGGCGCGCGCGCCTGGCTGGGCATCCCCTGCGCCACGTCGAGGGGCCCGGGGGCTGGAGGACCCACGCGCCAGAGCGGCTGGGCACGGTGACAGCGGGCGGTGCGGGTGCTCGGAGCGGGCTGGGCTCCCGGCGGCGGGAGGGACCCGGTGGGGCGTCCGGGCGGCGCCGCCGTGGAGAGAGCGGGGAGCGCCAAGTTTCCGCCGCCGCCGGCCCGCGAGCGGCGAAAACAGGACGGTCTTGGACGGGCTGGTGTGGGAGTGAATCACCGGGTCGCGCCCCGGTTGGTGCTGTGACAGAAAGGGCCTGTGGGGCCCGCCTGGACGGTCGGTCCCGGGCGGGTCCCGCCGGCCACGGCCGCCGCGTCCCTCGCCAGCTGGCCAAGGTGTGCCGGTGCTTAAAAATAACTGGCCCTGCCCCTGCTTCTTTCTGGCAGTGAGTCCTCCTCCACCCCGGGAAATGGGGCCACGCCCGAGGAGTGCCCCGCGCTGGCCGACAGCCCCACCACCCTCACCGAGGCCCTGCAGATGATCCACCCCATTCCCGCCGACTCCTGGAGGAACCTCATCGAGCAAATAGGTGGGTGCCCGAGCGGAGGCTGCGCTGCACGGGGCAAATGTGGGCTCCTGGTGGGCTCTGAGGGTCCCCCTGCGTTTCTGTGAGGAGGCTAGGGAACGTTTTTTTTTGTTGTTGTTATTGTTGTCTTAATATATTTTTATTGATTTCAGAAATGAAGGGAGGGAGGGGGAAGAGAGAGAGAGAGAGATCAATGATGATAGAGAATCATTGATTGGCTGCCCCCTGCTCCCCCAACACTAAGGACGGAGCTCACAACCCAGGCATGTACCCTGAGGAGAAATTGAACCATGACCTCCTGGTTCTTGGGTGGATGCTCAACCACTGAGCCATGCCGGCTGGGCCTAGCCAACGTTTTGACATGTTAGATTCTAAATTGTTCTATAGGCAAAACTGCCCCCATTTTAATAATGCTGCATAATTGGGCTTTAGCAAATGCATTTCTGTCCTGTTCTCTCTGGAGAGATCCACCCGCCCAGACCCTTGTCACTTCTGTGGGAAAGACCAAGAGTGAAGGGCTGCTAGGCCAGGCAGGGGGGAGCCCAGGATGAGGTCTGGGGAAGACCTGGAAAGAGAGAGAATCTGCAAAAAAAAAAAAACAAGGGCCTCTGGGGAGAGCCAGGCTCACAGGTGCAATCCAGGAAGAGGAGGCAGTGGCAGACTTTGCACAGGGGACAGGTAGAGAGAAAATGGGGACCCAGCCCCTGGGTTAAAGAAGCCTAGTTCCACCTGCCTGTCCAGGAGCGTGGCCGAGAGGTGAGGGGTGCAGCTGTTTATGTGCAGCTCAGCACAGCTGCAGCTGGATGCAGAAAGTGGATTGAGGAGTCCCACGTATGTGAGCACTTGCATTTCAAAGTCAAAAATTGCTAATAATAGCAAACTAGTTCTTACCACGCAGGTTACCTTACTCAGAAAATGGTACTGGCTGATTAGTAAATCTTGTTTTTCCGTATCGTCAGAGCAGCAGTCTCTTTGTTCAATTGAAATTCTAGGTTCGGAAAATGTGCTCCCCAGATATCATTGCCTTTCGTCCCAAATGCTCAGGCAGACAGGAGGTGTCTCGAGTGCAAGTGGAGCATCCGTGGCCCCAGAGGACCCTGCGTTTGGGAGACTTTGGGGACAGCCCACTCTTCCCCGGCAGGGGTTTTTCCAAACTGAGCCCTGAGTGGAGCTGAGCCCTTGCAAAGCTGAGGGGGCGGAGCGCACACTGCACACTGGGAAGCTGCTGACTCCAGAAATTTTGTTTCCAGCAGGCCCCCTGAGTGTCAGGCCGGTGGGAGGGTGGTGGCAGCGGTGGGAGGGTGGTGGCAGCGGCTTTCCCTTTGCTGGCCGGGGGGATGGAGAGATCAGACTCCTGAAAACGCCTTTCTCCCTGCCACACTGTCCTTCCTAAGGAGGAGGGCCACCTCTCCCTTGGCAAATGCTGGAAGCCTAGACTTCTACCCTCTTGAAAGAGATCCTCTTTGGCTACGATCAATGCCATGACTAGGAAGGAACTCAGGGTGGGGCTGGGAGGCTCCTGTCTGTGCGACGGGCATGTGGAGACTCCTCTCCTGGAGACAGCTGGACCTGCTGAGCCAGTGCATAAACCCGAAGCTGGGAGTCAGGGGCCTTGAGCTGTGGTGCCTGCCCATCTTTGCCCGTGTCCTCAGGTGCCAGACAGCAGAGACTGGCATGGTAACTATCTTTTTCTGGCTCCTGGGCTAGATCCACAGTAGGTGCTCAACAGATGTGTTGAGTGACAGCACAGAGCTGTTGCTGCCTTCTCACATTCTCCCTTACAGAGCCTACACCAGCCCTACCTGCCGTTAGCTCTGTGAATGAAGTGAATTCTTTGCCAGGGATCAGGAAAGGACCACAGATTCCTAAATACACAGTGTAACTGAGGGGGAGGAAGGCAGAATGACAATGTGGGCACTTTGTAGACCACTGTGTTGGATTTTGCAGTGGCTCCCATGGAGACCAGGACAGAATTATGACAGGATTCTGCATGATATGATATACAACCATCATTGTAGATGGTGGACTCTGTGACTCTGGGATTGTGTGTGTGTGTGTGTGTGTGTGTGTACATGTATGTGCATGCATTACTATTGTTTATGACAGTAAATGCTTGGCATATAAAAGGTGCTCAGTAAAAAAAATAAAAGACTCTCTGTCCCTCAGAAGTTTCCATTTGAAGGATTCACGGAACAAAGTTATTCTGTTCAGAAAGTGAGATTTTTGAATGACTAAAGAAGAACTTATGTGCAGGGCAATACAGCCAGCCAGGTATAGATCATTTTAATAAGGAGAGATGGGATCGGAGGCGTCTAATTCTGCATGGATAAAATATCAGGTGCAGGGTTTTATAGATAAAATCCATTTCCATGTAAAGTTGTGCTTGCTAAATGTACACAATATAAAGTAGGAAAACATCATATATTAATAGTACATTGAGCACAGAGATTTAATTAATAACATAGTTCCTTGGGTAAAAGTACTCTCTATTGTAATCTGAATTTTAAAGCTAAAAAAAAATAAGCAGGATATGAAAAAATGGGGACACAATGTGTCAGATAACTCTGTGTAATCACAGTAACTCTAGGAAAATTGAATTTTAAATACCTACTTTAAATACTACAAAAAGAAATATGGAATATCCTAAAAGCACTTGTATTGTAAGTCTTTGGTTGAAAGTAGCAGAATAGCCAGCAAAATAAAATAACCTTAAACAACGTAAGTATTCTATCTCAGTTAATGAGTCCAGGGGTAGGATGTTCGGCAGTTGGTTAATTCATGTCACAGATAGCTGCCAGAGCTCCAGACCTCACATCCTCAAGCAGCTGTGTATAAAAGCAAAAAGGGGCAATCTGTCTTCAACTGTCTGTTGGGGAGGAACATCTTTTTAAGAAGCTATCCTCCTTACTCTCCTCAACCAGATTGTGTCATTTGCTTATGTCTAAACCCACCCCGGGCAAGGGGATGGGAACTATCACAGAAAGTTTTGATCAGTCAATATTCACTCACTCCCTGAGCACAGAATGGGTCAGCACTCAAACCCCTCTCCTGTCATCTGGGAAGAAAGGTTGTGAGGGGATAAGGGAGAGGCAGCCAGTGGTATCTGCCCATCATGGGATTTCAGAAATATTATTTTCAATCCAACTACTCACCATGCTAATATTGCTGTCGTCGTCTTCTTTTTTTAAGCATATGAGATTGGATATAGGTTTTTATTTTTTTTTATTGATTTTTTACAGAGAGGAAGGGAGAGGGATAGAGAGTCAGAAACATCGATGAGAGAGACATTGATCAGCTGCCTCCTGCATGCCCCCTCCTGGGGATGTGCCCACAACCAAGATACATGCCCTTGACCGGAATCGAACCTGGAACCTTTCAGTCCACAGGCTGACACTCTATCCACTGAGCCAAACCGGTTTTGGCATGGATATAGTTTAAAAATTTTTTTTAATTGATTTCAGAGAGGGAAAGAGATGAAAATAGAAACATCAATGGTGAGAGAGAATCATTGATCTGATGTCTCCTGCATGCCTCCCCCCACCCCCACCCCCGACTGGGGGGTCGAGTCCACAACCCAGGCATGTGCCTTGACCAGGAATCAAACTGTGATCTTTTTGTTCATAGGTGGACACTCAACTGCTGAGTCACAGTTGGGCTGGAGATAGTTCTTAACCCATGATTTTTTGCCCATTATTTTTTTTACCCATGACTGTAGTGCACATGAGATGTATTTTTGAATCTTCAAAAAGGTGCCAAATTAAGTATTTTTGCAAAGCTTGAAAACTGCATTTTTAAAAGGTGTTCAATTCAACAAATAAGTATGTACCTACTATATGGGGAAGGCACTGTGCTAAGCATTGAAAAGTGACTTCAAGTCAACTGTAGGAACCTAGTGTTTTGTTGTTTTTTTTAACATATTTTACTGATTTTTTACAGAGAAGAAGGGAGAGGAATAGAGAGAAACATCAATCAGCTGCCTCCTGCAGACTCCCTACTGGGGATGTGCCCGCAACCAAGGTACATGCCCTTGACCAGAATCGAACCTGGGACCCTTGAGTCTACAGGCTGACGCTCTATTCACTGAGCCAAACCAGTCAGGGTGAACCTAGTTTCTGTAAACCTCCATAAACTCAGTATCAAAATCACAGAATAATTGGTTTACTGTTGACAACAATAGAGATCTTGTGCTCATGACTGAACCAGTTTACGTGGTGACATTAAACCTCTGTCTTTACAGATCTTCAGTCCAGATTGCATTTAGTGTAGACTAGGTTTTCTTTTTCATTCCTTTGTCAGATTAACTCCATGTTGTATTCTGCTGGAATGTAACCTGGTACAATCACAGGATCTTAATTTTTTAGACAAGTTCTACAGTTTGCATAAAAGCTTTATCATTTAGTGTCATGCAACATAGAAAGCCAGGTAGTTTAATCCAAAGAATGGATTTAGCTCAGCTGGCATGGCTCACTGGTTGAAAGTTGACCTGTGATCCTGGAGGTCAGGGTTCGATTCCCAGTCAAGGGACATGCCCGGTGTGGGCTCGATCCCCAGTGTGGGGCGTACAGGAAGCAGCCAATCAATGATTCTCTCTCATCAATGATGTTTCTATCTCTCCCTTCCTCTCTGAAATCAATAAAAGTGTTTGTTTGTTTTTAAGAAAAAGAAGGATAATAGGCAATGTGTGTACTGCATTATAAGAGACAGTGCTATGGAGGTGGTGCATTTATCCATACCAGAACTTTGCTGGGAGAATCAACTTTGTTTTGTGAATAGACATATCAAAGGTCTGACCACTCTCCAGACCAGTATGTCCAGCTGTTCACTAGACCTCTCCACCTAGGTGCCCTTCAGCTGCCCACTGGATCCCTCCACCATCCCCTTCCCTGGCCAGACCCTCCTGGGTTCCTCATCTCCTTGAATGGGGCCAACTGACCTTGTTGCCCATTTGAAAACCTGGACATCATTTGTGACCCAGCAGCACCAGGACATGTCTTCCACTTTATCACTGTGTCCTGACAGATGGACTCCATCCCTCCACCCCACTGCAGCTCAGGCCTGCCTCCATCCTCACTCCTGCAGAACTGTCGCAGCCTCTTCCCAGCCGGGGCCTCCTAAAACAGACCAGAGCCGCTTGCCCGAGGTCTCTTGAGGCCTCTCTCTTGCCCAGAGGATAGACTGCCACCTCTGTGGTATGGCAGGCAGACAAGACCCTTGGAGTCTGATGCCCCTTCTCCCAGCCTCACATTCCCTCTCCCCTGCCTCACCCAGCTTCCCCTCTCCAGGCTAGGACCGCCTTACTGCAGAAGCTTCCTTCGGCTCCTGTGTGATGAGACAGCCCGCCCCTAAGCCAGGATGTCTGAAATGGCTTTTTCCCTATGGAGGAGGTGCTTGCTACCTCTGTGCTGATTCATGGGCACCCCCAAATCTCCTTGGAGGCTTAGAATACATTTACTTCAAGTACAGTTTGTCAGGGAAGTAAGTCTGAAACTGCAAAAGCAAAAAAGGAGGAATGTTTCCCTTTTGTATCCTAAGGATGGTGAAATGTTTCTCCCTTCAAAATGAGAACTGACAACTACTCCCAGTTCACGAATGAGCATACTCGAGTTTTAATATGGAAGCGTTTAAGACCTTGAAAGCATCCTGTGGGGATATTGAAGCGTAATTGGGACATTTCCATCCACTCTGCACACGTTGGTTATTAACACATCAAGTTGTGGATTCTTGTTTGCCAAGCAGGGTTCCCAGCAGGGTTCATGTGTGGGAAAAGCACATATTTGTGTGATTGGATTTTAAATCAGTTCGGGGGTCCTTTAGCCTTCTTTGGAAAAAAAAATACTTACAAGGGTGGATCCTTCCCCGGGTGGGAAGGCCTGGCAGTAGTGGGCTGAGGGTCTGTCTTGGTATACTCTTGGGGCCTGGCCCTTATGAGAGGACAAAGCCTTGCCCTAGTAATTCAGAAAGATCTTCATCTGAAATATTTTTTCTGCTCTTCATTCCAATTCTATCGATTTCAGGGCTCCTATATCAGGAATACCGAGATAAGTCAACTCTCCAGGAAATTGAAACCAGGAGGCAACAGGATGCAGAAATACAAGCCGATGACCTCTGCTCCCCGTCCAGCGAGGAGACGCCTGAGGAGGAGGAAGAAGAGGAGCAAGAGGAGCTGGCCAGCCCACCTGAGCGGAGGGCTCTGCCCCAGATCTGCCTGCTCAGCAACCCGCACTCCAGGTTTAACCTCTGGCAGGACCTCCCAGAGATTCAGAGCAGCGGGGTGCTGGACATCCTCCAGCCGGAAGAGATTAAACTGCAGGAGGTGAGGGCGCCTGGGCGGGGTCGGGGACAGGGAGGTGTTTTAACCAATGTGCCTTAAGGCTGCCCAGCAGGCTCATCCTGAAAAGTCCTGGCAGGCTTCACCCACCCAGAACAGGCAGGAAAATTCCCTTATTTCACAGGCCACAAAAAACAGCTCATTACCTTGTAGGAGAGCTCAATCACAACACTGAGTGTTCTCAGCATAGTGGCTTCATTACAGAGCAAGATTGCATTCTCTAAATCCGCCGTTATTGCTGGGAATTTCCTGGCACCGGTGAACACTAATGCTCTAGGTCAGTGGTCGGCAAACTCATTAGTCAACAGAGGAGCCACACTCAAGGAGCCAAAGACCGGCATGTGGCTCGAGAGCCGCAGTTTGCCGACTGCGGCTCCAGGTGGTGTGGAGCAAACTGGGACTGTGAAATCGCTTCCGTTGGTGCTTGGCTTCTCACTCAGTCTTAGCCCACAACTTGATTGTGCTGTCGCTTGAACCTCGGGTTAGGGGAGGCTCTGAAAGAAAGCCCTCGCATGCCCACTCCCTCTTGAACGGGCACTTGCTTCTCTGCCCTCTCATTGGGTGGTCCAGGCAGACTGCCCATCATGCGTTAGGCTCAGGTATCCCTGAGGTGTCTCCTGGTTTGGGGCCACCAGGCAGAAATAATCAATTGCAAATGAGCAGTAACAGTAACGAGTAGCTAGGAAATTTAAGTGTTCACTTTAGTTGCACAAAGATGGTTTGGTATAAAA
Organism: Lasiurus cinereus; assembly: GCA_011751065.1. NCBI lineage: Eukaryota > Metazoa > Chordata > Mammalia > Chiroptera > Vespertilionidae > Lasiurus > Lasiurus cinereus. The sequence goes on along the minus strand of JAAGEH010000393.1, from coordinate 982,932 downwards.
GGGAAAAAGTCTGTGGAATAGGGAGACAAGAGTATGGGGTATGGTCAATAGTAAAGAGAGAGACTGGGTGAGAGAAATGGTGAGTGTGCAAGTGTGTGTGCGTTGTGAAATTTAAAAAGTGGGTACAGAGGGAAAAATGAAATGAAAAGATTGTTTTTTTTCCACTGGTTCAATCCAAACCCTATCATATCTATTCTCTCGCCTCCCTCTTGGGCAGCCCTGACCCCCCTACCCTTGGCACTCACCTACTCCTTGAAGCTGCACTTGAATCTGTTTGTGTTTGTTGCTAATTGCAGTCCTGACACCATATCTTCTGCCTTCTCTGACCCATTACTCTTGCACCAGATTCAGTAGACACGTTTGCTCTTCTCGTTTATTTAAAAGGGGAACTACAAACTAGGCACACAGTTAGTGAGCAGGACTGAGAATCTTCCTGCCCAGGGCTACCTCACTCACACCCGCTTGCTCCATGCTCCGCTCCCTGGGAGAGCTGATTTTTGAAGGGCTGCCCACGGTTCACCTGCATCCTGTACAGCACTATCAGGAAACATTGGTTTAAACTCTGATATCTCTGGGGCCATGAGCAGTGATTTGGAAATGGCTGCATCGAGAGTTTTATATGTACCTTCTGATGTAAATGATGTCTAGGCATCAGAGGCATTCTGCTGAGGCAGGGGGAGCTGGACAGAGGAGAGCTCACCGAGCTTTGCCCACGGAAGCAACCAAGTGGAAGGTGCCGGGAGACACGGAGGAACCCCCTCCGTGTGGCTGACCCTCCTCCCCAGGAGACCCCAGGACCCCGTCAGCCACAGGCAGGCCGCTGTCCCTGACTTTCTTGTTGAAGGAATTATACAACACAAGTTTGCTTTTGGTTTCTTTCACTCAATATTATCACCCTGGGGCCATTTCCTCCCCTTTTAATCCTCGGAGCAAGGGAAAGAGACCGGGTGTGTGTTGGGGAGGGGAGATGATGCTTTTTTACCTTGATAATTTGAGAAATGAAGGTTTTTAATATTTTGGAAAGCTTAGAGATAAATTCTAGTAGAACTTAAAATAGGATATAAACCTCCCACCACATGAGCAAAGCTAAATGTGGAGAAAGCAGGGCCCTTGCAATAAAGGGAAAGCAAACAGGGAGAAGCACAAAACCAAACAGCACACGGTAAGGTGGCAGAGTTCCTGGCGAAGGTGTGAGGGCACTACAGTGAATGTGGCTTGCTTAACTCCTCCACTGAAGGACAGAGGTTCTCCAGTTGGTGGGGAGGCTGAACCCTCTGTATTATCAGACAGCGTGGAATTCAGGGCAAGGAAAGTTACCACAGGGGACGATGAATCCTTTTGCATTGTCAAACGTATCACTTCATCTTTTAGATTTGAGTTTATTATTATTATTATTATTATTATTATTATTATTATTATTATTATTTTGTTGTTAATCCTTACCCGAGGATATTTTTCCATTGATTTTTAGAGAGATTGGAAGGGAGAGGGAGAGGCAGAGAGAGACTTGGTTGTACTTAGAATGTGCTACTCTGGAAAAATGAAGCATCTGGTTCTTCCTTGGAGTCCGAGACCCTGACATGGGTGGGTATAACACACACACAGTTTTGAATACCAGCTGTTTCAGTGGACTGTCCTGTGCATTGGTATCAGGGAGGAGCCAGCTCAGGCTGATGTCCTGGGAACCAGCGAGGCTCTCACGTAAATTTGTGGGTTGAAAGTGGCATTTTGCTGTTGTAGCTCATATCATAGGTTGTTTCAAGGTAGTTTCCAAACTGGGAGGCAGGGGGCTCGGCTGCACGGAATTCCTTAGGTCGATTCTTTCCTGGTCCCAGTTGCCCGTGGGGTTCAGTTCAAATAGGCATTCTCATTCGAGGTGCATCCTCACCCACCCCGGACAGCTCGCCACGGTCCCTGGTCTTGGGGAGCTGGGTGTGCAGATGTTGAAAAATGAGCAGGGAATATTTTGAGTGTCTCCAAGGAAACAGGGACACACATACACTCACGCAGGGGCGCCCTGCCCAGCTGGCACTGTGGCAGCACAGCCCCAACATGCCCAGACTTCCAGCTTCGCCCTCCTGGGAACCGGAAGGGAGGAAACCTGCACCAGACGTCCCAGGGGAGCTCACCAGTTAGGGTACAACTCACCGTCTGTCCCCGTGGTCTCTGACATCAGGGCTGCGTTTCCATTGTTTGTCAACTTATCTTCACAGCGTAGAACTTAAATGTCTTTTCTTTTCTTCTTTTTTTTTTTTCCCAAAAGAAAACTATCCAGGTTCGAAGGCAGTTAGTTACTGAGGGTTTTCATCAAAAAATTAAATTGTGATTGTTATTTTACTCAGCAACCCTCACTGGATCATATATTTGTCTCTTTGGGACAATTCAGCAAATCATTCCCACATTGGGAGGGAACAGGGGTGTTTGCACCTTAACTTAAGGTGGACAGTAGCCATTGCCCCGAACCCCAGAGAGCCCCTGTTCTGTTTGACTAGAAGCAAGCACCTCTGACTTTCCAGGCAGAGACAATTTAACAATTTAACAAAGTGATAGTGTTAGCATTTATTGTTTTTAAAGTGAATCCTTTGGGTAAGTAATTTATGCGTCTGATATAAGGTTCAAAAAGAGCAAACAGATTTATTCTCCCCACCTCTACCCTGGTTAAGGCCCGAGCATGCGTAGTGAAATACTTTGTACCTTGTCCTAAACCTTTCCATTCCAGCCCAAGTAGAGAACCCCACTCTTGTTTTTCTCCACTCCCCCCCACCCCACCACCTCCTCTGTCTTCTCTGTCTCTCTTTTGGTAGCTTTATGAGGCTCCTTGGTTTATGATGTTGCTGGACAATTGCTGTTAATGTTCGTTGTGGCATTATTTATAGTAATAAAATGCTGAGGTTTATACCATGGGAATTGCTAAGTGGGATTGTTGGTTTAAAGGTGACATGTTTCTAAAATTTTGAGACGATACAGCCTAATTATCTTCACACGTTAGCCGTGTATGAGGGTGCTGGCTTCCTATACGGTCATCCAAGGAGTTTATCGTGACCAGTGTGCCAGGTCGTAGATGGTAACTCGTTGTGCTTTTAACTCCTGAGCCTTTTAAAACTTCAACTTTTTTACTATGTGCTTTTTTGTTACTTATTAACCAGATCACCTCGAGCAAACATAACAATTGGCGCTCAGCTGTGGGAGCTTGCTAAGGCTTGGGTTTGGGCTGCTGGTGGTGTGTGGTGTGCACCGGGCACCCCAATGCTTTCATGTGTGGCTTCCGTTGAACATATGACCCCCGTCCCACAGCAATGCCAGGAGCTGGTTGTCACCCACGTGACAGCCGGGACCCCCTGGGCTCACTCAGCCTTGCCCTCCTCGCGCTTCCTTTGAGGACCAGAGCTGGCTGCAGCGGTCCGGGGCGCAGGCTGGGAGTCCTCTCTGCCTGAGGGGTGTGAATGACTGAATGGCCACGGACAAGCACCACGTGGGGGTCCCCAGAGAATCCTGAGCTGTGAGAAGGAGGCAGGAGGTGACTAGCTTTGTGTTTGTGATGCTAGCGGAAGGAGGGACCGGGCAGCACCCCTGGGAACATTGGAGCAGGTGCGGAGGACCAACCAGTACGGTGAGCTTGCCTGGCCCGACATGAGGACCTCGGGTGCCCGGAGAAATACAGCACAGCTGAACTGGGTCAGCTCACAGGCGGTTCTGGGTCAGTCACCCGAGTTCCTAAGGACCAGTGCTGTGCTTTGGGGCTGGTTGTCGGCCTCCTGGGTCAGAAGCGGGTTGTTTTCCTCCAGGCTGCCTCCCCATCCCGGCTTCCTCTTTCATCCCCCTGGCTGGCAGGCTGAGAGCTCCTTTGCTTCTGTAAAGGCTTGGCTCCAACAGATGATGATCCAAGTGCACTAGTTCTGGTCCACTCCAGTCCTGAGGCTGCCTGAGGTCTCTGAACCCCAAGTGGACCCCAGGATTGTGCTGCCGTGTGTGTGTGTGTGTGTGTGTGTGTGTGTGTGTGTGTGTGTGTGTGTTGGGGAGGTGGTCCTGGCTCTGCACACCTGTGGGTGTCTCCGGGCAGCTGCTGTGGGGCCGGCCCGGGGCTGCAGTCCCCGAGGAGGGAGACGCTCCCTGCATGAAGCTCACCCTGCAGCTGAGCGCCAGTGATCTCTCTGACGTGCTGTTTCCTTCCTTTGGAGGGAAATCTAAATTTACTGAGAAAAATGTGTTCTAGTGAGTGTGGCAGGGGGGGTGGGGGGATGGGCATGGCTTCAGAGCCCAGGGCAGCAGCCCCCGCGGCCCCGTGGACACAGGCTGTTTCTGGCCCACGCCACAGAGGGCACGGGCTCAACATGTTAAGCAGCATGTGAAAGGCAGCCTGTTGTTTCCCATGTGACCCCTTCCCGTGGCCAAGGGCCAGCCCCACCGCCTCCCTCGCCTCCTCCTCCTGGAGTCCTCACACCTTCCCTGCATGGCACCCCTGGAATGGGCCTTCTTGTCAAAGTTTGGGACGTAGCCCCAATGTCACGTCCTGGGCCAGGACCTCGCTGACTGGAGCACCTTCCATGAAGCGTGGTCCTGAGAAGGCAATACCCAGAGCGTGGACCCATAGTGCCCCTACCGGTCTGCAGGTGCTTTGAGATGGGCCTGCTCTCCAGGCTGAGCACTTCCTGCTAGGAAGTGTGGCTTAGCGGGTGAAGCGATTCCCGCTCACAGCAGAGGTCTGGCCAACTCCAAGGCCAAGGCCTTGGACACTTTGCTGCTCCGAGGCCCATAGGAAACCCCAGGCCCGTTACAGCGCTCGCTGACTGCACATGACCTGGACTGACCCCTCTGAAGAAATGGTCGAGTTGACCTATGACCCGCTAACACTAAGGACCCACCCTTCTCAAAGACGCCACGTGGGAGTGGGCTCTGCAGTGGCAGGGGTGGCACATACCAGGAGTAATCTGATGACAGCAGACATCCAACGGAATAGGCAGGTGCTAAGAGCCCCCCTGGAAGACCCAGCTGTGCTTCATAAAATTCAGGTCAGCCTAAGTGAGTGTTCCCTGGAGACAGCTATCCTGTGTGAGCCCAGCAGAGAGCTGTGAGCCTGATGGTGGGGACAGCGGGCCCCGGGGCTGGGACGTAGGTGCTGGTTTCATCAAGGAGGGCTTCCCTGTAGCAAGCGACACACATCGCACTCACACACACCTTCTGCTCTCCATCTGCCCCGGTGCATGGTTCTCCTGTCTGCCCGGCCCCCTCCCCTGGGATGTCAGCTTCAGCGGCTGCTCTGAGTTTGCTGTGTTCACTATTGAAGGTCGGTGCCTACCCCAGCGGTGCTCAGTAAATGTCTGTGCAACAAGTGGATGAATGAATGAGTGAGTGAATGAATGAGTGGATGAGTGAATGAAGAAAAAGCAGGCCTGGATCCCTGTCAGCTCCATGCTGCCAGGGAAAGTCTTGAATGCTTGAGAATAAAAATAATACGGATAAGGGAAAAAAACAACTTTATTGATGTGGCAAATAATTTGACATATAAAATGAAGACAAACACGTTGGAAAACAAATTCCAGATGACTAACCGCCTCTAAACGGAGAAAGAGGGGGTGAGTGTTGTAGGAAATGGGCTCAGCCAATACCAGTTAGCAGTGATTCAGGCTCAGCCCCTCTGCGTGTCTGCGGCTGAAAGGCCACTTGCGTCCACCCAGCTGTCCCTGACCCCTTGTCCTTAGGACAAAATGCCCTCAGCCCCGGGGACCTGAGTGAAGTTGAGCCGGGGCGGTATCTCCCTGCCCAGCCCCGCAGGGATGCAGCCGGGTCCTGGTGATTGTTCTGCTCCTGGTGTTGGTAGCACGCATCCCCATCAGTTGTTGGGTTTGTTTGTTTTTAAATTTATATTTGCTTAGAAGTTCTGAACTGTGCTGCCTTGACATTTGCTTAAGAAACTTAAATATAGCAGCAGGAAAGTGTCTTGATTTCAGCATCAGTGACAGAGAAGCTTCAAGGAACTTCCTGCTGGTCTAGTCTCAGCCTTGCCAGGCAGGGCTTGAGGGAGTGAGACATGGGTGGGCGGGGCCCTGGGTGGATGCTGGCAGAGCGAAGGGTGGGTGGGTCCATGCTCAGTGCTGGGCTCGCAGCTCTTTGGTCAGTGCAGCCAGCGTGCTGTGCCCTCTGTGGCCAGGGCCCCCTTCAGTGCCTCTTCTCACCGTCACTGTTTGTGGTCAGCAGCAGATGCCATGGACCTGGGGGGTGGAGGGGGGCATGGACGGTTCCTCCGGCTGCTGGTGGCCCAGGGTCTGTGACTGGTGGTCGCCCCTGGACAATGGCAGAGGCTGACCTCCCTCCCCAGCCCTGGGCATCAGCACTCATTTTCCCTTTGGAGTCCCTTGCCAAGCCCCTTTGGATCTCTGTCTGAAATCCAGGTGGGCCCTCTCCTGAGGGTGAGCCTGCAGTGGTAACCACTGTCTCTTCTTTTTTAAAAGTTGAGTTTATTGGGGTGGTAGTGGTTCACAAAACCATACAGGGTTCAAGTGTACAACTCAGTAAACTCCTCTTTACACTGCATGTGCGCCCACTGCCCAAAGCAGTCTCTTTCCTGCCCCATTTCCCCCTCCTTTGCCCACCTCCACCTACCCCTCACCCCCTCTCCCTCTGGCTCTCTGTGTTGATGTGTTTTATATAGATACTAGAGGCCTGGTGCTCAAATTCTTGCATGTTGAAAGGAAATTAATTAGAAGAAATATTTGTCCTTTATCTATAATAGAAGTGTTAACTAAATTCACAATCACCATTGACAGATGTAAACACATGTGTGCAATTGGAGCCATCGAGAGCTTTATAGATATAGATATAGATAGATGATATAGATATAGATATAGATATAGATATAGATATGTAGATATAGATAAACTTGCTTAATTAGATCTGCTTTCTGATTTTAGCTAAATCTTTTCCAGCCCAGTGAAGCACCCAACTTCTCTTTCAGGTAATTGTCAGCAGCACAGCAGTAAATATCAACATGAAGCAGATTATTATTGTAGATCATGCAAGGAGAACAAAGGGTAAAATATTTAATTGCAGCAGTGTTTGACTATATTCTGCACAGTAGGAAAACCTGCAGTCATTTTTAAGGTCCACCATTTCTTCTTTTCAGTAGGGTCAAGTTTCTAAGCTTTCTAAATTTCTGTTTTTTGGGCTAATGAAAAGAAAATAGGATTCCACTGAGTCTCCTATCTACTGTAAGGATCAAAGAGATGAGGCACAGAAAAACGCTTCACAGACATTTGGTTACAGTGTAAAATATTTCCACCTGGCTATAAAGCAAGTTGTGTTCCTGGGCTGAAGAAACTCCAAGGAGGCTAGTCACTAGGGAGAGGAAGCTGGGTGTTGCTAGCGACATCATTATCCAGTGCCCACAGCAACCATTTCCAGGCTGGGCTGGGCTATGGGCTGCATTTTGCACCATGGGGTCTCAGCAGCGTCAGCTGTGATTTAGTGGGATGTCATTCTGGGGTGGTGGCAGGGCCACAAGTGTTGCTTTGTCAGCGCCATTTCTCTGTAAATGGCCAGTGCGCGTCACAGCAGCTCCTGTGTTAAGTGTCTGCCCCCTGGTGGTCAGTGTGTGTCATAGCAATCCGTCGGATGGTTGGACACATATTAGCCTTTTGTATGTATAGATGTTCGTTGGTTTGTTGACTAGTTGGTTGGTTGGTGTTTTTTCTTTGCTGAATCCCACCAGTGTCTCCTCTTGTCTCCTCCTCCTCCCTGTGTCCCTGATGAAGGCCATGTTCGAGCTAGTCACCTCTGAGGCCTCCTACTACAAAAGCCTGAACCTGCTGGTGTCCCACTTCATGGAGAACGAGCGGCTGAAGAAGATCCTGCACCCGTCCGAGGCACACATCCTCTTCTCCAACGTCCTGGATGTCATGGCCGTCAGCGAGCGGTGAGAACCCTGCCCTCTCGCCTGGGGCAGCTGGAGCAAGTGGCCAGTGCTCCTTCCGTGGGCTTCTCTACTTCTGTAGGCTTGGAATTTTCTATGATACGATAGGAATAAATGTGTTAATCCAAAGTTCCGCCTCCTGCCTAGCAGGGCAGTCAATCACGTCCCCATGGACTGTGGCTGTAGGTCCTTCCATGAGCACAACTGTCTGTGCATCCCACCGTCAGGAGGGTGTGCGGTGGTGTCATGGCAGGGCGTCAGTGTGAGCTGTTCTTTATCCTGACAGACTCATAAAGCCCTGGCCTGTGGGGTTAGACCCTCAGAGCCAGTCTGGAGCGCAGCCCTCGGTGAGTGCCTCCACCTCACCAATGGGAGGGTGTTTGCTCCTGTGGCAGTGTTTCCCAGAACTGTGATTATATCTCAGCCCCTAGGAAGGATGGGATATGCTTGATGGGGAGGAGCAAACATCTACCAACCGATTTCTGCAAAGAAGAGTGAACTCCGATCCTATTGTCAGGGTGAAAGAGCCACTTACCATTGTCACTGTAGGCCATGGAGTTTTACAGAGAAAAGTGCAGAATTCAGCTTTGGATCATGTGATCCAACCCGAATGTCCAGATGTGAAATCAGGTGTGGCAGAGCTGCTGGCTCTCAGTGCACCCTGAGCAGGTCCCTGCCCAACACTGATGCCTCGCCTTTCTGTTTGCACTGGGCTTGGGAGGCCGAGAGCCCTGGGCCCCAGCAGCTGTGAGACGCCCTCGGCCTCAGCTACTTCTCCTTCGCTGGGAGGAGAAGGGTCTTTTTATTTATGTATTTACTTATATTTTATTAGGAAAAATTCCAAACATGGGGAATAGAGACACCAGAGTAGTGAGCCCATACTTCATCTAGATTCAGCATGTCCCTACCCCTGCCTAACCCATGGGATCTGTCTGATACAAATCCTTAAAAATTTTTTTAATTGATTTCATAGAGGAAGGGAGAGGGAGAGATAGAAGCATCAATGATGAGAGAGGATCATTGATTGGCTGCCTCCACACAACCCGAGCATGTGCCCTGACCAGAAATCGAACTATGACCTCCTGGTTCATAGGTCGACGCTCAACCACTGAGCAATGCCAGCTGGGCTGATAGAAATCCTATTTCCACCTAAAAAACTAGACAGCAATTCCTTGATATGATCAGCTATGCCACCGGCATTAGGATTTCATCTTGTAGTGTTTGTTGGTTTGTCCGGGCAAGATCCATTGTCAAAGGTGTGTTTTGAATTTCCACCCAGGCACCCTTAACCCCAGCCGCTGCCTTCTGCAGGTTCCTCCTGGAGCTGGAGCACCGGATGGAGGAGAACATTGTCATCTCGGACGTGTGTGACATCGTGTACCATTATGCAGCGAACCACTTCTCGGTCTACATCACCTACGTCAGCAACCAGACCTACCAGGAGAGGACCTACAAGCAGCTGCTGTGAGTGCACTGGCTGCGGACCATGCTTCACGGGACACAGAGCCCTGGCCCTGGGACCTTGGCTTTCCCGGGAGAGTATCCATGCCTGGTGTGTTCAACAGCGGGGAGAGGGATTCCATGTCACTAGAGAAATACTGATCCTGAGATGGTCATCTGTGGTGCCCACTGGACCTGTGTCCAGCTGTGCAGAGCTCAGGTGTAGAAGGGGAGTTTGAGGCCAAGAGGACAACTTGAGGCCAGAATGGCAGGAAAATGAGATGAACTAGAGACAAAACAAGAATAGGCAGGAGGGAGTCTCTTTGGTAACTATCCAGCAATGCCCTTGAATTTCTTCCTAATCTACCCATTTAGGAAACTTTCTTGGGATTTCAGTTCACAAGATACTTTTTCATTCAACTTACCTCTTAAAAAAAATAATTTATTGATTTTAAAGAGGAAGGGAGAAGAAGAAAGAGATGGGAACATCAATAATGAGAATCATTGATCGGCTGCCTCCTGCACACTCTGCACTGGGGATCAAGCCCACAAGCCGGGCATGTGCCCTGACTGGGAATTGAACCCAGGACTCTTCAGACTGCAGGCCAATGCTCTACCCACTGAACCAAATGAGCTAGGGCTCAACTTGCCTCTTTTAAATCCTTTGCATTTCTATGCCGGGCGTGATGGGCAGGAGCGCAGTGTAACCAGAGATGTGTTCTTAGAATGGGGCATGCAAGAATTTTCCAAGTAGTGACACGTGATTACCATATGTACTTCCCTGGATCTGTCTGTTAAGCCCTGTCATCCACTGTGGATGTTTTAAAGCTGGAGTATTCAGGGAGGGGGAGTGTTTTATGTTTGGGGTTTGAAATTGGGGTTGGAGGGAAGCGGGAGCCAGTTTTGAGAACCGATGTGAGAAGACAGGTGGACAGGAGGACAGGAATCCAGGTATCACAGTGCCCACGGGTGCACTGGTGAGGCTGCAAGTGCAGACTGTCTGGGCTGAGCCCCAGGCAGAGGGCCCGTGTCCCTGCTGACGCGAGGCCTGCGTCTAACTCCAGCGGCCGTTTCCGGGCGCCCTCGTCAGCTGCGGGCCAGCTGTGGACCGGGCCCAGGGCCGAGCCATCTGCAGGTGAGGTGCCTCCGCCTGGCAGGAAGAGCGCAGGTTCCTGGCGGTGGCCTCCAGCTGCTGCCTGTTCCTGTCAGTACGTGGGTTTACCTCGCCACGGGTTCCTGCTGGGTAAGCCATCCGGCTGTGCATCTGATTCATAGACTTGCCCTCCCACACGCAGCATATGCGGCCAAGTCTCCTTGGGCCAGGCATGTGAAGCCGCTATTTTACATTAAAATAAATCACTCAATCAAGCAATGGGTGTTGGGTGCCCATGGGCTGCCTGGTACCTCTGAGGCTGTGGGTGGGGAGCCAGAGACTTACTCCCGTGTCCGTGTCCCCAGCCAGGAGAAGGCGGCCTTTCGGGAGCTGATCGCGCAGCTGGAGCTGGACCCCAAGTGCAGGGGACTGCCTCTCTCCTCCTTCCTCATCCTGCCTTTCCAGAGGATCACACGCCTCAAGCTCTTGGTGCAGGTACCGCCTCTCCCACCCGACAGGCAGGCGGGGCTTGTATATACTTCTGCGGCACACCTGTTTCCTTCGGGCAGTCAGGTCTCCACCTGCTTTCTAGGGAGTCTGTTCCACAAATCCTAATTAAACTCCTACTGCGTGCCAAGCAGCCCCTGCGGGGAGCGGGGGTGGGGGGGTGAAGGGTCTGTTCTTCTTCCAAGGAGCTTGGATAGGAGAGATCAACAAACACACAACCAGGAAGTGGTTATGGCTGTGAGGACAGTGAACCTGGGTAACATTAAGTGGGTGCCTTTCTGCCCACTGCCCATTGTGGGGTCAGGAAACAGTCTCAGAGGAGTGACATTTAAACTGAGAGATGGCTGACAGGCAGGAGCCATTCGAGTGATAGAACCGCTTATGCACAGGTCCTGGGACAGCCAGGTACGCAGACATGAAGGCCAGTGGAGAGCTAGGGGATAGGACGGGAGTGAATGTGGAGAGGGAGGCAGAGGCCAACCAGCAGGGGTTCTAGGAGGCCAGGTACAACACTGGGCTCTGTCCTCAGTGTGACAGGGATTCACCTGATCCAGTTGACATTTGTAAGAGCACACCGAGGCCATGAGAGGAGTGATGGGCAGGAGGGCAAGAGTGAAAGTGGGAGAAAGGGTTAGGAAGCAATTAAAAAAAGGATGGCCTGGCTGGCCTGGGAGGTGGAGAGTGGAAGGATCCTGGAGAAAAGTGAGTGAACTGAGCTTGGGACTTGCTTTGTGGAGTGGGAAGGCAGAGAAGAATCTTCTAGTTTGAGCAGCTTCCAAAAGTGGAGGAGACGGTCTGGGGAGCAGCCCAGGCTCAGTGTTGAAATAGCTGAGCTTGAGATGACTTTGAGCAGTTGACTGTTCATGTGTAGAGTCATAGAGAGAAGTAGGGGCTAGAGTTCTCAGCACGGAGATGGCATTTCATAGTGAAACCATCAAGGAAGGACAGAAAGGGACCCGGACACCCCACGCTGGGACACACCATGCCCAAGAAGGAACGGAGAGGAAGCTAGTGCGAAGGTCCTGAGCTCCTGGCTGAGAAGCCACACCACCCTCGGTTTGAGGCCACACACAGGGTGGGAGTTTTATTCCAGAGGAAAAGGTGGAGCCGACTTGGGCACAGGGGGACCGTTAATGCGACGTTTGGTGGCTCCACGATGGTGAGGGTGCAAGGAAGCATTTGGAATGATTGTGGGCTGTGGCGTGGCTGCAGACAGAGCGGGGCAGGTAACCACAGAGGAGGCCATGGCAGTGTGGCTGAGACACATCAGAGACAGCAGGGATCTGGGGCTGGCCTGGTCTCAGAGGGAGGCTGGGCATCGGGTGAAGGGTGAAAAGCTTGCTACGGTCCAGGTGGCTATAAGGAACGGAGTGGTCAACAGCGCTGTTCAGACAGCTGTTGCACAGGGCAGCTGGCAGAGGACTGTGCTCAGACAACCCCACACTTCCCCAAGGGTCCAAGCTGGTCAAAAAGTATAGACACAGGAGCATGAGGCAGCAACCATGCTGCGTTTGGAGAGCAAAGCAAAAATTGTAATCTAGAAGTAAAGGCAATATGAGCATCTTTTTTTGATAATTCAAGAAAATTTAACAATTAGAAAACACATTCCGATCAAGACCAAAGTTAACAAAGCTTTGGGGTTATTGCCACTTGGCTTCAAATCCCAGGGGAGGGGGAGGGAAGCCCCTGGTGCCTGCCATGAGCATGGAGCTCCCCTCGGGTCTACATCACCTCCAGTCCCCTCTGCTGGGCCTGCCTCCCCACCAGCACCTGCCCTCCCTGCCAGCACCTGGTCACCTCCTTTGCGTTGATGTTTGCTGCTCAGTGAGGTGTCAGGCTCTGGATTGGCCTCATAGGAGACTGACTCGTGGGTACCAGTTTAGAGCCAGGCAATGCTTTGAGTCAGGATGCTCAGCCCTCGGCCCAGCCGAGGGTTCTGCCCTCTGTTGTCACCTGGTAGGGCTGTTCGTACGTGGATGTCGCAGCAACAAGAGGCTGTTGGGGCTGGTGCAGCAAGGAGTCCACCAGTGAAAAGGGAGGGAGGGCGGGAGTGGAGAGGGGAGGGACGGCCTTTATGGAAATTCATGCTGACTCTCCTGTGCTCAGAACATCCTGAAGAGAGTGGAGGAGAGGTCTGAGCGTGAATGCACTGCCTTGGATGCCCACAAAGAACTGGAACTGGTGAGCATGTGTTCTCTCTGTCTTTCCCAATAAGTTGCTTCCTCGTCCACACCTGCTTTCCTGCTCCTGCTCCCTCACGTGCCGGCTCATCTTTGGAAAATGCATATTAATTTTAGTATTTGGTTTTGAAATCCAGAAGAGTCTCTGGGTCGGGTGTGCCCTGCGCAGAGAGCGCACTGTCTTCCTTCTTCACCCCGAATGTTGATGTGCAGGATGGCCTAGGCAGCAGCCCAGCGCTCTCCCCATGCTGATCTCTGCACCCCTCACACACAGTGCTCCTTATCAGCTCCCTCATGCAGGCATCTGGGGCCCTGGGAGGCCCCACCGTTGTCCTTGCCTGTTTCCCGTGTCTTCCTGTGACTCTCAGCGGCGGGTCTGGCTCTCTGGAGCCCGGTGGAGCTTGATCCCAGCCCCTGGCTCCACAGCTTCCCTGTCCCTCAAGCTGCAGCTTCCCTAGCTCTGTGAGAGGACTCAGGGCCCTGCCAAGCCCGGGAGTGCAGAAACCATCTCTGCTCCTGACCCTGGAGAGAGCACTTCCTCCTGGCAGCTGCCGCAGAGCAGAGCTTGTGCGGAGGAGCCGACGGACATGCTGGTCTCACGGACTGGGCTCACGTGGCTCCTTCTTGTCTGAAGTGCTGTCTCTCAAGTGTGTCAGCTAGAGCTGTGGGCCAGTTCTTGGCAGCTGTGTGGGGCTGGGGTGGCTCCTCTGTCACTCGGTGACCCCGCCGAGAATAAGCATGGGTGTTGGGAAGTCCTTTCCACTTCTTGTACCAGAGACAGCAGCTTTGTCAAAGGAAGAGCCTCCATGAGCGGCTGATGGTGGTTTCGAGCCACCCTGAGCCACCAGGACTTGGGAACTTAATGCAGTGGTTTCTTCCGACTCTCCTCATGTCCCTTTTCAGACCAGTTGGCCCTCCAAAATCCTTCTGGCAATTGCACCCTTTGCATATCAGAAAGCAGTATTTCCTCCCAGGCTAGTGGGGAGGGGGAGGTGGGAGCCTGGAGCAGACTGGTTGGGGAGGGCGGTGACCTCTAGGTCAGGCAGCATCTCTCAGGCCCTCTGCTCACCTGGGAAGGTCCATACCTGGTCAGATGGGAGTTGATTACAGCCCCCACAGGGCAGCTGGCCACCCTGGTCACAGAAGATGAGTCCAGTGACCACTGAGGCCTGTGAGAGGCCCACGTGCCCCAGGGGGTCGCCCTACGGTCAGAGACCACCTGCTACTGCCTACGTCCTTTTCTGCTGTCCTCGCCCTTTCTTGTCCTTGTAACTAAAGTTACACTCCGATCTCTCATAAACCACTTTTTTTCACCAAGGTTTTTAAAAAAAGCTAATGTATAAAAGCAGTTGATGCTCGACACAAAACATTTCAGACAGTGCTCGTAAGCAAGAAGATGGTAAAGACCACACCAGCTATCCCACACCCACTGCTGACACGCTGGTGCCTGCCCTTCCAGACCTCTTTCCAGACAGGCACGTGCACACACAATTGAATTCTTTGCCAAAAAGGGATTGTGTCTTACTGGCCAGCATCGCTCTCCATTTTAGCGCATTTGTAAAGTTACTCCAATTTTTAGTGATTTTTGAGAACTTGGTAATACGGATATATTAGTGCTAATCAATTCCAGTTGGTGGACATTTCGGTCGATGATGGTTTTTCTCATTCACCTGCAGGTCCACCATCTTTGCTCATGGACCTCATTCACAAATCCTGAGTGCCTGCTGGGCTTTGTTCTTTTCTTTTCTTTTCTTTTTAATATATTTTATTGATTTTTTACAGAGAGGAAGGGAGAGGGACAGAGAGCTAGAAACATCTATAAGATAGAAGCATCGACCAGCTGCCTCCTGCACACCCCCCACTGGGGATGTGCCCGCAACCAAGGTACATGCCCTTGACCAGAATCAAACCCGGGACCCTTCAGTCCGCAGGCTGACACTCTATCCACTGAGCCAAACCGGTTTTGTTCTTGACACCTGTGACCCCGTGCAGAATGTTGTTTCTCTGTAATGAGTCCCCAGAAATCCTGGGAAATGCAGTTTTTAGACCTCTTGATACCTCAAATGCCTCCCGGGAAGGAGGAGGGACCCTCACTCCTCCACAGTGTGTGACAGGGCTCCGTCCCCACACCTCGCCGGCCTGGAGCCTTGTCTTTCTCAGGCTGACAAATGACTAAAGACATCTTACTGTTTAAATTTGCTTTCTAACAGCCTGACCAGTTTTCCCGCTTTGCCTTTGTCCCAGAAGATGCAGGAGAAGGGGCTCCAGTTCAGTCCAGCTGTGGCGCACGGTCTGACCACAGCGATGGTTTAGCCCTCTGGGGCCTGAGCGGGCAGCAGAGAGTGACCAGGGACAGTGGGCTGCAGAGGACCTGATGTGTCCTGCTTTTCCTCCCAGGTGGTGAAAGCATGCAACGAGGGCGTCAGGAAAATGAGCCGCACAGAGCAGATGATCAGCATTCAGAAGAAGATGGAGTTTAAGATCAAGGTGAGCCCTCGCCCATCTGCGTGTCCCCATCCAGCCCGCTGGGTCTGGAGCCTGGGTCACTGGCCAGGGTCCTCAAATGGCCACCCCCTGGTCTCAGTGCAGCGTCCCCTCCCAGAAGCCATCTCTGAGCCCCTAGTTGGAGGGCACCCTTCAGCCCCCTTGTCGCCAGGCCATCACACGGGCCTAGACTGTCTTCTGAGAGATGGTGGGCGAGGAGCATGCAGCCACCTGCTCTCATGTACTGGTCGTGTGCTTATACCAAGCACCTGAAAGGGAGCAGCCCAGGGATTCGTAAAGCTGGGAGATTTGAAATTCTGAGGGAAGTTACCCAACTTCTCCCCAACTTTACGTAAAGATCCAGGCATCAGTGAACCTCGGGGTCTGCATCTTTGGTGCTGTGGACACATGAACACGTAGTGACCCCCAAGGGTCCCTGAGGTCATGCTGGGTTTGTCGAGGATGCAGACATGGCCTTGAGGACCCCTACATATCTTCACCCGCCAGGCTGAGCCAGGTGCCAGGAGCTGCCCCTGAGCCATGAAGCGGGGACCTCACACAACCCCACTCTCCTCTCCCTCTGAACTTGGCCCCTGCTCTGATTCTGCCTCACACTGCTGAGGCTGGTGAGGGGATCACACACACACACATACACACGTGTGATCCCCTCACCAGCTTCAGCCAGTAGTTACACGTGGATACACTTAGACCCTAACACATATAAAGAAGCATGCACAGATAACGTATGGAACGGATAATTCACAATTGCACCCACAGACACAAACACACACACAGCTGTACAGACCCTGTTTTCCCGAAAGTATGACATCCCCCGAAAATAAGACCTACTTCCAGTTTTGCCTCTCGCTGTAATATAAGGCATCCCCCCTAAAATAAGACCTCCCCGATAATAAGGCCAAGCCAGAATATAAGGCCCCCGAAGCTACTGTAAGGCCATCTGACTCCTGATTTAAAGAGACCTCGCACTGCCTGAACAGCTCCGGCTGCATTGCAGCCAGTGAGCTGGTTTGTGATGACAACTACTACCGTACCATAGACAGGTAATAAATTTCCTTTTTTTTTTGTTCAATAATAAATGTGTACAGTATTCTTCTTCATGGAAAAATAAGACATCCCCTGAAAATAAGACCTAGCACATCTTTGGGAGCAAAAATTAATATAAGACACTGTCTTATTTTCGGGGAAACAGGGTAGGTACCAGGACACACACACACATACACACACACACACACACACACACACACACACACACCCTGCCCTCCGCGTTTGTCTAGGACTCGCCCCTTCCTCCTACTGGCACTGTGTGTGCTCTGGGCCCAGCACAGCCCTTGCCCACTGTTCCTCGTGCTCATTGCTCCAGTGAGGGCCCTGGGGGAGCCCCAGGCAGGCGTGGGAGCCTTGGGCAGGCGTAGGCACAGCCGTCTGACACCTTCCCCCTCACCCAGTCGGTGCCCATCATCTCCCACTCGCGCTGGCTGCTGAAGCAGGGTGAGCTGCAGCAGATGTCAGGCCCCAAGACCTCCCGAACGCTGCGGACCAAGAAACTCTTCCAGGAAATTTACCTCTTCCTCTTCAACGACCTGCTGGTGATCTGCCGGCAGATCCCTGGGTGAGCACCGGGCACTGCTGGTGCTCGGGGGTGGGGAGGGGAGTGGAGGGGAGAGCATGCTGGGGGGCAGCCCAGGGAGGGCACATGGGGAGACGGTTCCCTGTGGTCGGGCAGGCCGGCAGGATGTGCATGGAGCTCAGGCTTTCAGTCAGGTTCAAGGTCAGCTCTGTTCTTGTCAAGCCTTGGGCCTTTGGGCAAATTAATTTAAAACTCCCGGCTCAGATCCCCCTGCTGTGGAGGGATATGAAGAGGCCAGCTCAGCGCCTGACACACAGTGAGTGCTCAGCAGAGCAGCTGCTGTGGTGTGTCAGTCCCCCAGCCACACCACGGGAGGGGCGGTTTGGGGCAGGGGAGGGGTGAGGGGAGCGGACAGGAGTTCAGGCGGGGCCTCCTGGGGGCCAGGGTGAGGTGTCCCCTGGGACCCCTAGGCTTCCTCGGGACCTACATGCCCACCTGCCACCCTTGGTCCCCAGAGACAAGTACCAGGTGTTTGACTCGGCCCCTCGAGGCCTGCTCCGCGTGGAGGAGCTGGAGGACCAGGGCCAGACGCTGGCCAACGTGTTCATTCTGCGGCTGCTCGAGAACGCAGACGACCGGGAGGCCACCTACATGCTGAAGGCGTCCTCTCAGTGAGTGCCCTGGGCCACCGCCCACTCCTGTCACCATCCCAGGTGGAGCTCGCTCTGGGCTCAGCACACAGCCCGCCCAGTTCCTGTTCCTCCCCCTCCCAGACCTGTGGTGAGCGTTTCTTCCCCGGGGTTAGTCAGGCGTAGCACATTGCTGCGCGCGCGCACGTGTGTGTGTGTGTGTGTGTGTGTGTACTTACACACACGTGTGTTCCCTCGGGGACTCAGATGGGGGCGGGCCCTCTTTTCCAATTAGGTGTTATAGAACCCTTGGGCCAGGCTGACTGTCACCGTGTGGCCTGAGGCTCACCCCATCACCTCTCTGAGCAGCCAGGCTACCTGCCCTACAGCCCAGGGCTCTGATCAATGTGGGGAGACACCTCTCACCCCCAGAGTCACAGGTGCCACCCGTCCAGCTAGGTCCAGTCCCCAGCTGACACTTTTTATAAAATTTATTGGGATCACATTGGTTTGCAAAACCATACAGGTCTCAAGAGTACAGTTCAACCAAACATCATCTGCACACTGCGTCATGCTCCCATCACCCCAAGCAGTCTCTTTCCGTCCCTCCCCCCCCCTTTCCCCCCTCTCCGCCTACCCTGCCCCCCTTTTGGAGAATCCCTTCACCTTCTTTGTTCCAGTCCCCTCCTCCCACCCCCCCTCCCCAGCTGACATTGCAGACAGGTCATGGCTTCTGGGCAGCTGACCCCGGCTGAGCCAGCTTTCATGAGTTAACTCTGGGGTTTGCACAGGGCTCACCTTCTCCAACTTGGTAAAGTGCACGGGAGACATTCTGTCAGGCTCCCCAGCCCCTCGATGATTTCTGGGCACACGTCCTGCTGGAGCCTTTGGCCAAGCTCAGCCTGAGTAGTGGGCTTGCTGGACACTTGACACCACCCCTCTATGGGGCCACTGCTCTGCGGTTGGGGCATTGGTCCTCTTCCCTGTCCCAGGAGTGAGATGAAGCGCTGGATGACCTCCCTGGCCCCTAACCGGAGAACGAAGTTTGTTTCCTTCACGTCCCGGCTGCTGGGTAAGTGGCCCCCTGGCCCCAGGACACCTCTGGGCAGGACAAGTGAGGCCTCTGTGGCATCAGCCCCAGATGCTTCCGAGTCCATCTTCCCAGAGGCCTGCGTGGCCTCCAGGATGCCCACTTTGACTGGCGATGGTCCCAAGTGCCAGCTGCTAGTTTAGCGCCCACTGGGGGATATCAGTGTGCTGATCCCTGCAAACACTGGGGTGTTACTGAAGGAGTGTCACTGGGAAACCAGGGGGAATCTGGGCCCAGAAGGCAGACGCCAGTGTTCTTTGGGGTTGCCAGTTGTCTGAAAACCATACAAAACGTAAAAGGGCACCAGTCCAACTGCCTGCTAGCCCTGCCCTGATGGTGTCCACTGTGACCTGAGCACCCCACACTTGCTCTCAGGGCCTTGTCCAGGTTAAAGAAGTCCTTCTGAAGCCTTGAATAAGAGCCCTCACTGCCCGTTCATCCCTTTATGGGTGTAATGTTTATCCGAGTCCCAGCTATTTTCCTCTCATTTTCTTTGGAGCCAAGCCTCCTCCCTCAAATGACCTCTCTTCAGTTGCTGCAAGACAGGTCGCACGTCCCTGCTAACGGCAGGGCAGTGTCCAGGGTTTGCTGGGTGGGGGCAGGGCGGAGATGGATGAGAAGGATGTGCCACCTCCCTCCCTCCCTTCAGACTGCCCCCAGGTCCAGTGCGTGCACCCATACGTGGCCCAGCAGCCAGACGAGCTGACACTGGAGCTGGCAGACATCCTTAATATCCTGGAAAAGACGGAAGACGGTAAGGCAGGGGCTGGGCTTGTCTCTCACTCACGCGCCCAGGACTCTGCACCCCCTGGCACCAGCCTGAGGATGAGGTGGGGCGGCTCAGCCCCAGGTGGAGAAGTTGACCGATGGCTAGGCGAGCCCAGGACCTGGCATGTCTCCGCTCCCCTAGACCGCTCTGCCCATCCTGGCTTCCCCAGCTTTTCCTCGGCCCAGAGAAGGTGCTTCTCCCAGGGTCTCTGCTCTCCTCTCTGCCACCCACGAGGTCCACCCCTCCGCCCCTCACACCAGGCCCAGCCTGAGCACCTGTTCTGTGCCTTCCCGTGATGGCCCTGGGCTGGGTCCACCACCCTCACCCCACCTGTGACCCTGACTCTAAACTCCATATTTGCCACAAGCTTCCAGGTGAGCCCTGACCACCAGGCTCAGAGCCCTGTGTGGGCCAGAAAGCCACCCACCCAGCCCTGTCATCAGTACCAAATGAGGTTCACTCCCCTCCCCTGAAAAACTGGTGCCTAT
The DNA here is from genome assembly GCA_011751065.1 of Lasiurus cinereus. Classification (NCBI taxonomy): domain Eukaryota; kingdom Metazoa; phylum Chordata; class Mammalia; order Chiroptera; family Vespertilionidae; genus Lasiurus; species Lasiurus cinereus. The sequence continues at coordinate 962,758 of JAAGEH010000393.1, read as the reverse complement.
TGCTACATCAGTTGTTCTTCATCAGAATCCCCAAAACAGCACAGAGCATCTCCCCACCCCCAACTCCTCCCCTTTGAGGTCCTGGCTAGAAGGCCTCGGGCTGGTGACCTCCAGGGGAGGCCGTTTCTACTGGTCCCAAACTCCAAGGCCTCCCCTGGCATCATCGAAAGAGCACTCCTCCCCCAGGAAAAAACAGCCCAACATCCTTCCCATGTGGCCTGCAGAGGGTGAGCTGATCAGCCCTCAGAGCCCAGGTCCTTGCCCTGCGCTGGGACTCGCCAGGAACCCCGTACTGCAGGTGATTTCTGGGGGAGGGAGAGAGCCAGGGCCCTGTGCTGGGGTTGGCCAGTTCATGACAGCCGCCCTCAGCTGACCACCCGACCCTCAGGAGGCTCAGAGAGGGATGCCCAGCAGGAGGGCGATGTGACATTCCAGGCTGGTAACCACCAACCAGTCATCACCCCCACCGGTCCCTGGGATGCTTCTTGCTTTGGGGAAAACCCTTAGGGACCCCCAACCTCATGTGGGACAGTTTAGGATTACTGAGTGCTTGGGAATGGGTTCCAAAGGCAATACGTTTGGGACTCACTGTGGCACAGAGCTAGCTGGCTCCATCACAGTGATACCCACATACTGTGCTCTCTGGGAGGGTGTCCGGGCAGTGCCACCCCAGAATATGGGGGACAAATCCAATCTGAGGGTCTCCTGCAAGGGCTCTTGGAGCAGGCTCCTCTGGGAAGGCCCACTGGACTCCTGTGCCAGCAGGAGGGCTCAGCCTGGCCCCTGCAGGAGCTCCTGACCCTTCCCGTCCCCTCCCTGTGCAGGGTGGATCTTTGGGGAGCGGCTGCATGACCAGGAGAGAGGCTGGTTCCCCAGCAACATGACGGAGGAGATCTTGAATCCCAAGATTCGGTCCCAAAACCTCAAGGAATGTTTCCGAGTGCACAAGATGGATGACCCTCAGCGCAGTCAGAATAAGGACCGCAGGAAGCTGGGCAGCCGAAATCGGCAGTGACACCCCTCCCCCAGCCCCCCAGTCCAGCAGGGGGATGTGGGTAGGCAGGCGGGAGCTGGGCCCAGCAGGCAAGCGCACTGATCTTGGAGGAGCTCTGGGGGAAGGTGACCTTGTGCAGGAGTCACCCTGACCCCTCATCCCTGCCGCGTGGGGAACATTCACATGTCTTGGCCCCCACCTGGAAAAATGGTGCCCACATCTTTCCTCTGATGCATTTGTAAATGAGAAATGTATTTTAAACAGTATTACGCCACCTCTCCCTCTTGTCTCTTAGAGGGGGTGGAAGGGGGCTGGCATGCTCCAGGGGCCTGCCCCCAGCACTGGAAGAAGCCCCAGACCCCGGGTGTCCCTGGCCCAGGGCAGGTGCAAAGGTGATGATTGTCACGAACCCCTGCACGTGCCCTCCTCTACCCTGGAAGCCATTAGAACCCACCAGGCATGCAGAGGGACTGGCCTTGCCTGATGAGCTTGACGAGCGGCCCTTGGTCCCCAGTTTACAAGACTAGGAGACCAACTGCCTCTGTCTGCCTCTTCCAGCCTCCGGCTGCACAGCCAGACCCTGCCTCATGGCAGGCCTCCCAGAGCTTGGCAGAGGGCCCATGCCGCCTCTGGCTCCCTGATGGGCTGGATGTAACATGTCTTCTGGCCCCTTAAGGAGCCCGGGTATTATAAGGAATGAACTAGTCACTGCATCCTGATCAGTTGTAGTTCTAAGAAAAGCAAATACCATGTTTTGGCTGCATTAAAAGAAGCATCATGTATAAAATAAAGGAGGTGACGTTCTCTTTATTTCCCTGCTGCACACAGGAATGAGGTGTTCGGTTTGGGGCAGGGAGGCGCTCCCTTCAAGGTCAGTGGAGGAGGTATATCCTGAAGGAGGGGGTGGAGGAGGCCTCTCGTGGAGAAGGGAGCAGCCAGGGGAAGGGCCTGCACTTGTTCGAGAACTCCAGACACGGGAAAGGCCGTTTGAGGGAGACGCCCTTCTGCTGCAGTGGAAGTGAGAACATGGGTTGGGAAGACCATAGTGGGACTGAGGTGTCAGGGTGTGGCAGTCCCCAGGGACTCTTGACGACCAGGCACAGGGCTGGGGCTTCCTACCCGGCCAGTCCATGGCTGTGGGCACTTCTTCCCACCTGTGCAGGTAGTAGCCAGTTAGCCAAAGGCTGCAGCTCCTCCACCAGCCCAGCTGGCCCTCACAGTCACCCCACCATCACCCCTGGTTCTATCCTGACTCCCAGCCCCTCGCCCAGGACCATGCTCTTTCTGCCAGGACACACTTTCGTCTACCCCAGAACAGGCCCTTGATTAGAAGCCCGAGGTTTTGATCCAATGGGGCTCTGTGGCTTCTTCCCATGGACTACAGCATGGCTCGGTGTTCTAGAGACCTCCAATCCTTTGAGAATTACATGAATCCTGAAAGACGCACACGCTTGCAACACACTTGTTCAACTGGGGAGGGCCTGATGCTATGTGCTGCACCCCTGGTCCAGGAGCCATCCCTGGCGCCCCAAGCCTGAGGGAAGGGTAAATGGGCTGTTTCTGAACCCCATGCTACCGGGGAGAGGGGGTGGATAAAGAGGCGGAGTCTTCCAGCGGTCCTGGCCCTTGTCCAGCTCTCTTTTTGAAGCTGGGAAACCGCATGCTGAGTTGGACCCTCTGCTCTGAGGAGGGCTTTGGCCACTGGAGGTGGTGTGATTTAAACAGTTTCATGAAAACTGGTCAGTTTCCTAACAGTCCTTACAAGCAGAAACCCATGAAGTGTTTTGGGGAGAGGGTGTGCGGGGACCGCCGCGTGTGCTCATCTGGAGGATCCAGAACAGGTGTGGCGGGGAAATCAGAGAAACCAGAGGCCAAATGCTGGAAGAGGAGGAGGAGCGGCTCCCGGCCACCAGCACCCACGCGAGGGACCGCCCAGGGCCGGGTGTTTGCAGTCTCTCCTCCAGGTCTCCTTCTCACTCCCCAAGGTCCCTGGGGGGCGGGAACTGGGGCGGGTCACGGTGCTGGCTTCCCTGCTGCGCCCAGGGCTGGTCAGCGTTATTTACAATCTCTCTCCCATCATAAACACTAGGCTTCCTGGGGGGCGTGGGGACAGAGCAGGAGCAAGGACTGAGAGCCAGGGCCGAGCTGGGGAGGAGAGGGAAGGAGATGAGGTAGGGGTGGGATGGGGGTGGCGGTGGGGCGCCTGGAGCCCGGCCTGGGGGCCGCCTGGGGCTGTGGGTGGGGACCCGGCCAGGCTGACAGCGCCTGGGCTTCACCTCTCGGCCCCTCCAGCTCCTGGGGCTCCCCGGGGTAGACCCTCCCTGCCCTCTCCCGGCCCAGCCCCCCACTAGTCGGGGCGCGCAGGGAGGGTGTTCTGCTTGCCGGCCGCACCCGCTCCGCACCCGGCGCTTGCACGCGCGGCTCCTCGGGCGCCCGGCCACGTGCACACGGGCCACGTGTCACCAGTTGCCCGCCCGCCACACACTCACGCTCGGACACACGGGAGACTCGGGCGCGCCCGGCGGGAGCGCGGCCCCTTTATTGGCTTCAGGAGGCGGAGAACTTTCTCAGCGCGACCACCACGAGCGCCAGCACCACGCAGGTGGCCAGCAGGGCGGCGATGACGATGGCCGCGATGGCGCCGGGCCCCAGCGAGCCTGCGGGACGGGAGGAAGGGGGTTCAGCCCGGCCCGGGGGGGGGGGCCTCTGGCTCCCCGCCTCCCCGCCTCCCCCTCCTGCCCTCCCTCCCGGCCCCCCCTCCGCCGGGGCTGCCTCTACCGCTGCCGGGGTCCAGCCGCTCCCGGGCAGTGCTGTCCTCGGGGCTGGGCGGGGCGGTGGGGGCCGGGGCGCCGGTGGCCGCGGGCTCCAGGACCGGGCTGGTGCTCTCCACGGGGCCGTCTCCCGAGGGCAGGTCGGCCGGCTCGTTCCACAGGGTGGGCACGGGCTCCTGCGGGCCCTCGGCTGCAAGGCCAAGAAGAGGCGGGCGCTGGGGCCCAGGCTGCCTCCAGGAATGTCTCCCCACGGGGAGGAGGCGCTGTCCTGGGGTCCTGGGGCTCAGCACGACCCTAGCCTTCCCGCGCCACAGGTGAGGCCACGGGGAGCCCTCTGCTGCTCCTTGGCCCTCAGCTGGGCGAAGCCAGGCAGCCCACAGGACAGGGCGTCCGGCACCCACTTACGCCCATGAGTGCCTGAGACTCAAAGCCCAAGAGGCCTCTCTACGCCAAGGAACTAAGCCCAGCACATTCCTGTCTCCAGACAGAACAGGCTTGGTCTATCAGGGAAACCCCAGGAAAGGGTGGGTGTCCCCCTGCCCCATACAAGTTGAGACTCAATAAGCACATCAGAGTCTGGGCAGCCCTTTCTGCAGGAGCCTTTCTTTGCTCACTAGAGGCCCAGTGCCTGAAATTCGTACACGGGGTAGGAGCGGGGGTTGGGGGGGGTCCCTCAGCCCAGCCTGCACCCTCTCCAATCGGGGATCCCTTGGGGGATGTCTGACTGCCGGTTTAGGCCCCATCCCAGGGATCGGGCCTAAACTGACAGTCAGATATCCCTCTCGCAATCTGGGACTGTTGACTCCTAACCACTCGCCTGCCTACCGGCTTGATCGCCGCCTAACCGTGATTTGTAACCCATGAAGAAACTTGTAACCCATGAAGTGTTTTGGGGAGAGTGTGTGTGGGGACTGTCTGTGCTCATCTGGAGTATCCAGGAACAGGTGTGCCCAGGAAATCAGAGAAACCAAAGAGGCCAAATGCTTGAAGATGACCCCCAACTGCCCTCCCCTGCCTCATGGCCCCCAACTTCCCTCCCCTGCTGGCCTCATGGCCCCCCACTGCCTCTGCCTTGGCCCCCACCACTGTGGCTTTGTCCGGAAGGAAATCGGACAGTAGGAAGATGTCCGGTCTTCTGGTCTAATTAGCATATTACCCTTTTATTAGTATAGATGGGTGGGGGTTAGCAAGGGTTTCAGGTACCCAGGGGCCCCAAGAACTGAAGGGACAAGGCTGACAGGTCTGTGTGATAACCCCAGCCTTACACCCTAGCTCGGCCTCAAGCAGTTAATGCCAATACCTTCCCTTTCCCCCCCCACCGCCACCCCACAAGGATCTTGGCCCCAAGGAGCCCCACAGCACCACCCCATTCCTGGGCCCACCCATCCTTCCTGAACAGGCGGCCCCAGCCACCCAGGAAAGTTCAAGACCAGGTTGGCAGGCAGGCTCCAGGCTCCTGCCACACCTGATCCCGACTGACCCAGGGATGCTCTGGGAAGATGCAGGGATAGTTCCAGGCCTTTCCTTCCAACAGTGCCCACCCGGGGCAAATCGTAAGGAAACATAAACCGAGCCCAAATTCAGGGTCAGTTATAACATAACTGGGTTTTCAAAAATGTCGAGGTCATGAAAGACAAAGGAAGATTGAGGAATTGTTCCGGATTAGAGACCACGGACAGGTGACAGCTAAATGCAGTGTATGTTCTGGATGGGGCAGAGGGGCTGCTGTAAAAGACAGTTTGGGTCCATTGGTGAAATCTGAGTACGGCTGTGGTTTAGGTAACAGTACTGCATCTGTGTTCATTTCCCAATATGGACATGTGAGAGAATCCCCTTGTTCGTGGGCATATTTAGGCGCAAAGGGGCATGTCTGCAACTTAACTCTCAAATGGTTCAGCATCCAGATAGGCAGGTGGGTAGAGAGAGCCAGGAAGAGCAAATATGGCAAAATGTTAGAAACTGGTGAGTCTAAGAGCAGAATATACTGGTCATTGGATTATTCTTGCAACTTTTCTGTAAACTTAAAATCTTTTCCTGATAAAATTGTATAAGGCCCCCCAGCCCTGCCCTGCAGCCTCTCCCAGGCCCGATTGGCTCGGTTCAGAGGCTTGGTTTGCAGGCAGGAACCAACTGTCCCACTCCCCAAGGCTTGCCCACGCTGGTGCCCCTTTTCAGAACATGCCCCTGGCAAGGAGGCCTCCGGGGACAAAAGGCCCAGCACCCACTGGTGTGGTGACAAGCGGGGCCCAAGGCTCACCCACAGCACTGGGTCTGGGGCCACACTGGCCCCACCAACTGTGCAGTTATCCCTGTGAGGGGGACAGAGTGACCCTATCGGGCCTCCTCGGTCAGTGTCTGGAAGGTCAGGGGCCTATAGCCTTGAAGCTGCCAGGAAGGCACCAGGCCCCAGGTGGCTCCAGGCTCCAGGCATGCTGACCCCAGGCTCCTGGGGCAGGGCAGAGAAAAGGCCTGAGAGTGCCCACTGCTTGGCAGGCCCTGAGGTCTAGGGCTTGAAAAATGCCTGTCTCCCCAGAGAAGTGGAGAAACCACTGGCCCCCATAACTCCCCACATACCCAAGACAGGGCGGCAGGCAGGCACCGCCCTGTCCCACCACTGCTGGCCGAAGCTCACCTCTGACTGCTGGGCACCTGGCCAGGGATGCCACCACAGGACTTCGGGTACCTGGCCCAGCCAACCTGGGTGGCATCAGGGGACTCAACCCTGAGCTCAGGAGGAGGAGTGACAGGCCCTCTGGCCCTGGGGAGAGCAGGGGTTTACTCCCTGGAGCTAGCCACCCCTGCCCTTTGCCAGAGCCTAGGAGCCATCTCTGGGGAGAGTGGGCCCCCTGAGCAGGGCGGCTGGGCTGTGCTCCCAGAACCTCTCCTTTTCTCTCCCCAGTGACCGGCCTCTCTCTGCTGCTCCCCACAGAGGCCTGGCTCCTCCCTGTCAGACACACTGGCTCAGGCTGCCTCGTTCCTGCTAAATGTACCCTCCTCCAGCCTCTTCTCCAAGACCAACCAGCCCCGAGGCTCCAGGAGAAAGCCTGTGGGCTCCCAAATCCTGCTCCTCCGTGCTCTCACCCAGGAGCCGGGCAGACTGACCTCACCATCCACTTCGCTCTCCCGACCTGAGAACCGGGGCTGGACCATGCCTCTCCCGGCCACACAGTTAGTAACTATGCTGTCATCGTCGTCATCCGCTGCCTCCCTCTGGCATGAGCTACACGGCCGGACACAGGCCAGGCCGCTCCGTGTGCTCTGCCTGCTGCAGCGGACTCTCTCGGGAGACCCCCAAAGCTGCTCCAGGGCTCATCTGTGCCCAAGCAGCGGAGCCCCAGGAGCTGGCCAGCTCCCTGCCCACCCAGGCGGATGCCCCAGGGGCAGCCAGCACTCAGCCCCCAGCCCCCAGCACAGGAGGTGCAGCTGCCAGGGAAGGGCTGCTCCCTGTCTTTTCCTCGTCTATATGCCTCTGTATTTCCTCAGTTTGCTGTCATGTTAGGGGAAAACAAGGTTTAAAGGCAATAACCCACACTCCCACCCAGCACCCCCAAGCAGACATCAGGAGCACGCCAGCAACAGCCCCGTCGGAGCAGCGGTGAAGGAACGCCAGGCAGGGGACCAGCGTGGCAAAGGCACAGAGAGGGAACCCATGGGCCTGTCAGGAGAGCTGTGAGTCAGCCACAGCCATGTGAAGGCCCAAACTGCAAGGACCAGAGTAAACAAGGGTCTGCGACTTGGTGCTCTGACCAAGGGAACCGGGAGGCGTGGGGCCTCGTGACACAGGCCTGGGCACTGTGGGTTCCCCCAGCCCCACCGCCCCAGCCGCCCAGCCTTTCGGTAAATAAGTTTGTTTAGTGCTCACTCTGACCACAGGGCCCCGAGGCCAGGCGCCCGTGCTCACAGACGGCCTTTGTACGGCCATGAAGGGCCTTTTCATCCCTGCCCTGGCCTCCCGCCCGCTCAGCCTGGCCTGCTCCCCTTGCCCCAGTAGCTGTGGCCACCGGCGACCATCGGGGAGGGCAGCAGGGCCCCCCACCCACCGAGCAGCGGGCAGTGGGCTGCTAGGCCTGGCACACACCTCCCAGAATGGCAGGAAGGAGGACAGCCAGCCAGAAGCCCGAGAGGAGTTGGCCTGTCCCTCCTGGTAGGACATGTGGAAGGAGGTGAGGCCGCGTGAGATCCCGGTGAAGCTAAACATGAGGCTGTCCCCTCAAGCATTCCTGTGGTGGAGGACGAAGCCCACCCACCCGGGCTGTGGACGCACAGTGTGATCCTGTGCTGCTGGCCAGCAGCCTGGGCCGGGAGGATTGGCTGCATGGAGCGCAGGAAACTGGACAAGAGCGCCCGGGACCCGCCAGTGGGAGAAGCATTTCATTGGGGTGGGGGATAGAGGCTGCAAGAAGATCCAGACCATGGAAGATGCCACTTGGCACGTTAGGTCGCTTCCCCAATGCCTGGGCACCTGTCCCACCACAGGGGAGTGAGGTGCGAAGGGGTGCTTCTGCCCCGAGACCACTCTGCACCCAGCGAAGGGGCTGGGGACCTTTATACGTGGCCAGTGACAGGAACGGAGCATCTCCCGGTGCCTGGCCCGGGCTGAAAGCTGGTGTGTGAACGTGGTAGGTCTGCTGTCCCGTGAGGGAGGCAGAGGCACCGTGGCTGTCACCCGGTACAGATTAGGAGGGATCGAGGCTAAGGAAGCAAAGCCAGGCTGCTAGCTTCTTCCCGGGGCGTCTGAGGCTCCTCACCATCACCCAGCACTCCCCTGTGTGTGCCTGAGAGTGGGGCCGTCCCACAGGCGGTCTCCCCAGGGCCCTGCTTACTCACCTGCTCTCCGGTCGCCTCCCCCACACACCCATGGACTTTCTCCCAGAGCCCATGCTGCCGGGAGCGTCTCCAGCCCCAGGATCCTCACCCAGGGCTCGGAACACTGTCCTCTGGCTACGTTGTGGCCAGCAGAGATCACTGTCTTCCAGGAGAAAGACCACCCGGAACCCAGGTGTGCCTTTCCTGCCAGGCTGTGAAGCCAGCCTGGGCCAGCCCCGCTCGGGGCCCCACTGCCGTGCCCAGCTGGGGCTGAGGTCTGAGAGCCTGCTGCCCAAGCCTGCAGTGACTCTCCTTCTCTCTGGACACCAGACCCAGGCATCTTGGCCTCCGTGCAGAGCCTAAGTCCCATGTCCTCACAGTTTTCTGAGGAGACTCCAGCCATGCACTCCCCCTATTTCCTGATACAGGACTGGCACCCGGGGCTTCGCTCTTGAAAGACTTCTCAGAAAACCAGCAGGGAGAGGCATGCAGGGCTTGAAAAGTAAACGGCAGGGTCCGGGGTCTTCTGTCCAGGGCCCGGGGGGTCTGGCTTCTCAGCCGCTTGCCCTGGGCCTGGTGCCCCCTCCTCACTCCTAGACCTGGGAGCCTTCAGATTTTAGGCGCAGGAGTAATCAATCCCCTGGTCCCCCAAGCAGCTAACATTCCTGGCCCTGCCTCAGGGCCATCGTCCCGTGGCTGCCAGTTCCCAATTACAGCGGTCTGTCTCATAGGAGCCTCCGCTGAATCGCCCCAGAGGCTGCTCCCTCTGCTGTGCAGGACGTCTGCCCCCTGGGCACTAGGGTACCTGGCCCAAGGTGATTCTTGGCCCTGGAGGCTTCTGGCAGCAGAGCCAGGGAGCACCCTTACCTGTGAGCACCGCAGGGGCTAGGACCCCGAAGAGGAGCAGTAGCGCCATGCGCAGGGTCAGACAGAATGCCATCCTGGGCCGAGTGAGTGTGGCCAGCGAGCGGGATGCACCGAGGACTGAGCTGGTTAACTTCAGGGCAGCGGGAAAGAGGTATCAAAGGGCTGGGAAGGGTTTTCATCAATGCAAACTCTGTCCTCTTGGGACACCGTGCCCGCCCCCCATGCATGCCAACACACACACACACACACACACACACACACACACACACAGCAGAGCTAACAGAACAGACCGCTTTCCTGAATTCTGGAGCAGCCCCACCCTCGGAGGGGAAAGAGGAAATTGCACCCTTTCTCTCTCTCTCTCTCTCTCTCTCTCTCTCTCTTTCTCTCTCTCTCTCTCTCTCTCACCTCCATGTGCAAAGACTCGCCCAGGGAACTGGAAAATGCAGGTATCTTGGGCACTCTGTTTCAGTGGGTTGTACTTGGGCCCAGGAACCTATGCCCAGTGCCCAGGGCCGGGCCAGGAGACGCGCCCCGGGCTGCAGACACGGAGCAGCAGGCTCTGTTCACTTTCGGGCTCTGGATGCCCGGCTGGGAGCGGGCTTGTTAAGGAAGCACAGCACTTCCAGGCCGTTTCAATCCAAACTCTCTGCCTGCGCTCATCTCCTTCAAGAAAATTCCATGTCATTAAATGTCCTTGTCTTGCTCTCTGCTCTCCCGGGTGCCTGGACCTGAAATGCCACCTCAGTGCTCATAATGTGTTGGGGCCAAGTCTGGCCCCATGGCCTTGCCCATAGCATCACGGGTGTCTAATAAGCATCTCTAACTTAACATGTGCGACACATGCCTTTGCTGCCCTGCCTTCCCAGCCCTGCTCACCAGGGAGTAGCCCCCACCTTTCAGATATCCTAGTCCAGTGGTCGGCAAACTCATTAGTCAACAGAGCCAAATATCAACAGTACAACAATTGAAATTTCTTTTGAGAGCCGAAAACCGACTTCTGCGCATGGGCCACAAAGTTCCAATCACACTGTACATGCGGGCCCGCACGTGGTATTTTGTGGAAGAGCCACACTCAAGGGACAGAAGGGTCGCATGTGGCTCGAGAGCCACAGTTTACCGACCACTGTCCTAGCCACACATTAAAAGTCACAAGTCATTCTTTTTTATCTTACTACCCTTGCCCCCCTCTAATAGCTCAGAAAATACTGCCATCACCCTCCTACCTCATCCCCTTCCGGGTGTCCCATTGCTCTTAGAACAAAAAGTCAACCGATGGGCTTGCCTGGGCCCTGCTCCCCTCCCCCACCTGCTCAAGCCTGATCTTGCCTCCCCTCCCCCAGAAAGCAGCCCCTCAGTTGGCTCCCTTCTCATCATCACTCCAGTCTCAGTTCTGATCAGTTAGCCCCTGATCCACTCACGTTACTTATTTCTTAAAACTTATATTTACATTAAAATCTCTTGGTTTTGGTTTTATTGCTTTCATTTCTTGTGAGGACAATGTACTGTGAAGTATACAAATCTTATGTTTACAACTTGATGAACTTTCATATAGATACTAGAGGCCAGATGCACGAAATTTGTGCAAAGGGCTCAGCCCTCGAAGCTGCCTGAGCTCTCGCAGGCCCAGCTTTGTCTGGAAGGTCAAAATTACGCTATTATTATAATACAGTGTTACCTCGAGATACGAGTGCCCTAACATATGAGATTTTTGAGATACGAGCCGTCGAGCCAGCCATTTTTGCTCTGAAATACGAGCAACATTTGAGATAGGAGTAATCGCGTGGTTCGGCCAGCTGCACACGACCCACCAGTTTACCGCGACTCAAGCGTCTCATAGTTTCCCACGCCTCAAGGTTACAGAACGAATTAAACTCGTATCTCGAGGTACCACTGTAGATACCTATACCTATGTAAACACTACCCCTCCCCATCACCAGTCAGTACCCTCAAAGTACCATTCTATCTTCTATCACCATAGATTTGTTGTGTCTACACTTCAAATAAATGGAACCATACGGTATGAACTTTTTGTTCAACATTCTGTGAAATTCATCCACATTGTTGCATATGGCAATAGCTCATTCATTCTTGTTGCTGAATATACCACAATGTATCCATTCCTTTATCCATTTCATCTATCTATGTCCATTTGGGTTATTTCTGGGTGTGAACTTTTATGAATACAGCGCCTATGACTCTTCTTGCACGTCTTCTGGTGAACATGCACACTAACTCTAAGGGTCAGAAGGTAGCATTTAGATTCTGTAGATGCTGCCCAGTTTTCGTGTTTGTTCCCATTTACACTCTCATCAGCAGTTGCCCTACGACCTCACCACATCCTGGTGTTGCCTGTCTTTTCATTACAAGTCGCCTGCTGGGTATGTAGTGGTGTCTCATTGCGGTTGTATTTTCTTGATTAGTAGAGTTGAGTTTTCCATATTTATTGAGCACATGACTATCCTCTTTTGTGAAAGGACTGCTCAATTATTTTTGCCTCCATACTTAAGGGGTGGTCTATTTTTTTAGGGTTTTGTGTGTCCCAGATAAAAAAAAAAAACATGTCAGATATATGTAATAGAGTCTCTAGATGAAGTGTTTATAAATTGTCTGTGCCCACCCTGTAACTTCCAATACAGTAGGGACTGTGTGTCCACCAGTGCATTTCCCGGACTTAGCCCCGTCCCCACACATAGCAGGGGTTCAGTATTTGTATTTAGTCAGCTGGGATTTGGAGGACCGATTTAACTGTGAGCATCTTCTAACTCTTCACTCATTGGTGCTGCTTGATTGCTGTGTCCTTTCTTTTATCTTTCTGTATCCTGCAATGTAATGTAGCAACATAAGTACCGTCAGATCACACTTCTGAGGCCTTCCTGCCAGCATTTGCCCATCGGCAGCACTGCAGGGAGATAGAGGTGGGAGGGGAGAAGTGGCTTCCTGCTGCTTCAGATTTCTGACAGCATCCCCAGCAGCTGCAGCAGCAGGAGCACTGGCTACAGGTACACTGACGGTAAGATGGAAGTGGCTGCAAGAAGAGAAGGCTGGAAGTGCAGGCTCCTGGATCCCCAACCTTAGCAGCCTTACTGGACAGTACGCCAGCTTCTGAGCCATTTTTCTGCTCCTCCAGCCCAGGCTGGTGTCAGTTACCATTAGATAAGGAACCTTGCCTTCTGTCTCTTGCTCTATTACCCTTTCAGGCATCCTTATAAGAAATCCTCACGTTAAAATCTCTTCTGCTTGAAATACCTGCAGGGGACTATTTCCTGGTGAGAGCTGTAACACATGGCCCACTGTGTGTTAGGACTTGGTTGTTTAGCATGAAGTGCCTATTGAACACAAGGCTTACAGGCAGGTAGATGCTGCACTTGATAGTTTTGGGACGATGACAGTAAGTAAACTGTTACCTTTTACTGAGCTGCGTGTTCACAGAAAGGTTAATTTCAAGGATTTGAATTCTCAGATATGGGCATGATCATAGAACTAAAGCATTTATGTGTTAGTCTTTTAAAAGAGTCTCTCATTTCTTATAGATACAGGGCCTAAGGTCAGGACCAAAATATGCATGGTTTGCAGAATTATAATACAGTGGTACCTTGAGATACGAGTGCCCTAACATACGAGATTTTTGAGATACGAGCCGTCGAGCGAGCGATTTTTGCTTTGAAATACGAGCAACATTTGAGATAGGAGTAATCGCGCGGATTGGCTGGCTGTACACGACCCACCAGTTTAACGCGACTCAAGCGTCTCAGTTTCCCACGCCTGAAGGTTAGGGAACGAATTAAACTCGTATCTCGAGGTACCACTGTAGTCTTAAATTAAATGCATAGCCATGCCAATTCTCTTAGCTGACATTCACAGCATTGACTGGGAAGGAGTAAGATATTGAGGTCTGATTGAGGATCCTTGGGTAGACTCAGACAAATCCCCAGGCAGAGGGCTCTTCTCCAGTGGGAAGACAGTGCCTTTTCTTGTCTGAATAATCAATAACCTCACCTGTTAAGTACCCTTTCAAGAGGATGCCTATTCTCAACAACCACCCTGACAACACCCTCATTGTCCCCATACCCATAACTCGAACTAAGGAAAACAGGTAGAGTCTGAGACAGGAGGAAATCAATACACACTAAAACAATTGCTAATTATTCCAGCAATAAATTAATAACTAAGTACTAAGATTTTGCTATTTTTTATAGTAATAAAACCTGGAGAAAATGTGTGAGAATAGATTCTAAGATACTGAAATAAATGGATAGGATGTGAGGGATCTTAGATCAGGTCACATGTATTGGTGTGTTTAGCAGAGATTCTGAACTCAATGTTTAGCTCAAACATCTAGAAGTAGCTCTAACATCTTGATTAAACCCAGACTCAATAGTAGCCTGGATTCAATGAGATTGAGAAGCCCGTTGTCTGAAGAGGAGGGAAGCCAAAGCTTTAGAAGGGATGTTCAAGTGGATTTATGGTGACACACGTTCTCCACCCATGACTCCCTCACTGAGGCGCTGCGAGATGTGTAGGCAAGACGACCAGCATCTTTGAAAAGTTGTGTGGTGTGTGTTCTCCAGAGGCCAAGGCTGACGAAGACAGGAAGACTGACTTCAATGGAAATCTGATGGATATAAACACTGCAATGAGTGTCAAACACAATGTGTCCACAAGAATGTTTTGACCTTCAGGAATAAAACAGATGGGCGACCTGCGGATGTGTTACTTGCTATACAAACAGAGAGAGGGGAGTGGAAGCCTGCACTTACTGCAGTGAGTGGAGCACCAACCTCTCGCCTACTTCCCAGACCCAGACTCTCTGGACAGGAAGGCACGCAACTTCTTAGTAAGACAGGACTCTGCACATTGGCCACAAGTATAAGTAGTCTTCCCCCAAAGTGCCGGCAGCCATAGACCAGAGCCACTGTGCCCTGGAGAAATCTTCTAGGATTGTTGGACACGGGCTTTGTGGACACTAATCTCTGGAACCCAAATGCCACTGTTCACCAGAGTGAGAGTTTATGAGAGTCATGTGGTAGATAGAGTTTTGGCCTGAATCAATGTCAGTGGATGAGAAGGGAGGGAGAGGGAGTCTACCCAAGGGCAAGAGTGGGCAGCTGAGACAGAATCCTGGGGAGGTAGAGCCAGGTGTGAGCCAAGGTGCCAGGCCCCGTGCATGTTTCATCCTTCCATCAGATTTTGTTTATAAAGACAAATTTGAGACAAAATTAAAAATTTTAAGATAGTAAATTATATTTTAAATAATAAACCACACTAAAGACCAATAATAGCAATGTATTCTCAGAATTAGAAAAAAAGTCTAAATTAAAGAAACTACTATATGATTAAACTTGTACACACAGGGTGGGAAAAAGTAGGTCTACAGTTGTTCATATGAAAGATAATACAATAATCACTAAATAGTAATATAAGAATAAACTTTCACATACTGACAACTGCAAATCTACTTTTGCCCACCCTGTACTTTTGTAATGTTGGAGGTGAATCTTTAGAGTAAACAAATATTGAATTCTAGCTAGAAAGACTTTTTCACAGTAGTATGGGTTAATAATTATGAGACCACATTGGAATATTCTAGAATTGAGCAAATAAGGAAATACACTGAAGATAATAGGAGTCAGTATCTCATTGTTGGAGGAATTACAAATATGGAAAGGAGATTAGAATGGATCCTGTATATTGGAATTGGAGATAGGAAGAAGTCATTGAATGTAGAGATAAAGTTATGACACGTAGATACACAGGTATATGCATGTACACACACACACGCACACTGCCTATCTGTGGAGATACCCCAGTAGCAATAAGCATGACCAGTGCCCAGATTTTGGTGTGGATACCATTCCCCACGAAAAGGAACCACCGCTCCTCAGAGAAATGGTTTCCAAATCTGGAAAAGTAGATGAGGAACCTAACATATCTCTTGCCAATGTAAGGAAGTGCTCAGAGAATGACGGGGATATAGCAAAAAAACATAAAAGCCGATCGGAGGGGCTCATAAAAGGATAGTGTGAATCAGACTGTAACCTATACACAGTGTGTTCATGATTGTACAGGGGTGTGTATGTATGGGAAGTTCATCCTTACAGAATGCTAATAAATGTGAAAGTTAAGTTTGGCAAACATCTTAGTAATTGTTCAAGAATCACCAATGGCTGCTAAACCAGTGGGTGAAAGACTGATGGATGAGGATCTTAGTCTGCAGGTATCCCATAGAGGAAAATCAGTACAGCACAGAAACCTGGCAGACAGCACCTTAACTAAAGTGACCATCACCAGTAATGGTCCAACCCACCCACACGTGCTCCTGATATGCACTGAGGACATCACATCAGTGTGTAGTATTCCTGCCCAACTATGTAACCTCACTCAGATCATGAGAAAACACCAAGCAAAATGCAGGCATTCTACAAAGTAATTGTCCTGCCCCCTTAAAACATGTCAAGATCTGATGCCCTAGCCAGTTTTGCTCAGTGGATAGAGCACTGGCCTGCAGGGTGCCAGGTTCAATTCCAGTAAAGGGCACATTCCCGGGTTGCAGGTTGTGGGCTCAATCCCTAGTGGGGGGTGTGCAGGAGGCAGCCAATCAATGATTCTCTCTCATCATTGATGTTTCTATCTCTCCCCCTCATCTTTCCTCTCTGAAATCAATAAAAATATTAAAAAAAACATGTCAAGATATGAAAGGCAAAGCCAGACAGAGGAACTGTTCCAGAACAGAGGAGACCCAAGAAACATGAGAACTAAATACAGCGAGTGATTCTGCTCCTGGTGGTTTTCCTTATAAAAGACGTTAGCAGGACAATTGGTGAAATATGAAAGCCTGAATATTAATAGTATGGATCACTGATTTCCTAATTTTAATCACTGTCCTGTGGTTATGTAAAAATGTCCTTGTTTCAAGGTTCACACTCTGAAATAATTAGGGATAAAGAATATAACGACTGCAGCTATTAAGAGGCATCAAGGTTAGCAATTGGAGGATCTGGGAGAACATTATGTGGGAGTTCTTGCTATATAGTTCAGGCAATTTTTCTTTTAAAAAAAGGCTGAAATTACTCAAAATAAGAACTCTCCCCACCCCCCTCACATACACACCCCCGAATGACAGTCATAACTTTTCAATGACGAAGGAATAGACCTAGGTGACAATCATCAATGAATGTTACAAAAAGCTACATGCAAGGTCGACAGGACTTTTCTAATGGGGTGAATCAACTAACAGCAACATAAATGACGATGAATTTAAAGTAAGTAAAAATGGGACTACGGTACTGCCAGCCAGTGTGACCATTGTATGCAGCAGGGTGTACAGCACACCACCGATGAGTGTTGTTGAAGGGGAGGGGAGAACCTGAATTTAGTCAAGCCTTTAGATCTAACCAAGTACAGAAAATGTGGGAAGGTGAACAAAGCAATACCATCAAGTTGCTTCCTGCTGAATCCAGAATATAGGATGTTCTGTGGATAAATGATTGTTTTATCAACTAATTTTCTCTAAGGGGAAACTGGTGGTGTCTGTTTCATGATGGACTGACCTACCTAAAGCTTAATTTCATGCTTCTAGAGAAAGTCAGAAAATCCATGTGAGTGTCTCTGTTCCCTACATGAGCTCACCATGCTTGCATTTTGACTGGGATCTGCTTAAGTAGAACTTCAAAGGGTACTTGTCAAGCATCAGCAAGGACCACACTGAAAAACCGTGTGTCAGCAGAATTTCACAAGGGTGAGCAGGTGCCTACATAGAGCACACCAGCACTCAAGTGGCAGAAGCTAAAGGAAACCTCGGAAATCAGCTAGGCGGCTGGTTCCCTATTCTGGCTCTTCATTTAGAATTACTTCAGCCACTTAAAAATAATCTCATGCCCCAAATTAGACTCTGGGGTGTGGAGCTCAGGGATTGACTTTTATTTCAAGTTCCTCCGATGATCTGGGTCAACCCCCTCACCTGACAGGCAAGCAAACTGAGGCCAAGCCAGGACAGGAAGGACTGTTAATATCGAGGTTGGCAGTATTGTCCCATCTCCTACAACCCTGAGGGATACATCTTTGCACTAATTTTAAGACATTTAAGAAGAGGAGCACCCTTATTTAATATGCTCTATTGTACCTATACTTGCTCCTACAAGCTCTCTTCTCCCTTGCAAAAATAGTTTACAAACAGAATTTATCAAGCTTTTATGTGCTGGACATGGCACAATGCAATTACATTTTAAGTTACTGATCACAACGACCTGGTAGTTCCCATTTCACAGATGGGGAAACAAGTACTTGCCTAAAGTAGGTGGGACCAACATTCAAATCTGACAGCTGGACTCCAGGGCCTCCACTCATAACACCACTCATAGGGTTACTCCACAGGGAACCTTAAAAACACACACCAAAAGCCTAGATTCTGTGTAGAATTGAGAGATGCTAGACATGGCAAGGCTAGACCTTTGGAAATGGCTCTGGGTTCTTGGCTCTGTGCAAGAATGGAAACCAGAGCCTGTTCTGAGCCCCTCATGGAAAAGCCAGGGGTCCTCAGTCCACAGGCCAAATCAGGGTGTCTGCTAAGATTCCTTTCCCATGTTCACTGTGCACAAACTTACCTCTCTCAAACTTCTCCCATCTCAAAACAGGACTAGAGAGTGTAATTGTACAATCAGGACCACAGTGAAATTTGGGAGTAGCAAAGCACTCAGGCAAAACCCCCCCAGACTTCCAGACTTTCCTACAACTAATTGTAGCTGTTTCTCTGCATCTGGCTAACAAGAATTAAGAGTTGGGTAGGGTTCCCAAAAAAGCTCCTTAAAGGGGCTGAGCAGAGGTGTGCTCCCTTTGCCTCATTCCACTCTTCTCCTGTCTGGAATATGAGCATGGAATACTCTAGCAGTCACCTGTGACCATGAGTGACCTTGAGGATGGAAGCCACAAGAGGACAGTGAACAGAAAGAAGCTGGATCCCTAACTGACCTCTGGATTTCACTTGAGAAAGAAACTATTTTTGGTTAAGTCATTGCTACTCTTTTATTATATGCAACCAAACCTACTACTGACCCACAGACCATTTTAAGGGTCGTTTCTCATGCTAAAAGAAGTCACAGGAAAAAGGAATGGACTGTCAGGGGAAACTAATCCATCACACCTGCATTTGGGGGTGCCAAGTAAACAATCTTTAGGACATGGTGTTTCTGTGTCAGAAGACTGCCTGGACTGAACTGAGTGTTGAGGTGATCCTGAGTTCCACCCCTAATGTCATCATCTTGCTAGCAATGAAGGGAGGCAATGCCAGCTCTTAGGGCACAGGGCAAGCCATCAGGGAACAAGCCCACTCTCTCATTCCCCTGCGTCGATGTGCCGCTTCTCCCATGCAGCGCCATGGCTACGGTTGTTTCTTTAGTTGCAAACATTCTCACTGATAATCCCTGGAGGCAAATTCTCCTCTTGAAGGCTAGGGTTCCCAATTTGAAAGTGATGCTACCAAAAGCTGCATAGGTTCCTCACACTCAGGGAATCCAGCAACATCAATAAGCTGAACATTACACTTCTATCTAGCTACTTTCTGGTGTCCGGCTCCCCACATCCAGCAGCCACCGCAGAACCAAAGCCATCATCCAGATATGAGCCCCTTCCTTTTTGTTCCAAGAAACTCATCAATGAAGCCAACTTCCATTTGTGCTAGTGGTGGTTGTGCCTTTTTGTTTAGAATGTGTGTGGTTCAGTTGGTTAGAGCAGTGGTTGGCAAACTCGCGAGCCACAGTTTGCCACTCTGTTAACTTATGAGTTTGCCGACCGATGGGTTAGAGCATCATCCTGATTTACCAAGGTAGTGGATTTGGTTCCCAGACAGGGCATATACAAGAAGCAACCAATGAATTATGCGCAAATAAGTGGAACAAATCAATGTTTCTCTCTCTCAACAATCAATAAAAATTATAGAATGTGCATGCCTGCTGTTCTTTTGGGGAAGTTCTATTTTCCATAGTGGACACACAGGAGAAAGAGGTTCA
Source organism: Lasiurus cinereus (assembly GCA_011751065.1). Classification (NCBI taxonomy): domain Eukaryota; kingdom Metazoa; phylum Chordata; class Mammalia; order Chiroptera; family Vespertilionidae; genus Lasiurus; species Lasiurus cinereus. The sequence goes on along the minus strand of JAAGEH010000393.1, from coordinate 943,316 downwards.
TTTCACAGTAGCACATCTGTGTAATCAGTCATACACAGTCTTCCTATTTTTATTAATAGTGAAGAAAGGAGCATTTTGTAAAAAATAAATTTTAATTCCTCTACCTGGTCAACTTTAATGTATTTAAAATACCCACTATATCTTTATAAAATAGTTCCCCTAAGAAAAATTCATTATCTATAATAATAAAAGCATAATATGCTAATCAGACTGGACATCCTTCCAGACGACCATCCAGTTGAAGCTGGGGCTACAAGGGAAGCCCGGGTCCTGGGTGCCTGCCGGTGGCTGGAGGGAAGCCCGGGTCCCACGTGCCAGAGGGAAACTGGTGCCAGCAGCTGCGGGAAGGAAAGCCTATCCTTGCATGCGTTTCATGCATTGGGCCTCTAGTATAAAATAAAGCCAGAGGTACCAATATCTACCCCATTAAAAAAATAAATAAGCCCTCAACTTACAGCCAATGGAAAAAGTTCAAGTTCCTTGATGTATATGCATAAACTCATTTTATACAGTTGTTTCCCCCTAATGGCCACAAGGGTTCCTCCATTCTACACATACATCTATAATATGACCTTAGCACTTCTTCCACTGAGGCGGGTGGGATGTTCCCAGTCCCTGATATCTGAGTGGGCTTGGGTCACAGAAGTGAACTATGTAACTTCTGCCTGGTTCTCTGGGGGAAGTCAACTGCCATACAAGAAGCCTGTCTACCCTGAAGCTGCAGTGCTAGAGAGGATATGGAGTTCCTTCAGCTGTAACTCAGTCAAGTTCCCACACAACAGCCAGCATCAACTGCCAGTCACACAGTGAGCCATATTGGCCAGCTAACCTAACCGAGCCTTCCTACGCCTGCAGCCCAGCAGACATCTGAGCATGCCAGAGGAGACGACACAGAACTGCCCAGCTGAGCCCTCCTCCCCAAGTCCCGACTCACAAAACTACCAACAAAACTACCAACAAAACGAAGGGGCTGCAATAAGCCAGCCTGGGGTAATCTGTTATGCAGCAACAGTAACCAGAGCCCCGACTATCTTGGAGAAAGTCTCCATAATTAAAACTATTTTATCTGAGTATGTTTTAAAAATCTCTTAAAATAACTAAAAGCAAACAGTGTACAAAACAAATACTTTAACTCTCAGAAGAGTTCAGAAATTTACAGAGAGAGTTCAGAAAATTTGCAAATACATTTATAGAAAGGATTAAGAACATGGCAGCTGGAAGTGAGAGTGAGCAAATCAGAATGTGAAAAGAGAGAACTGAAACTCCTAGGGAAGAGCAGTTTCTTTCCACCAAGTGGGAAATTCCACAGATAGGAGCTAGGCAAATGGAATGTTCCATGACTAAAACGACGTTGTCCCTTCTAATCTGCCTCCCCCACCCCTTATTTATTCCCTGAACAAGCATAGAGCAGAGTCTGGTTTGGAAGGTGTGTGCAGGGCTGAGGAGCAGACATCCACGGAGCAGCAGAAGGGACATACAAAAGAAGAAAAGCCCTTTGGTCAAACTTACCCATGTTTATCCTGACCCCTACATTTTCAAGTCAAGAACCAGCCAGTGTTTCACAGCCTGGCCCAGAGAAAGCTCCGGCTGCCTCCACGTCTTCGGTGCTCACAGGAGCACCGAAGTTTTTCCATGGCACCAGGAGAACGATTTTGTGCAAAGCGCAGCCTCGACAAGGCGAGAGAATACTACCAGCTTTTATTTAAGTTCTTTTTTATTTTCCTCCACACTGGCAAAAGTTCCGAGGGAGCTTAAAGTTTTGTAAACATTTTAACTATTCTTCTTCCCCTCTCCCCCCGCCCCACTTTTGAATTTACAAAGCAAAGGAGAGCAGGAGTCTCAATTTTAAATGGTTCCCCATCTCCTCATGCTATTTGATCCAAAAACTATATACAAGTTTATAGCAGTCTCTGTATAGTTATTGTACATGTTTAGGAGGGAGGGAGGGAGGCAAGAAGGGATAGGGAGAATGGTGATCCAAATAAAAATAGAAACCAAATATAATAATTCAAAACCAAACTGCTCTGAGAGCAACTCCAGCCTCTTCAGGCAATGACAGGAAGAAAAGGTGCTCTACCAGGAGCCACCCAAACAGCACTTCTTGCACAGGGAGGGATGGTCCAATGGCTCCTGACCAAAGTGTGACTGGCAATTCCAGATGGTGTTGTGGGGTAGAAAGTGGGAGGGTGGGGGGAGGAGGGCTGGAGGGGTCAGGAAGAGTATTTGTTTATAAATAGGGCTTGAATACATTTATATCTGAAAGGAAGGGTATGCGGAGACCATGACCAGAAGCCAGTACCAGGCTTCTCTCCCATCCTATCCCGTCCCTCCATCCCACTGCATTCTCTTGTATAGTGGTTTCCATGGATGAAGGTCTTATAGTCAGGTTTTGTACGTTCTTTTTTTTTTTCTTTTCTTTTCAGAAAAGGCAATCAACTTGCCATTCCAGAATCTTTAAACAAAACCTTTTCAGGGCCACAGCAAGACACACACGCAATGCTCTGAGGAACCAGATGAATTTCCGAGCTTTTATCTGATGCAAAAGTTTATCCCTATTCAAAATGAAATTATACAAATTCATACATATGGTAAAGATCCTAGCTGCCTCTTAAACGAGACAAATTTTCAGCAGAAAGGCCCAAAAACAAACTGGTCCTAGTCCTCTGAAGTAAAAGTATTTATGGGAAAAATCAGTTTTTGTAAGAAAGAAAAATTAAGAATAAGTCCCTCTCCCAGGCCACAGGGTCTGCTTTGTCCAATCAGGTTGGAGTATGCCAGGGGAGAAGTCAGCTTGCGTGAAGTCACTATCTAATGAAGAAAACATGAATCCTTCCTCCGAAAGGATGCTCAGAAAGAACAGGCGAGGGGTGTGTAACATCAAACTAAATCCAATCTAAACTCCACCCGACTCAGGGCCTTTTGATGCAATCCCAAAGTTAGCAATGCGACCTTCAGACTGCAGAGCGCTGATTGTCTCTGTCGGACACTCAGTCACGGTCCATGGGCGTTTTGTAGCTGGCCAATGTTTGTTACCATTAACTCTCTTCATGATTGCACCAGCTAGACCCCTTGCCCTTATTGGGGGAATAAAATGAAGAAGAAAAACAAAAGGAAAAAAATGACAAGAGAAAGTAAATTGCTATTGGCAGATCCCAACACACTTTCTGGGAGACAGTAGATGAAATCACGGCACAGTAAACACGTGCTGCCCAAAATCAGCCTTGTTGGAGAGTAATCCCAACTGCCACCCCCGAGACACAGGGTCTGGTCCACTTATCTACAGTCTGAGATGCTCACCAACAGAAATGGTTTAAAGGATCTTGGACACAAAAGGCTAGAAGAGAAAGCCTGAGATGATGGATTCTGTGATTTGTTGCAGAGTGATAAGAGTAAATGGTAAGTGTTGTGTCCAAAGGTGAAGAATCCATGGTCAGCAGAGAGGAGAGGGAAGGCCAGTCCACTGGCAGGTGCTCAGTAGTCATCCAAAGTTTCGATTTCACCCATATTGAGTCGCTCCGATGAAGCATTGACTGAAAACCCTGCAGGAAAAAATTGACAATGAGTGACCAACACCCAGACAAGTTTTTGTCTCAAAGCCAATGGGCTGCAATTCTGGGCAGTAGGCTGGAATATGAGTGTCTTTGAGCACACCATTAGGGTGGAATTATAAAAAAAAAGGAGAAGAAAAAAGGATAAAGGTCAGAGCAGTGGTTTTGTTTTCTGCCCTTGAATAAGATTCTTTTTGTTTTATTTCTTAGGGATCTAATATAATTTAATTAGGAAGAAAAAAAAGCAAACAAATACCAGCATTACTGCTTAAACAGAATTACAAACCATTGCCTAAGAGAGTCCTAAAAGGAACCTGGGGTATAAGTGTATATTCAGACCAGGCCAGGCTGGTCCCTGAGGGAGAGGAGAAATTCATTCAGGATAGGTACCTTAAAAGAAACGGGGCCTTAGCTGCATTCGGGGCCCTAGCCTGTTTGGCTTAGTGGACAGACAGAGTGTTGACCTGTGGTCTGAAGGGTCCCAGGTTTGATTCTGATCAAGGGCACATACCTTGGTTGCAGGCTCAATCCCTGGCCTGAGTTGGGGCGCGTGCAGGAGGCAACCAATGTATCTCTCTCATATCAATATTTCTCTCTATCTCTCACCCTCCCTTCCACTCTCTCTAAAAATCAATGGGAAAAAATATCCTTGGGTAAGGATTAACAAAAAATAAGAAATGGGGGCAGCAAAGCAGGAGTAACACATTCTGAGTGAGAGTAATACTACTTCAGCCCCACTCACTTCTGGGAACACCAATACCCTTAATTCAAAAACTCTATCAAATTCTGGCCAAGAGCTTTTGCTATTCAGAGGTAGAAGGCGTCAGGAAAGACCCACTATAAAATCCCTAGGGCCCTCAGAAATTATTTCTATCACATAGAAGACAGCACAAAAATATTCAAGTATTTTATTCAACTAATCTATTGTAAGTAGACCTGCAAAGGAAAGAATTTCAGTTAGCAATACCGAGTAAGCAAAATGGAATTTGTTTTAGAATAGCAGAACTGCCCTGGATAGTGTTTCTCAGTGCATCAGCTCACTCACTAAAGGGTCTCAAATTCAATTCCCGATCAAGGGTATATATCTGGTTGCAGATCATGTGTGGGAGGCAACCCATTGATAGGTCTCTCTCATATTGATGTTTTTCTCCCTCCTTCCCTTCCACTCTCCCTAAAAAAATGGAAAAAATATCCTTGGGTGAGGATTAACAATAACAACAACAAAAAATAGAATAACAGTACTAGCACTGAAGGCAGCAAGCAGTACTCACAAACACTACTGACATTTGAAACCTAATGCCACCAGCAACATGTATGTAATTTTTCCACAAACTCCATAATCAGAGATTGATAAATAAGAGTTATTTACAGGACCTCTTTGGAAGCAGTGACTCCCAAAAAGCTTTCAGTGCATCCACCCTAAATGAAATCCCAAACTGTTTAACTGCTATTTGAGTATCCAAAAGTAAACAAGCCATGCTCTCCAGTCTAAAAGCAGTTCTGTTAATATTATTTGAGTTTTCTCCCTTCTCTTTATTCCTAATGTTCAAGTTTTCAAACAAATACATTTTTAAAGGTACCAAATAAACCAAAAATGCTCTACATAATAAAAACAGCTTAATTACATTACATTCTTGACTCAAAAATATCATGAATTGAAAACATAAGCACATCTGTTTATTAACCAGGGAAGCTGTGGTACAAGCTGCTTATAGGCCTGGGTCTGGGAGAGTCAAGGACTCTAACCCCCAACCTGAGCTCTACCCATCAACTGTGTTCCCACAGCCCACAAGATTTTCTCCCTTGAAAATAATGAAAGGCTTAGTGTTTGTATTTTTAAATAAGTTTAATTAGGTAAGTATAAACAACTAAACACTAAACAAGTCTATGAAATGAGCTATTAATCTCCTCTGAAGCAGGTTTTTCTTTGATGTCACATATATCTCGAGAACAGATGAATGTGATAAAAAACAATAATGAACTACATGCAATAAAAGTGAAAATGTAATAACACAAACTAAATTATTTTTAACCATAAAAAGACAGGAAGGAGAAGCAGCCTGGGGCAAAAAAAAAATTTATTTATTGCTATAATATGCTGATTATGAGGTTTTTCACAAACATGGTCTGTGAAAACCAATAAAGTGGACACTTTCCCCATTTGATAAAAAGGAAAGCTGTGGAACATCAGGACACCCAAGGAAATGCAAACGAGAATTTAAACCCAGGATGCCTAGCTCTAAAAACACATTCCCTTAGGTTCAGAACAACAGGCTGCCTCTCACTCACACAATTTCTTTAAGGTTTGAGAGTGTTTTTATTTTTAAAACATACTTTTATTAATTCCAGAGAGGAAAGGAGAGGGAGAGAGATAAAACATCAATGATGAGAGAGAATCACTGAGTGGCTGCCTTCTGCACACCCCCATACAGGGGATCGCACCCGAAACAAGGCATATGGCTCTTACCACAAATCAAACCATGACCTCCTGGTTCATAAGTTGAACATTCAACCACTGAGCCACATCAGCTGAGTTGAGAGCCTGTTTTTATAAGGAGAGTGTAACTGTGTGTCTTAGAATTACACAGGTTCACTTACTTATAGGTGGATTTTTTTTCAATAAATATGCAGTTGGCCCTTCGTATCCCAGGATTTCTCATCTATGAATTCAGCCAACCTCGATGGAAAACAGTATTTTTGACTGGAAACTGGGAATCAGTGGATGCAGACGTCAGACTATAGACATTGTTCTATGGCATTTTATATAAGGAACTTGAGAATCCTCAGATTTTGGTATCTGCACCAGTCTTGGAACCAATCCCCCCAGATGCAAGGGACAAATGAAGTTTTGGGGAAGTCAAAAATTATACTCAGATTTGTGATTGTGCAGGAGGTCTATGACCCTAACCCATGTTATTCAAGGGTAAACTGTATTTCTCATATCAAAGTATAGGATGCTGGCTCATAATGGCAGCTGGTAGACAATGGAAAATATTAAAATGAGATTGGGCCTCCTTCTGATGTTTTGTTTTTAAAAGCATGGCTCTCTTCTGATCTATCTTTTCAATGGATACTTTTGGATCAAATTAAAGCCTATGTCCTATGCTATGATGAGAAACTTGTAACTGGCGGATATTTATTAACTAACTTTTTTTAAAAATATATTTTTTTTATTTTTTACAGAGAGGAAGGGAGAAGGACAGAGAGCTAGAAACATCGATGAGAAAGAGAGACATCGATCAGCCGCCTTCTGCACACCCCCTACTGGGGATGTGCCCGCAACCAAGGTACATGCCCTTGACTGGAATCGAACCTGGGACCTTGCAGTCCGCAGGCCGACGTTCTATCCACTGAAGTTCCGGCAAAATATATTTTATTGATTTTTTACAGAGAGGAAAGGAGAAAGAGAGTTAGAACATCGATTAGCTGTCTCCTGCATGCCCCCTGCTGGGGATGTGCCCAAAACCAAGGTACATGCCCTTGACCAAAATCGAACCTGGGACCTTTTAGTCCGCAGGCTGACGCTCTATCCAGAGCCAAACGGTTTTGGCTTATTAATTTTCTTAATCTGTAAATCAATAAGGCATATTAAAATTAAAACAATAATATGTGAAAGTGAGTAGGTAAAGGGCAGAAATTAGTAATTATCAAAAAAGAATTTCCAGAAGGAGGTTCAGTTGAACAGAAATTTTCATAAAATGGCCTAAGAGATTAACCAAGTGAGTTTCCTTAATACTTTGTTGATTTTAATTCTTCCCCTTTAAGATATACAGATTCCTTAAACTCTCTTTCTAAAATGACCTCTCATCCCCTTAAAGGGAGATTTTAAGTCCTGTTTTTTTTCTTACATCTGTAATAGGAGATGGGGTCAGATCAAACACTTAATACTTAAGCCTCATTTTCAAAGGAATCTTTTTCCTGACAACCTAGCCTTTAAGTGCCACAGCTAAGTAGCATGGGATTCTGAGCTAGAACCCACAACCAGACTTTTAGAAACACTTTTAAATTTATATTCATCTATATCTGTCAAAACTAGATAAAACTTTGGACTATTCTATCCACCCTTAACATAAACTTTCAAAGGCAGAAAGAACAGAATTTCACCAGATCTCCATGTTCCTAAAGCCAGTGTTCAGGTATTAACTCCAAATGGCAATGCTCAAAGTTTAGTTTTTGTTACTAACATTTGCTTTCTCGAGGGCACAAAACCTCTGGAGGAAAGTGGATTCTGTTCAAGGCAGAATGGGGTTGTAACTTCCCTCTTGCTGTGCTATTCTCTCTCTCATGTGGGTCTCTCCATTGGAGTCCCACTCAACTCATCCAACACTTAAATGCCCTATCATTTCCCCTAAAGCTCTCTCTACTTCACAGTGCTTGCTTATCATTTTAGCAAAAGCCAACATGATCCTTCCTGCTGTCAAATCTTTCTAGTCTTTTTATCCAGCCAATTCTGTCCCCTAGGATTCCTAGTTCTAAAGCCCACATTCTCTTAGGTTCAGAACAACAGGCTGCCTCTCATACAATTTCTTTAAAGTTTCAGATACTTAAAATTCCTCAAATCCATCTCCCATTCCAAAACCCTACTCATCTGATCTAAATTGCAGCCTCCTAACCAAGCTAACATCCCACACCATTCTATTCCAGACCGTGTGATTTATAATAGCCTATTTTACATTCGTAAATGAATAATAATTTTATCCTTGTATGTAAGTTGTTAGAGCAATTTAAGGAACACGAGCAGCCCGTCAGCTTTGCCTATGCTGTTTATTATCTCAGAAACACCAGTCCCCATCCTTCCTGCTAGTCTTTCAAAGCCCCAATTCAGGTGTCACCTTTTCCATGAAGCTGCCTCGTGTGAAGACACTGGTCCTCATTGCAAGACAAGAACAGCTATTGGTAACCCAGAAGAGTGGAAAGAAAACAGACCTACTCTGCAATCCTAGGCCATGCTGACAGCTGGGAAATGTTCTGAATCCTCTAGACTGGGGTTTTCTCATTGGGAAAATGAACATCACTTCATAAAGCAATCATTCTGAGAATCACATGATCAACAAACACTGGTTCTTTTCTCTGAACACGTGATTGGATTTATAGTCAATTTCCACACACATCAGCATTTAAGTTTGTAAATTAACTTTTACTATTCTCCATTATCATTATTTCCAAATAAGTAAAAAGGTCTTCTAGGGAAATTAATATTAAATATGAAACAGGCTTTAAAGTATAAAACACCATACAATCTAGTCCCTATAGCACATGAGGCATGGCTCTTGCATTCAGACACCCAGTAAATACTACTTATTTTGAACTGGTAAAAGAATTATTTTGGTAGGAGAATTATTTCCCTTCCTGAAAAAAATCCTACCATGGGACTGCTATAGCCTGCTATTCCCTCAATACCCAGCTGAAACTTAAGACCTGTGCTCACCTAATAAACTGGGATCTGCTCGAACCATCTTCTGTTTTTTCTTCTTCTTGCCACTCTGTACGGCCTCAAAATTGGACTGTTGGTTGTTGCTTTGATTGGTCTGAAATACTGAATGGAGTGCACTGTGGTTCATCCCCCACACGGAGTCCTATGAAACAAGATGGTACAAGTGAAGTTACAAAGTGCACATAGGCTTGGCCCACCCTCAGAAAATGGTTGATTGCCCTTCCTCACCTTATCAACTATGAGTTTCAAACAAAGTCTACCACAGATTCTGGTAATTATGACCCCCCAGTGTAGTCTACTGAGCCACCCTTCTCCTTCATTTAGATTTGGACATCCCATTTAAGCGCTATGCCTCTACAAAGCCTATCTTGGCAAATCCAGGTGTTGCCCTGCTATGACAGCACAGCGGTCAAAACCTCTCAGGTCTGCATGGAGTCTGTAAAATCCACTAGGAAATTCAATATACAGCAAATAAAATCACCAGTAGACCTCTGCCTTTGGCAATTTACATGCCTCACATACCCAAAGTGGAAAGTTCCTTTGTTCTCTGGGCCCTTAGAGAGAACAGCAAACTGGTACCATCATATCAGATAAAGTAAATGCCCTGTATTTTATTCCTATTGACAATCCCAGAAGGGGTCTAGTCTTAAAACATTATCCATACTTCTACCAACAGGTTCAACTATGAAATGATCTACCAGAAAATTCACACTTACTTGTTGCACTTATTAGAGCAATTTATTCAAAACTGGGATCAAGCCCTGGCTGATGTGGCTTAGTGCTTAGAGCATCAGCCTGCACACCAAAGAGTCTATGGGTTAAGGGCATATACCTGGGTTGCAGGTTCTGTCCAGGCTCCATGGTGGCGTGTGCAGGAGGCAACTAATCGATGTGTCTCTCTCACATCAAACAATCTCTCTTTCTCTCTCCTTAAAATTCAATGGAAAAAATGTCCTCAGGTGAGAATTAACAAAACAAAACAAACAAAAAACATTGAGATAAAGATTTAGTGAGCTAGCTGAAGGCAGGGTGGGTGGAGAAAGCCATGTGGAAGGATGAGTCTGGATGCACTTGCCCTGGACCTTTGCCTTCCTACTTCAGCAGAGTTAGCCACTTCACAAATGCAAAGGACCTTCTGCATTTCTTCTCTACTAATTCCTCAAAATATTTTTCCTAGTGTTGTTCATATTTACACCTTTTCACTTTTCCTTCAGTTGATCCCTGTCATCCCTCTACTCAAATGGATTTTAAATATTCTATACTTCACTGTATCTTACATGTTCCCAGAACATTATCTCTAGTCAAAGAATTATGTAATTAAAGATTATGAATATTCTAAAGCCTCTCCCTTAATTGTGCCAGTTAGTCTTTCAAAAAACTTATACAACCAATCCTCATTATTCATGGATTCCATATTTATAAATTCACTATAATAGCCCACCCTTATCCATGGTTTTGTCTTCCTTGGTTTCAGCAGTCAATCACATCCAAAAATATGAAATGGAAAATTCCAAAGATAAATAATTCATGAGTTTTAATGATGAAATTTTGCACCACTCCACTCAGTGCCGCCCTGGACATGAATTTGTCCAGCATCTCCATGCTGTCTGTGTACTTGCTACCTGCCCATTAAACATTTAGTAGCTACCTTGGTATCGAACCTGTTATCAGAGAGCTAAAGACACCACATTCACCTAACTTCTATTATAGTATATTGTTATAATTGTTTAGTATTATTGTTAATCATTTATTGTGCCGAATTTATAAATTAAACTTCATCATAAGTATGTATGTACAGGAAAAAACATAGTATATATAGGGTTTAGTACTACCCACAATTTCAGGCATCCACTGAGGTTCTTACAACATATCCCCCATGAATAGGGACTACTGTAGTCATTGTAATTCTCAAATCAATACCAACAGTGCTTTTTGTGGTCATTCTCGACATGTACATGTCCAGAGCAGTGAAAAGTCTGAGTTGCTTGAGGCACACATTTGCAGTTGAGGTACATCAGAGCAATACTCAGCTTTCTTATCTCAGCTCTCATACTGTAAACAAGCATCTTTTCAGCCTATTTAGTGTTATGTTTTCCACATCTTTGTCCTTTTTTGTTGATTTCATTTTTTAAAATAGCCCCCAAGTGTTAAGTGCTGTCTAGTGTTCCTAAGCACAAGGAGTCTGTTATGTGCCTTATAGAAAATATATGTGTTAGGTAAACTTCATCAGGCATGAGTTAATGTGTGTTGGCTGTGAGTTCATAGAAAATATATGTGTTAGATAAGCTTTATCAGGCATGAGTTAGTGTGTGCTGGCTGTGAGTTCAATTGACACTAACTCATGCCTGATGAAGCTTACCTAACACATATATTTTCTATAAGACACATAACAGACTCCCAACAATAAAGGGGTAGGCAAAAGTTTTACAAATAATACAATAATTAATAAGAAAATAAGAATAAACTATTTCACAATCACAACTGTAGCCAAAACTGGTTTGGCTCAGTGGATAGAGGGTCGGCCTGCGGACTGAAAGGTCCCAGGTTCAATTCCGGTCAAGGGCATGTACCTTGGTTGCGGGCACATCCCCAGTGGAGGAGGCTAATCGATGTCTCTCTCTCGTCGATGTTTCTAACTCTCTATCCCACTCCCTTCCTCTCTGTGAAAAATCAATAAAATATATTTTAAAAAATAAATAAAAAATACATACAATCACAACTGTAAACTTACTTTTGCCCATCCCTTTATATTAAATAAAGCAGAAACTCACATAAAGTAAGGTTACATACTGATCAGCTGACAAAAATGTTGTGACCAGAGGTTCGAAAAAAGCTAACCCTTTATTTCCCCTAGGAACAATGATTCAGTATTCACTAATTCAACCTTGGCAGCAACTTCACAGAATACACTACTATGAATAGCAAGAACTGACTGTACCTTTAACATTCCCACCAAAAACATAGGAAATTGTCAGTACTGGGTTAAATGGTTTCTGAGCACTGGAGATTTAACATTTGTAGGTTTTAACTGTTCTAAACCAAATTTATGGGTCTGTGACAAGTTGAAATTTGCAATTTGACTGAGGCACACATATGAACTAATAATTATGGGGCTGGTAGTGTGCCTAACAGCGAATGAATATTTACATTTGCTATTTGAAAAATTCATCAAGATCTCTGGATATGTAATTCAAAAATATCACATCTATTACAGCTTTATTTCACAAACAAAAATGGTGTCCTTGTTTTACTTTGCATCTTTCTGGCTGCTCATAATTTCAAGGTATGAATAAATGCTCAGGCACAGGGCTGCAATCCCTGCCACCTCCTACCTGCTGAGGCTGCTGCGGCTGCGGCTGTGGCTGAGGCTGCGGCTGCTGCTGTTGCTGCGGCTGCCGCTGGCTGGCTTTCTGTTTGGCACGACGCTCGAGGAACTGCTTGGCAAACTCCTTGGCCTCAGATGTGTCTCCTAAATAGGCCTTAATATAGTCATTGACCTCATAAGGAGATTCTACTTCTTTCAGGAAAGAAACAAATGTGGGAACTGCAACATGAAAGGGAAAAAGAGGTAAAGAGTAATAATGAAATATCACGTAACAAAAAATCAGCTTCAGTTTTTAATATATTGTTAATTCAGCACAGACATTGATGACGGAAACTTAAAAGGTACATAGCTATTGTATTAAATACTCCTTAATCTACTTTAGAAATTTTAAAAAACCACTACCGTTGAATTATCTCAAATTATCTTAAATGGACTAGAATCAAATAAAGACATATCCCACATGCGTAGTTTTACTAAACATTATGTCAATTGAAACAACTGCTTGCCTAAGACTGAAGTCATCTGGGTATTCATTTTTAAAAAAATCAAATAATACTTATAATAAGTGCTATGATGTGTACCAGACACCTTGATAGATACTAAAAATATAGCCATCCCTTCCTTTCACCTCACTGAGATGTCAGATGCTTAGAGAGAAATCAAGCAGTGTAGTGTAGGAGAAAAGCACAAGTGTCAGAGTTACACAGACATGGGTTTAAAACTGACTTAGGGAACTTGGTGGCTGTGTGACCTTGATGAGTTCTTAACCATTCTGAGCCTCCGTTTCCTAATTTATAAAACATAGGTAACATCATTTATATTGTAAAGGTAGCTTATAAAATTGCTGCAAAAATTAAATAATTTGGGATAACACATGTTAATTCTGAGAAAGTGCCTAGCACATCATAGGTGCTTAATGGATGGTAGCCATTATTGTTATTTACTATTGTTTTTTCTGGCTCTTTTAGAATATTAGATATTATTACAATGTTGCAAAAGATCCATTCAATCCCTTTAATGCTATGTTTTTAAAGATCCTTGGTTTTAGATAAGACACATTAAGAGGTAGACCGGTTCAACATAGTCTATTAGCTATGAGAATTCCCAACACCAAGCTGACCAGTCTCTGTTCTAACATTTGTGGGTGAGGGAATGACTCACTTCTACCTAAGGCAGAAAATTCTCTTTGTGATAGCTAACAATTAGCCAGTTTTTCTTCAAATTGTCTGAAACCTTTTCACATTCACATACTGGTCCTAGTTTTATGCTATACAAAATTAAGTCTACTTACTCTGTCACACAATTCCCATCTCACCCGCAAGGGAGGAAGGCAAGAACTCATACATCACCTCAACCTCTTCTTGCCCAGGGTGACCTTTGTCCCCACCACGGCAGTTATATTCCTTCATACTTGGCACTGTCCTTCGTAAAAGGATCAGTAAGGAACTATGACCACCTCTGTCTTATACATTATTAAGACAGCCAGAGATAGCATTTACTTTTTGGCAACCTCTGATAATTTGAACACAGTATTATAGGGCTTCTGTCACAAGTTATATATGACTAAAGAGCCAAGTTTTTATGGCAAGTGCAGGACTTGACCTCCATTAGATCATTCCAGTTTGCCAGTCTCTTTGTGGGTCCTGCTCTGCCATCCCATATGCTAGGTTTCCCTCCCCAATTCTTACCATCCAAGTTATTTGCCGTATTAAGGGCATGAAGCATCTGTTCACACCATTGCGTAAATCCATCTTGGGCTTTATTTACTCCCTGAAAGAGCTTCAGCAACTTTTCTTCTTCTTCTACTTTCTTATTTTGCCGGTTAGACACACCTACAGATTTACTAAAGCAAAACAATAGGGCAATATTATATTCTCAGAAACTGTTACTATACGATTATACTACAACACCATAAATAATGTTTTGGCAACACTGGATGGCTATCCAATAATCCAATGATTGGCTCTAAAAACTCAAATATTTGGATTTGGGGTTTACTCAACAGCCCTTTAAAATCTAGTCTCAGCAAATATTCTAGTTTGTAAATACAGGTCTTCTTTTCAGAGAAATGATTCAATTCTTCTTATGTGTGCTTTGTTAATTTTTTAAATTTTGCTAAGCCTCCGTTTTCTCATCTGTAAAATGATACTATTATCTCTTTGGTTACCAAAAGGAATAAAGATATTGCACACAAAGGCCTAAAAGCACAGTCCTCTATGAACTGGCAAATATTTAGCATCTTATTTGTAACTTATTAGGCCCTCAATTGAGAAGAAGCAATCTGACAACACTACCATTTATTAAGTAGCTGCTATGTGCCAGGCACCTTACTAACTACTTCACATGGATTCTATACCCATGAAGTTATTATCTTCATTTTACAGATGAGGGAACTGAGGCTCAAGGTCACACAGCTAATAAGTGATAGTGCTGGGATTTCAGTTCATGTTTCACTTAACACTAAAACCCATGCTCATTCAACAACACTATCTATATATTGAGGAAAGAAAGATGAAGGTGAAAGGTAACGTCATAAAAAATAAACAGGTTTAAGATCATTACAGAAGTGTGTTTATTATACCTATTTTAGTATAAGTAACTTAAAAATATATATTTAGAAAAAATGTTAAGATCTAGAAAATACCTTGGAAAAATGTTCAACAACAAAAATATATTCTACCTAATATTTATTAAGTGGTTACCATGTGACAGGCAATAGACTAAGTGCCCAGCAACAGGAGCCCCTAGGTCACCAAACTATGACCTCATGTGCTTAGACACAGATGAAAATAAGCAGAAATTAAATAACTACCTTTCTCTGCCCACCCACTATCCCAATTCCCAAGCGTCCCTTCCCCCAACCCATCAAGGAACATAGGTTTGATCATTTTGACCCCTACCTGAGACTGGCGTTTTTGTTTTTATTTGTTGAGTTCCTAGGTCCCACCTCTTTCACTGCATCATCCCAGAATCCCATGTTGGAGTTTTTAGTGTCAGCATTACTCCAGATACTACTAACTATGTCAGATGCCCACTGGTTGGGGGGACCAGTATTTATAGAGCCCCAAACAGAGTTCCCAATGCTGGTGTGCAGGTTGGAATGCTGTTAAAGAAAAAGAGACAAACGATTACAGCTAACAATATTAAAAAGATAAAAAGAGAATACAAAAAAGCCAGAAAAGAGAACCATCCTCAGAATGACTGCTCAGGAAAATGAACCCACCGTACTATTCCGGGCTCTGTTTGGCTGCTGGTGCTGCTGCTGCTGCTGCTGCTTCTGCATTTGCCTGGCTTCCTCCTGTTGTATCTCTAGGAGCGACTTGGCGGTGCCTGCGGGTTTGCTGACATTCCCCCAGCCTGAGAGTTTCTGCTGCTGCTGCTGCTGCTGCTGCTGTTGCTGTTGCTGCAGAGCCTTCATCAGCTCCCTCTGCTGGCGCCTCTGCTGCTGCACAGAAATGGAAGCCAGCTCAAGATTCCAGTTTCAAAAATAATTGTTAGATATGGCCAGTATACTAACTGGAGTGCAAATATATAGTAGCGATACAAAATAAACGCTTGACAGGGTTAACTCCTTTGCTGCAAAAAAAGACATAGAATGCTAAAGCTACTAAGAGGAAATAAGATCAAATGTAGAATTACTTCTTAAAAATTAAGTAGGGCTTCTGGTTAAGCATAGAAATGAAATACATGCTTACTTCCTAAGCCCTACCAAAATGACAGAAAAAATTTTTTTAAAAGTACAAACCATAAGGACAAAGAGAATAGAATCAATTAAAAAGCTAGAAAGCAGATAAACAATGACAGCCAATGTAAAAGACTCAAAAGGTTGAAAATTAAGTAAAGGAAGCTCAAAAATGAGGCATGGATATCTCAAACAGAGAAAGACTGGCTGAAGGTCTATAAAAAGCAGTAGTGAGACTCCAGACTGCCAGTCCCACCCAGTACAATTGGGCAGCTCTCTCTCCTTCTTCCTTCCTTTCTAAAATCAATTTTAAAAAGAAAGAAAAGAAAAACAGAATAGCTGTGCATCAAGACCTGAGCATCCAGATTTGAATAGGTTGGAGGGTCCTGAAAAGGTTACCTCCCAGGAAAGAGTACAATAAAAGCATCTTAGACCTCCCTACATGAGAAATATCTATTGAGGAGCATTTCTTATCTTTTGGAGTAAATGAAGATTTATGGTTCAAAGAAAATACAAATGAGGTAATGCCTAACTTGTGACAAAAAGATAAACAAGACCTGTGATTCTCTAACTACTATTATTTTTCATTCAGTAAAGACCAAAATTATGGAGCAATTTCTAGCCTTGAAAGATGATACACTCTGCTATGTATCCGTTTGTTGATAAGCTTTTTAAATTTTTATTTATTTTTTACTGATTTCAGAGAGAAAAGATAGATAGAAACATTAATGATGAGGGAGAATCACTGACTGGCTGCCTCCTACATACCCCACAATGGAGATCGAGCCTGCAACCCTGGCATGTGCCCTTGGCCGGAATCAAACCTGGCATCCTTCAATCCGCAGGCCAATGCTCTATCCACTGAGCCAAACCTGCTAAGACTGTTGATAAGCTTTTTAAAAAAGAAATGATTTCTGGGTAAGTTCAGTCTTTCTCTATTTGAAGAGGGTGGGAAATAAGGTAATTTTAAAGATGAAACATTTTAACCCATTTGATGAGGTCAAGCATACTACATGGTGAATATGTAGAGACAACTCTCACTTTTCTTTGTGTACCCATGACCTTCAGTGAAGGACATGACCCAGCTCTAAAATGACAGCTTGGATTGTAACAAATGTACTACTTTGCTTCCAATCATTTCCACATACACACTTTAAGATTCTGTACTTTATGCTACCTTTTTAGAGGCCTTCCCAGATTGCACTAGCTAATATTAGACAACCAATCACTACCACTAACAACTTTTATTGTCATCTCCTCTCAATTAGAGAGTAAGCTTTATAAAAGCAGAGAATTTCGGCCCTACACTGAATAGAGCATCGGCTGTAGACTGAGGAGTCCCGGGTTCAATTCAGGTCAAGGGCACATGCCTGCCTGGGTTGTGGCTCAATCCCCAGTAGATGGCATATAGGAGGCAGCTGATCAATGATTCTCATCATTGATGTTTCTTTCTCTCCCTCTCTCTCCTTCTCTAACCCTCTCTAAAATCAATAAAACTATATTAAAAATAAAAAATAAGCAGAGAATTTTACCTGTTTTGGATTCAGCTTTATTACCAAACTCTAACTATAACCGAGTAGGTACTAGCAAATATGGGAGGGAGGGATGAATATGTGGCATACTGAACTCGACCATTTTACTTATTCATTTTCTCTATATATAAAGAATTGTATCCCTCCCCTCCATTTCTTCTTTCATTCTTTTGTATCCTTACTATCCTAAAGATATCCAACTTACAACTACTCTGAAATACAGACTTACAAGCAGAGACTTAAATTTCTCATATTGGCATATTTTATGGTTTTCTAGGAAAGTCAAAAACCCAACACCCTACAGAAGAACGTATTCTAAAATTCAAATTTACAAATGGATATCTGCATAGAACTCACAATTCTGAAACACCATGAGTTATTCTCTCAAGAACCACATTAAAATAATTAAGATAACTGGATATTTATGTTATCTAATCTTAGTTATTCTTATAAATCCTTATTGGCTAGAATGACCAAATTGTAAGCTAAGGAGTTTAATAATCAACATGCAATTCAGACACACAGCAATCTTATATAATAAAGGGGTAATATGCAAATTAACTCTCACACCCTCACAAGATGGCTGCCTACAACCAAGCCAGGAGAGGGGTTAGTGAGGGATGACTAAACAACTAAACAAGCAGGCTGAATGGGGTGGCTAGGCCAGTGCAGGGGCTATGAGGGGTGACTAGGCTGGCGAGGGGAGGGAGCGGGACAGTTGGAGGCGACGAGGCAGGTAGGCAGGTGAGCAATTAGGACCCAATCCTGGGGATTGGGCCTAAACTGGCATTCGGACATCCCTGAGGGGTCCCAGATTAGAGAGGTGCAGGCTGGGCTGAGGGGACCCTCCCCCTTCCCTCGCACCAATTTCGTGCACCAGGCTTCTAGTATGACAGTAATTATCTTCATTAAACACTAACTCAGAATGTACACTAGTTATAATGCAACACTGTTGGATTGGACCACATTTACTTTTGAAATTTACCTCTTCCCGAAGTTGCCGTTCTCGTTCCTCTTCCAGTTTTTGGATTTCAGCCAATGACAGCGTTGCCTGGGATTGACATGCTGTTGTATTAGACTGCTGGCCCCACGTTGAAGAAGAGGGAAGCTAACAGAAAAGAAAAGCAGAATAGTGCATGAGGAAATGTGGACAGGAAACAGGCACTAATGTATCATGAACAAGCAGAACGTTCAGACTCGCCATGCAATACTTTTACACGCTATTCTGCAAGTTGGTTTCCTTTACTTAAATTTTCTGTCACTACTCCAAACTTAAGGTTATTTCGAAACAACTTAAAATATGTGCAATACACTTTTATTTGCTCTACTTGGGGGTTGCCAGTTTGTTATTATCTAGCATTGACATATACAGCAATATATAGACAAAAAGGGAAACAAATAAACAAAGGTAACACTAAAGTTTTAATCCAAGGAGGCAATTAGAGCATGATGTGCGACTTTCCAGTGAAAGGGTTAAGGACAGATTTCTGCAGGGAGACCTGAAGTGGACAGCTAATGAATGCAAAACACAGGCATAGTTTTCTGTCTTTTATGAAAGTTACCATTAACCAAACTGTAGCTTCTAGTCCTGAGCACTAAGTAGCTTTTTATCAATAACTCTATGTTCCTATCCCTTAAAATTTTAGACTAAAATAGAGTGTAAATATCTGGATTCTAAATACCTTAGCATTCTCAAAATCCTGATTATTGCCCAGCCAGAGTGGTTCAATTGGAGAGTGTCGGGCCATGTCAGTTTGATTCCCATCAGGGCACATACTTGGGTAACAGGTTTGATCCCTACTCCGAGAGGGTACAGAAAGCAACCGATCAATGTTTCTCTCTCACATCAATTTCTGCCTCTGTCTCTCTTTCTCTCCCTTCCTCTCTCTAAGCATATCCTCAAGTGAAAATTAAAAAAGAAAAAAGCCTGATTATTCTCAGAGAATCTCTTGGTCTCCTAGGTGATAAAATTATGCATTCAAATTGTGAGACATCTTATGGATCTTAAAAATAAAATACAAATCTAATCAGACATTTTTTCAGGCAAATGAAAATGAAAAAAAAGCTGGGGTCGCAATACTTATATCTGACAAAGTAGATCTCAAAGTGAAGGACATAACAAGAGATAAGAAAGGTCACTTCATAATACTAAAGGGAGCAATCCAACAAGAAGAAAAAACTCTAGTAAACATATATGCACCTAATACAGGAGCACCCAAATACATTAAAAAAACTCCTGGAGGATATCAAGGGAGAGACTGACAGTAATATAATCATAGTAGGAGACTTTAATGCCCCACTATCACCACTGGACAAATCCTCTAAACAAAAAAAAAATCAGCAAAGAAACATCAATCCTAAATGACTCACTAGACCAGATGGAATTAATTGACATCTTCAGAACATTTCACCCCAAAGCCACAGAATATACATCCTTCTCAAGTGCACATGATAGACCATATGTTGGGTCATAAGCGGTCTCTTCAAATTCAAAAAGAAATCATATCAAGCATCTTCTCAGAATGCAGTGGCATAAAACTGGAAATCAACTTCAATAAAAAACAATCCAAAGAAATCAAACACATGGAGACTAAACAGCATGCTATTAAATAATGAATGGGTAACCAGAGAGATCAAGGAAGAAATAAAAAACATCATGGCAACAAATGACAATGAAAACACAACAATCCAAAATCTATGGGACACAGTGAAAGCAGTCTTGAGAGGGACATTCATAGCTCTACAAGCCTACTGCAAAAAAACAGGAAACAATGGTAATAAATTACCTAACACTACAACTCAAAGAATGAGAGAGAGCAACAAGAAAAACCCAGAGTAAGTAAAAGGAAGGGAAATAGTAAAGATAAGAGCAGAGATAAACGATATAGAGACCAAAGAAACAATACAAAAGATCAACAAAATCAAGAGCTGGTTCTTTGAAAGGATACACAAGATTGATGAACCTCTAGCTAGGCTTACCAAGAAGTAAAGAGAGAAGATTCAAATGAACAAAATCAGAAATGAAAGAGGTAAAAATACAACAGAGCCCACCAAAATACAAGATTGTTAAAAAATACTATGAACAACTCTATTTCAACAAACTGGACAACCTGGAGGAAATGGACATATTCCTAGAAAAATATAACCTTCCAAAACTCAATCAAGAAGAACCTAAACATCTCAACAGACCAATAACTATGGAAGAAATTGAAGCAGTCATCAAAAAGTTTCCAGAAAACAAAAGCCCAGGGCCAGACAGCTACACAGGGGAGTTTTATCAAACATTCAAGGAAGAATTAAAACCTATCCTCCTCAGACTATTCCAAAAATTCAGGAAGAAGGAACACTTCCAAGCACCCTCGATGAAGCCAGTGTCAATCTTATACCAAAACCAGATAAAGACAACACAATGAAAGAGAATTACAGGCCAATATCCCTCATGAACACAGATGCCAAAATCCTTAACAAAATTCTAGCAAATCAGATCCAGCAGTACATCAGAAAGATCATACACAATGACCAAGTAGGATTTATCCCAGGAATGCAAGGATAGTACAATATCTACAAATCAATAAACGCGATACATCACAAACAAACTGAGAAATAAAAATCAGACATATCAATTGATGCAGAAAAGGCATTTGACAAAATCCAACACCCTTTCTTGATAAAAACTCTCAACAAAGTGGGAATCATACCTCAACATAATAAAAGCCATATATGATAAACCCACAACTAACATCATACTCAATGGGCAAAAACTAAAACCATTTCCCCTAAGAACAAGAACAAGACAGGGATGCCCACTTTCACCACTTCAGTTTGACATAGTATTTGAAGTATTAGCCATTGCAATTAGATAAGAAGAAATAAAAGGCATCCAAATTGGAAAAGAAGAAGTAAAGCTGTGCTTCTTTCAGATGACATGATACTGTACATAAAAAACCCAAAAGACTCCATCCAAAAACTAATAGACTTAATAAATGAATTCGGCAATGTAGCAGGATACAAAATTAATGCCAAGAAATCTATGGCATTTCTATACACTAATAGTGAACTTACAAAAAGAGAGACTAAAAAAGCAATCCCATTTACCATCGCACCAAAAAAATTAAGATACCTAGGAATAAACCTAACTAAGGAGGTAAAAGACCTATATGCAGAAAATTACAGGACACTGAAAAAAGAGATAGAGAAAGACGTAAACAGATGGAAGAGCATACCATGCTCATGGACTGGGAGAATCAACATCATTAAAATGTCCATACTACCCAAAGCAACCTATAGATTCAATGCACTCGCTATTAAAATACCAACAGCATATTACACAGACCTAGATAGAACTCTCCAAAGACTCACCTGAAACAAAAAAAGACCCCAAATAACCACAGCAATCCTAAGAAAGAAGAATAAAGTAGGTGGGATCTCAATACCAGATTTCAAGCTGTGTTACAAAGCCACTGTTCTCAAAACAGCCGTGTACTGGAACAAGAACAGACATATAGACCAATGGAATAGAATAGAGAATCCAGATATCAATCCAAACCACTACTCTCAATTAATATTTGACAAAGGAGGCATGAACATACAATGGAATCAAGACAGTCTCTTCAATAAATGGTGTTGGGAAAATTGGACAGATACATGCAAAAAAAAAAAATGAAACTAGACCACCAACTTATACCATACACAAAAATAAACTCAAAATGGATACAGGACTTAAACATAAGGTGGGAAACCATAAAAATATTAGAGGAATCCACAGGCAGCAAAATCTCAGACATATGCCAAAGGAACTTCTTTACTGATACTGCTTCCATGGCAATGGAAGCTAAAGAGAAAATAAATAAATGGGACTACATCAAAATAAAAAGCTTTCGCACAGCAAAAGAAACCATTAACAAAACAACAAGAAAGACCACTGTATGGGAGAACATATTTGCAAATGTTATCATTGATAAAGGTTTAATCTCCAATATCTACAGCCAAATTACACAACTGAATAAAAGGAACATAAATGACCCAATAAAAAAAAATGGGCAACAGACCAAAACAGAATCTTTTCAAAAGAAGACAGAAGGAACACCAAAAGACACATGAAAACATGCTCAAAGTCATTAATTATCTGAGATGTAAATCAAAACAACATTGCAATACCATCTCATACCTGTCAGAATGGCAATCATCAACAAATCAACAAATGACAAGTGTTGGTGAGGATGTGGAGAAAAAGGAACCTTTGTGCATTGCTGGTGGGAATGCAGACTAGTGCAGCCACTGTGGAGAACAGTATGGAGTTTCCTCAAAAAACTAAAAATGTAACTCCCATTTGACCCAGTAATCCCACTCCTAGGAATATATCCTAAGAAACTAGAATCACCAATCAGAAAGGATATATGCACTCCTATGTTCATAGCAGCACAATTTACAATAGCTAAAATTTGGAAACAGCCTAGATGCCCATCAGATGCTTGATCAGAAAACTATGGTATATTTACATAATGGAATACTATGCTGCTACAAAAAAGAAGGAATTCTTACCATTTGCAGCACCTGGATGGAACTGAGAACATTATGCTAAGTGAAATAAGCCAGTCAATGAAAGAAAAATACCACATGATCTCACTCATTTATGGATAATAAAGAACATAATAAACTTATGAACAAAAAGATAGATACAGAGGTAGTAAAGCATCAAACAGACTGTCAAACTACAGTGGAAAGGTTAGGGAGAAGTGGGGTAGATAAGAGATCAACCAAAGGACTTGTATACATGCATATAAGTACAACCAATGGACACAAGACACTGGGGAGTTAGGGCATGCATGGGAATGGGGTGGGGGTGGGGCAATGGGAAGATATGTACACATGTAACACATTAATAAAAAAAATTAAAAAAGAAAAAAAAACCCACAAATCTAACCAGACTTAAAACATGTAATAAAAATAATACGTGAACATGGATAAAAACGAACAAAAGGTCCCAAAGACCCCTCTCCCTCCCCAAACAATGGCTCCATTAGCAGAAATCTCTAAAATCAGAGTTTATAGTAAAAGGGTATAAACAGTTACAATTATCATGGATATTACCAAAGAGCTCTCCAAATGAATAGCCTTAACACTACTCAACAACATGAGTCGATTCGTATTAATTTTTGACCACTGTGATAAGTATTAGGGGCAGTTCTCTAAAAAATGGGGTGTGGGAGGAGTGCAGAGGGAAACTAAGAGAGAAAGATGGTGAACTAGGTAAGCAAAGTTGAACAAACAAATGCTTTTTCTCCATAGGAAATTACCCACTTGCTATCAAGATCAAATAAGGCATTAGATCTCAAACCTGGTAGTATCACATGGAAGGCCTGTAAAAATGTAGATGTTCTGACCCCATACTTGATTAATCGGAAGAGCCAAAGGTCAGGCCAGAGAATTTACATACTTTTGCAATTAGATAATAGCCAGTAACCACTAATGTCTAAATTCCTACCCTGCAATGAAAAGTCACAGATTAGATTCCCCATCAGGGCACATGCCTGGGTTGTGGGTTCAATCCCTGGGTGGAGTGCATAAAGGAGGCAACCAATTGATGTTTTTCTTTCGATCGCTCTCTTTTCCTCTCTCCCTGAAGTCAGTAACAACATATTTAAAATAAATAAATAAATCTGGAAAAACCAAGATGACGGCAGAGGTGAACACCTAAACTGCTGCCACACACAATTTCAAAACTACAACGAAAAGACAGAACGGACACCATCCAAAACCACAGGAAAGCTGGCTGAGTGGAAATTCTATAACTAGAAGTAAAGAGAGGGCCTCACAAAGACTCAGAGGAGTTGTAAAAAGCTGATGTACGGAGACACCTGCGTGAAGAGGATGGATGGCGGAGTGCCTGGCTGGCTTCCTCTAGCGGGAGGGAGAAAGAAACTTCCGACTGCACTGAACCCCACTTCTTACTGCACTGAACCCCAATTCCAGGTGAGACTCATATGGAGAGAGTCTGGACTGTCGTGAAAAGGGAGGAGTGCACAGAAACTTAGGGGAGCTGCGAAAGGCAGAAGTCTGGAGGCGCGTGCAAAGAGGACTGACTGTTGATTGTGCCCTGGGCTTTCTCTAGTGGGAGGAAAACAGAACCTCCCAACTGCACTGAAATCCAGGTCCAACTGCACTGAACCCGTTTTGAGCGTGACGCTGGGGCTCCAGACTCATACGGGTCCCTGGAGTGCACGAAAACTCAGGGAAGCCGGAAAGGCAGAGGTCTGGAAACACGGGCGCGTGTGCACACAGAGAGCTGCAGTGATTACTGAGGAACACTGAGACCCAGGGGCTGCTGTTTAGGGAAGGGCTGATGGGAAGCCACGGCGGTCTGCTCAGCCCTGAGACTCTGTCACATCCAAGCCCAGCACAGAAGCTTTTGCAATCTTGTAAGTCGTAAGGCTGAGTCCAGCACACAAGTTCTCTGGATGCAGACACAGCTGATCCTCACAACCAATTGGCTTGGAGGTCAATTCCCCCCAGTGATACCATCCACAATCAAGACTTAACTACAACAAGACTGTACAGACAGTCCACAAAGAGGTGCACCAAGAGTGTCCACCTCAGATAACTGGGGAGGCGGAGCTACTGGGTCATATAGGACACCTAGCACACAAAGCTACTCTACCAACTCAGGGAAGCAGCAAAAATGGAGACAAAGGAACAGATCACAAACTAAAGAAATGGAGGAAAACAAACGTCTGGATATAGAGTTCAAAACCATGGTTATAAAGTTTTTTAAGAATTTCCTAGAAAAGATGGATGAATTTGGTGAGACCCAAGAGGAGATGAAAAAGGACCAACTACAAATTAAACATACACGGACTGAAATAAGAAATATTACACAGAGTCCTAACCACAGACCACAGGAACTCAAGAATCAAGTAAAAGATTTGAAATACAAAGAAGCAAAAAATGTGAAGATAGAGTAAGGAGCCTCTGGGACAACTTCAAGCATACCAACATCAGAATTATGGTGGTGCCAGAAGAGAGAGAGCAAGATACCAAAAACCTATTTGAAGAAATAATGACTGAAAACTTCTCCCATCTGGTAAAAGAAATAGACTTACAAGTCCAGGAAGCACACAGAACCCCAAACAAAAGAAATCCAAGACACATCATAATTAAAATACTGAGAGCAAAAGACAAAGAGAGAATATTAAAAGCAGCAAGAGAAAAACAGTTAAGTACCTATACAAGGGAGCACCCATACGACTGTCAGCTGATTTCTCAACAGAAACGATGCAGGCCAGACGGAAGTGGCAAGAAATATTCAAAGTGATGAATAGCAAGAACCTACAAACAAGATTATTCTACCCAGCAAAATAATCATTCAGAATTGAAGGGCAGATAAAGAGCTTCACAGATAAGAAAAAACTAAAGGAGTTCATCACCGCCAAACCAGTATTATATGAAATGCTGAAAGGTGTTCTTTAAGAAGAGGAAGAAGAAGAAAACAATAAAGGTAAAAATTATGAACAACAAATACATAGCTATCAACAAGAGAATCTAAAAATCAAGTGAATTGAAAATCTGATCAACAGAATAAACTGGTAAATATAACAGAATTAGGGGCATAGAAAGAGAATGGATTGATAATTCTCAGGGGGAAAGAGGTGAGAGGGGTGCAGGGAGAGACTGGACAAAAATTATACACCTATGGATGAAGACAATGCGGAGCGAGGTAAGGGCAGAAAGTGGGGTGGGAGCCAGGTGGAGGGGAGCTATGGGGGGAAAAAAGAGGAACAATTGGAATAATCTGAACAATAAAGATTAAAATAAAAATAAATAAAAATAAAAATCCTAAATAAATAAAACAAAATAGAATAATTAAAATGAATGAATGAATGAATGAATGAATGAATGAATGAAATGAAATCCCAGTGGATGTGTCACCCCTTAGTACCCTGGAACCAGCCCCACACCCCCTTCCCCTTCTCTTCCTCGGAACCTAGGCACACACCAGGAAAAGATGCACAACCTCCTGATATGCCCTATTTTCCTTTCAGGCACCTCTGAGATCCTTCCCACTGCTATGCCCAATATTCTTCAGTGTACTTTTTACTCATGATTCACAGGTCTGCTCTCTGGAGTAAAGGAGAACAAACCTAAATATTCACATGACAGACAAATGTCTGCAGATAATTATCATTTTCCTTAAATAGGAAAAAATATCCCATCACTCCATCAACATTGCCTCAGGACATTTTCCAGTTCAACCAACATCCTGTACAGTCTACTCAGAACTGCATTTTATCAATCATATTTTTCAGAATAATTCTATTCCAAATCAGCAGCAAACAGTTAGGAATTGGGCACATTTTGTAACCCCTGAATGCCTACTATCCTTTTCTTTACTCTTTTCTACCCTGATATTGCTATCTTATTTTCAACATTATTTTTTATTTTAAAAAAGATTGTGTTCCACATCCATTATGATAACACAAAGAGCTCTGTAGATCCAATTCTTCAGCAAAAATGGTGGAAAGTAATTTTTTCAAAATAACTTAAATATTCTGGGAATGCTCCCAAGGGAATACAGCAAATGAAACATTTCAAGAAAAGCTGCTAAAACTTGGTTAAGAACAGAGTCTGTGGTACTTATACCAATACCCCTCTCTCCCAACTCCTAGTTCAGACAGAAACTC
This sequence comes from Lasiurus cinereus, assembly GCA_011751065.1. Classification (NCBI taxonomy): domain Eukaryota; kingdom Metazoa; phylum Chordata; class Mammalia; order Chiroptera; family Vespertilionidae; genus Lasiurus; species Lasiurus cinereus. Next base: position 916,118 of record JAAGEH010000393.1, on the reverse strand, counting down.
CTCTCCAAATGAGTGGAGCCAGGGACACGGGCCTCTCTCTCCCCCTCAGTTGCCAGTCTGTTGGCTGTTTTCCCGGAAAGCATATCAGCACTTCTCATCCTAACTCCAACTACATGATGCAAAGACTGTTATAGGCCAATACAGCTGAGAGGTGGGGGCTCCCTCTTCATGCTTAATTTCCTCGTAAAATGAAAACTACTGAGACTGTCACTGCCCTTACTGGAAAGGCCACCATGCCACCAGAAAAGGCAAGCTAAAAAGACCTGAGGCTCAAGAGCTCAACTCCTAAAGCAGTAGTGTCACCCAGAGGAAAGCACACCATTGTTCCCAGCCCCAGAGCTGGGACTCAAGAGATTTTGCTTGCGAGTGAAGGTGGGAGGAATAGACTGGAATATAGAGAGCTCCAGGCCTCTTCCCAAAGGAACTGACTTTATTGCAACAGCGTGGAGAATGAGGAGTTCGGGCCAGGAATACTTTCAAAAAAACAGTGAAGGACAAGGAGAAAGGCAACTGGGAGGAAATGGGCAGATTTACTGGAGATATAGGCTGAACTGTCTACCACTACTTGGTCTCATAGAACCAATGCAAGAGTTGAAGAAGTTATCCTAGGGTCAGAACAAACTTCAGATATTGACCTCAGGAAGTAGCTCTTCAAAGAAGCTAGAATTTGATTGTATCAGCATGGACCAACAAGAAGCAACTTGTGCCTCAGGGCACTTTTGAGAACAGTAGAGCAATCAAGTTGGCAATTAGTGGAGTTGAACAGCTGGATGTGGAAAAAGAAAATAAAAAGAAAGGCCTGTTCAAATCAGTATTATCCCAGAGTGATTGTGAGCACACCAGGGCTGTGCCCCAAAAGAGCAGCCAGCAGAGGCTTCACACAGTTGGAGAGAATGGGACTTCACTAACTATTCTAGCCAGTCACAAAATAGTAATGCCTAAAGCCTATTGTCTCTCATCAAACGTATTCTAATTTCCTTTGTGCGTGTCCATCCTTGTAAACCCCTTGAAGACAGGGGACATTGAGCCTTATTACTAACTACAGATCCCATGTGAAGTTGTGCAGACTCTGCCATATATCTGCTTGTCCGCTTCCAATCACTCCAATTCATCAACAGTTCCACTGCTTTCCCAGTCACTGAAGCTTACGAACGGGCAACCACCCCAGCTTTGACCCTCAGATCCAGACATTCACTAAGTCTTGCTGATTGCTATTAATACAAGTCTGTCCTTCCGATTCATTCTCATTTCCACCATCATATTCTCTTTACTGGTCTCTCAGTCTTCTCTTTCTACAACTTCAAATAATGCTTTGAATACTCATAAAACAACACTTGGCATACATAACTTCAATTCAAGTCAGCTGCCTTTCAAGCCCGTATGATGGTTCCTATTTACACATCCAAATGTTTGTATCTCCTGTTCACATAAGGCTGGGAGCTCAGTGAGGGCAGGTACCTTCTCTTATTTACCTTTACCTCAGCAGTGTTTTACTGCTACAGTAGACACTCCAATGAGCTGCATAAAACTTATGAAACACATGCCCTAGCCAGCTGGCTCAGTTGATTGGAGTATCACCTGGAGCACCTAAAGGCAGCGGATTCAATTCCCTGTCTGGGCATGTATGGAAGGCAACTGATTGATGTCTCTCTCCCCCCTCTCTAAAATCAATTTTTAAAAATTAAAAAAAAAAATTATGAACCAAAGATTTAACTTCATTTTGCGTGTATCACTGCTAATGTCCTATCCTCTTTTATTTATTCCTCTCTTGTTTAAAGACCTACACAAAGTACATGCAACATATTTTGTTTTATTGATGAAAAAATCATTGCATTAAATTTAACATTGAAGAAAGCACACTATTTCAATGCCAGCATCTACCTAAGAAGTTAGCAAGTAACTCCTCGGAGCCGGTGCCCACGCTTTACCTTCATCTGTGCCAGCTGCTGCTGCTGTTGCTGCTGCTGCAGCCTCCGCAGAGCCTCCTGCTGCTGCTGCCGCTGGCGCATCAACTCCTTGTGCCGCTGGAGCTCCAGCTCTTTCCTCTTCCGCTCTTCCTCCTCCTGCCGCAGTCTGGCTGCCTCCTCTTCCATTCGCAGCCGGTTCTCCTCTAATCGACGCTGGGCTTCTTCTTCTTCCCGGGCCCATTTTGCAGCCTCCTCTTCCTTCCAAGGAAAAATAAAAGAGAATAAAATTTCTGTGGTGTGGTTTTTTAAAATCTGAATCACTTCTGAAGTGACAGAGAAAGGCAGAAACTTTATTTATGATGATATAAGGTAGAGTTAAATACCTTTTTTTAAAAATTTATTTTATTGGTGTTTTTTTTTACAGAAAGGAAGGGAGAGAGATAGAGTTAGAAACATCGATGAGAGATAAACATCAATCAGCTAGCTCCTGCACATCCCCTACTGGGGATGTGCCTTCAACCTGAGGAATCGAACCTGGGACCCTTCAGTCCATAGGCCGACACTCTATCCACTGAATCAAACCGGCTAAGGCTAAATACTCTTTTATTTTAAAATTTCTTTTAAAAATATATTTACAATGGTTATAAAGGCCTAGCATGCTTACAAGATAAATTTTCATTGGCTTGCTAGTTCTATATAAAAGGAATGTCACGTTCAATATCCGTGATAAGTACTGATCTCTAAGAGATCACTGCCAAATGCAGGGAATTCTCCTGGAAAGTGTTCCAACACTGAGGCAAACTGCTGCCAGGACCTTACAGGGATGTTGACGACCAAGAAAGTCTCAGCCAGGGCTGGAACCAGAGCAACTTCACAAGAGCACTTCATTCAGCCCCTGGCTCTCTCCCACTGTGGCCCACAGGCCCACAGGTTCCTTGGACAAACTCTCCTCAACCCACCCTCCATCCCTCTGGCTGCTGGTAATGGCAGAATGACATGGTTGGACTAGAATTAAGACAGTGCTAATTGTTGCAGAATCTTGAGACTATAAGAAGCAATGAACTGTACACTTTCAAAGAATGAATTGAGGAATACCCTCAGGCAAAAGCTATCAACTTGCAGATCTCACTTTTGGTTTTTAAAGAGTATGTCTTTGGATTTCTTCACTGGTGGTCTATTTGTTTGTTTGTTTGTTTGTTTTGCTTCTCTGATATGTAGTTCAGCTTTTATAATTACATATGGTACGGTTATTACAAAAATAGGAAGAGCCTGTTAGGTCTCTTTTGGTAATTTTCAGCAACCTGAAAAAGACAGTCTATCTAAACACTTTCATCACCACTAATTCCTAGCTTCAAGTAGCAATGAGAAGAGTAAACCATCCGATCACCTGCTTGCGTAACAATTCTTCCTGCTTCCGCCTTTCTTCCTCTTCTCTTCTCCTCTCCTCCAGTCTCCTAAGAGCTTCTTCCTGCTGCTGCCTCTCTTCCTCTTCTCGCTGTCGCCTTAATGCAATCTCTTGCTCCCTCTGGCGTCGCAGGGCCTCTTCCTATAGTAACAAAAATGGTGTGTGTGTGTAAGAGAGAGATAGAGACACTATGGGTCTCAATTAATATTACACATCATAATTTGAAAAGAAATAGGCTATATACTGCAAAGACTCTGTTAATAGCAAACAAAAAGTATACACAGTAGTTAAGCCACAGTAGCTCAGTGGTTGAGTGTTGACCTATGGATCAGGAGGTCACAGTTCGATTCCTGGTCAGGGCACATATCTGGAGCACGCAGGAGGCAGCTAATCGATAATTCTTTGTCATCATTGATGTTTCTCTCTCCTTCTTCCTTCCTCTCTAAAATAAAATATATATATTTTTAAAAGTATGCAGAGTGAATAGTATATATGTAAGTTGAGAAGAAGATACATTAAGAATTAAAATAATTTGTGCCCTGACCTGGTAATTTAGTTGACTGGAGCACTGCCCCATGCACCAAAAAGGTTGTGGGTTCAATTCCCAGTTAAAGAGACATACCTAAGTTGCAGGTTCGATCCCTATTCGGGGTGGCAACTGATCATTGTTTTTCTCTCTCTCTCTCTTCCTCCTCTTTCCCTCCCTCTCCATCTCTCTCTCAAATCAATAAAAACATCCTTGAGAGAAGATTAAAAAAAAAAAAAGAGTTAAAATAATTTGCATTTAGAATATAAATAGCATTATACTGTGAAGTCTACCTTGGTTTCCACATCAGCTATATTTACTTATTATCCCTAGAAAGAAAGGGTCTATTAGGACTTAGCCTTAGTTTTCTGCATTGAGACCATCAGCTCCAATGTTTTAATCAGCTCAGAATCTAAGGTATAGTCAGATCAAATCAACATAGCTACCAAAAATACTTGGTGAGGTAGGAATAAATTCTCCAGTCAGCAGTACTGAGTAAAGTTATGTCTCCCAGAACAGAAGTCCCACAGATATTAAGTAGTATACAGAAAAGGGTCCCATTGTTAAGTAATTTAGGAAATACTGAGCATCCAGAATTAAACAGATTTCCTTACTGCAATATTTCTTAGAGCCCTTAAATGTTAATATAGTGTGTCTATAAGAAATATTAGTAGTTCTAATCTCAGCATAGACCCTTTTGTTTTTGTTTTTGTTAAAATATATTTTATTGATTTTTTACAGAGAGGAAGGGAGAGATAGAAAGTCAGAAACATCGATGAGAGAGAGACATCGATCAGCCGCCTCCTGCACGCCCCACAGTGGAGATGTGCCCGCAAGCAAGGTACATGCCCTCAACCGGAATCGAACCTGGGACCCTTCAGTCTGCAAGCTGATGCTCTATCCACTGAGCCAAAATGGTTTCAGCCAGACCCTTTTGTTTTACACAGAGTACCTCCTTATGGCCAACAAAAAGTAGAAAATGTGAGGTAAAACCTAGACTTTGGGGATATTACAAAGAGGATTCTTTCCACTGGGATTTTTTTAAATTTCAGTAAAAAATAGGCCAAGCACATGAATAGAAAATCCCACAAACCCCCCCTCCCAAATACAAATGACCAAAAATTCATGAAAAATATTCAATGACACTGGTTATAAATACTTAGGCAAAGACTTGGTTACTTCTGATATCTAACTGGTTTGTAAAACCCCAGAAGATATGCAAAAGAAATAAATTCTAATATTTTACTTGGACTGAGGACTATCCCTCCAGTGGATGCTAGTGGATAAGACTCACTTTCTAAAGGGAAGTGAGTCTTCTAAGGTTCCAATCCTATTGTTGACCTTGGATAAACCATCTCTGTGAACTACAGCTTGTGAAATGATAGGAGTAAGCCAACTACCCTGAAGGCCCTCCTTCAGCACTAATGCTGTGGTCAGAGTTCTCGGAGATAAGGTTACCTGCTTCCTTCGGGCAAGTTCTTCTTCTTCCCGCCTTTTTCTTTCTTCCTCCTGCTGCCTTCTGAGAATTTCCTCCTGCTGTCTCCGGAGTTCTTCCTGCCTCTTTCGCTCTTCCTCTTCCCGTTTTGCCCTCATTTCTGCCTCTCTTCTCTCCTGCTCTAGCTGTGATTACACAAGAGTACTCTTAGACACTTGACACATGCACAGGAACACCCCAACATCACTGACCAGTACAATGGGGAGAAGCTGAAATGTACAAGCAACCACCAGTCACTCAATTACTTCCACTGCAACAGGGTGATGAAAGCAGTTCTGTAAGAGCTCTGAGTTGTGATTTGTCTCAGTAATCGAATAGTTTTATGCTCTTCTAAATTGAGTGCACTCTCGGTCCACGTTTCCCTACCTCCTTGCTTCATACCACCTCTGCACCATACTTTCTGTATGTGGAAGAGAAGTAGCCAAGAGGAGAGAAAGACAATTTTCTTGGGGAGTGGCCATTTCTTTGCTTATTCCACAAAAAGATTATCTGATTGAAGATCAAACAAGTTAGCTCCAAAATTTCAAAAGCAATTTTGTAAAGCTACTGGTATAAAAAATTATAATTCTTTAAAATCTGAATATGAACCATTTGACAAATTCTATCCTTCATAGTCCTTAAATATAGTCAAATCCAGCACCCAGTTTTCAGTTCCATTGCTACAAGTATAGTTCCAGCTTTCCTTTTCTCATCCACATTCATGAGTCTCCTTATCTGGTTTCCCAAATCTAGTTGTGCCTATGTCCCATAACTGGAAAAGATGCACAGTTATGGAAGAATGAGTTCAAACCTTTGCAGCTTTGGCCTTTTCCATCTGCTGAAGCTGTTCAAGGGCAGGTCCTGGAGTCGTCGTATCAAGGGGAAGATCCCATACACTACTACCTTCCCAAACTATAAGACAACAAGGAAAAAAAGTGAGGGATGTCAGGGCTTACATGCACAGTCACACATCCAGGAACATAACAAAAAAAGCTCTCCCCCGTCCCTGAATGAGCTCCATCATATACTTTATCTGTTCTGCTTCGAAGTCAACTGAACTGCCAGTGGGCTCTAATTTATATCAATAACCTTCAACACATCTAAAGGGAAAAACAGGTACTATACATTCATTCTCAGAAAAACCCTGTAAGGCAGTGGTTCTCAATCTTTCTAATGCCACGACCTTTTAATACAGTTCCTCATGTTGTGGTGACCCCCAACCATAAAATTATTTTTGCTGCTATTTCATAACTGTAATTTTGTTACTGTTACTGAACCATAATGTAAATATCTGTGTTTTCCAATGGTCTTAGGCTCTACAGCAGCAGTTCTCAACCTGTGAGTCATGACCCACAGGTTGAGAACTGCTAGCAGGGTTCGGAAAACACAGATATTTACATTCTAAATACAGGTATTTACATGATTCATAACAGTAGCATTCTATTTACATTCTAAAACAGATATTTGCACAATTCATAACAGTAGCAAAATTATAGTTATGAAGTAGCAACGAAAATAATTTTATGGTTGGGGGTCACCACAACATGAGGAACTGTATTAAAGGGTCATGGCATTAGAAAGATTGAGAACCACTGCTGTAAGGTATATGTTCACTTCCCCATTTTTACTGATGAACAAGCTAAGGGCCAGAGATAGTTCTGTAACATCCCCAAGAATACAGGACAAACATGTGGCCATGCTAGGATTGAAATCCCACTCTGTGAATCAGACCCCAAAGTCCACCATATTTCTAATAACCACACCACCTCTTACTGCATGCACTAAGTGGAGAATGGGTTTAAGAAGGGCATAGTTATAGAACTAGAGAAAACTAAGTGGTTGTACAATATTGTGAATACATTAATTATTCATTTAAAAACAGTTAATTTTATGTTATATAATTTCAGTTCAGTGAGAGAGAAAAAAAAAAGTATAGCTGGAGCTGGGCAGGCCTCTGGAAAGACTAGGCAAGTCTCAACAATAACACTCGTTCCTACCGACCTGAGAGAGTCAGATGTGTAAGTAAATAAACAGGAGAAGTTTTCCGAGTTTGTTTTCCTATTGTCGGCACATTTGCTGACACCACTTTTCAGCACTCTTTATTTCCTACATTCCTATTATAGTCTATTTATGGACTATAAATTATTACCTATATAAAACAGAGTATTTATAAAGGACCTTGACTGCATCATACTCAAAGAAGTTGTTTAATATGGTACTTACAGTTTCCCCAAAACTGGAGAGTATTTTAACATCCTAACTATAAATGGCTGCCAAAAAAAAAAAAAAAAAGGTACATATAGCATGGGAAGTTGATGAAGAAGAGGGAGGATAACTAGTCCTTCTGCCATAATTTGCAGGGTCATTGTTAGTGAGAGAACTATAGCCTGAATAGTTCAATTGCTCTAAGAAAAGGTCCATGTTGCTGAGAATTTTCAACATATACTATAACCTTTTGTAAGGACTACCCACTTTTGCAGAAATCAGATCTTAAGAAACAGAAGTACTCTACCAATGGCAACTTTTAAAAAATCCCAGGCCCCCAAAAATGTTCTAATTTACAGCAAAGGGAAAAAGAAAGAGAGAATGAGGTTAAGTTGTTCACTTCAAAGCAGGCTTTTCTCTTCTCCAAATTTCTGGGTACCTGTAGGCTGTGAAGCTGTTGGCTGAAGCTCCCAGATAGACCCAGTATCTGGCACTGACACAGATCTAGTCACTGAGGAAATGACACTCTGATCAGATATTCTGCAAAAGGAAAATAAAGAGAACTTGTTCTTGTTATTTTGCCAAAATAAGGAGGAACTTCTATATTACTTGTAGATTTTCCAGGTTATTTGGCCAGAAAACTCCATTGTTTTAACTATGGTAACACTATCTGTTTAAATGCTAACATTACTACAGCATCTGGGAAACAGACAAGAATAACCACTCTCTGGACTACAAGGTCTTAGCAAACACTGATTTCCAAATAATGGATATATCTACTATCTTCAAAATCCATAACGTCTCAGTAAACAGAGGCAAGTTATAATGGAAAAAAAACACACCGAAAAACCCCACAGACTCTAAGTCAAAAAGTCTGTATTTTAGTTCTGTCTCTGAAGTTTTTCTGTATATTATGTCAACCATGACCTCGAGCCTCTCAGAGTCCCAGTTTGCCCATTTATAAAATGGATACTTTATCACTTAACAGAATGGGTTACGGCTCAAAAGAGAAGTGTAAAAGGTTCTAATTAGACTGGACAGTAAGATTTTAAAGAGCAGTGACTGCTCTTTGCAGAAGATAAAATATTACCCTGAATGATAGTAAGAAACAGGAGAAATTTAACTTAATTTCTACATAATTTCCTTTTCTTTTGAACGACCTTAATAGCATTTAGGTTCTGGAAAATAACCCTGTGCGATATTGCTAATATCTTGAGATAGCTATCACAGGTAAAAATGAAATTAAGCTTTTAGACTACAACTTTTTTGGTTGCTGGTTCCATAAGACTACATTGCTTCTCAAGTGTTATCCCTTTGTAATTTATTCTCTGCATAAAAAGACCAAGTAAATGCTTTACCTCCAGCCTATTTCTTTTTAAAATCTATATTCTAACACCACACAGTTTTCTGTGGTGTATGGGTTTTTGATACCTGAGTTCACACATACCCATATTTCCTTTCTTCTCTTTATCTGACACACACACACACAGGGACATATCATGGAATCACCACCAACCTCATCTTCAGAGCCTGGAACTGTTGGAGAAGAAGTGCCAACTGTTGCTGCTGCTGGGAAGACAGGGCTGCTTTCTGCTGTTGAGCCAAAACCTGTGCATACTGCTGTCTTCAAAAAATAGAAAAAGTGTAACCTATCCATATTTAGTTCACTTTACTGAGACAATGAAAGACATGGTTCAATCTACCCCTCCCCCCAAATCACCATCATAAACAGCTAACAAAAATCTGTAATAACAAAAGCATAATTTGCTAATTAGACCAGCAGACTTCCAGATGAAGTCAGGGCTGCGAGGAAAGCTGGTGTTGGTGGTCGGGGGAAGGAAGGCCTACTCTCGCAGAAATTTTGTGCATCAGGCCTCTAGTACTTTATAATTCTTCATGAGAACAATAGTCACACAGAAAATTCTATACTTCATTCTAGAAAAAATTGAACTTATAGATGACATGCTTCTGGAAGGGGGATAACAAATATAAAAACTGGCAAATTCCTTCAAAATGATGAAAAAATTTGCTAGTTTTTTTTAATACTTTAATAGTCTTATATTATAAAACAGGTTAAAAATAAAACAAAATCAAATAGCTATTTCCACATGAAGCACCCTTTGCAAAAATAAAATCACTTGTATAAAAATTCTCAAACTTGTTTCAGCTGGGAAAATTTTAGGTAAAATTATTTTCCACTGGATCAGAGGTAGACAAATTTTTCAGTAAAGTGCCAGACAGTATGGCTTTGCAGACCATATGCATTACTCAATGCTGCAATCTATGCTCAAAAGTAGCTACAGACATTACACACACAAATTGGTGTGGCCATGTGTCCATAAACTCTGCTTATAAAACAGGTAGCAAGCTGCCAATCTCTGCACAGAAGACAGGCAATCTTAGTTTTTCTACAAAAGGAACACACAAGCTAAGTGATTCTGCCATAATTCCACACCACTTCTAACAGTATAAACTTTTACTTCTTTTCTGTCCTCTGGTCTATGTTTTTTCTCTGTAGTATTCACAGTTGAGCTTTATAAAATGTTTGTTGATTATTGCTTTTGCAGCTAATGGGCTTGCAAAATTACAATACTGTGTCATCTTCTACAAACTTCTGGTATTTAAGAAAACAAAACTTAGTGGTAACATGCCACTAGGTGGGTGACTGAAATATCCTAAAACTTTTAGTTTACTGCTGTAAAGGGTGAAACTTGTGACCAGATGATATCAAAGGCCCTTTTGGTGCTACAGTATACCCTCTATAGTACTGCTCTTACTGTATTAAGAACTGCTGGTACTGAAGGTGCTGCATCTGATATAAGGCTGTGAGTTCCTGCTGCCTGGTCAGTCGCTCCTGGTCCAACTCTCCCTGAGAGTGAAGAAATGGGGGAAGAAATACCATTGAATAAAACGCAAAGAACCTAAAAGCCATTTAGCACATATATCTAAAAGCAAAATGAATCCTAGGTCTTCATTTCACACTTCACCTTTACACCCAAATGCATACCTATAAAAACCTCAGGCATCTGTAAAAACTAAACAGTTCCATCTAGTGGAATAAAGTGGTGTCTGCATTATAAGAGACTAGAATCCTGGTGCACGAATTCATGCACATTGAAAGGAAATTAATTAGAAGAGGGCTCCAGAGTGTGTCCAGCCCATCTTACACAGTCTAATCAGCCCGACGCCAACAGAAAGGTAACCTTCTGGTGGGAGCGTCTGCCCCTGGTGTTTCAACCAATAGTTGGACACTTAGCAGATTGGGCTTTTATAATATAGAATTCGCTAAGGTGTGGGAAAGGGTTCTTATTTCAGATGTTGTTCGCCTTCCTGCCCTTGAAGAAGCTGAATGTTGTATTGTACTCCAGTTATTACTATAACTAAAAAATGTATAATTCTCCTAATATTAAGTGATTTATAAATTTGTTAGATCATCAGAAATTATAGAAATGTGGTTTCAAGTATCCATTGGGGGTCTTAGAATGTACCCACTACAGATAAGGTGAAGTTATCTAAAGGTTAAAGGAAATGGCACATAATATAGGGTGCCAATAGGTAAGTATGTCTTCTTAAGATAATGAGAAAAAGAAGTTTTACTACTTTTTATTGATTTCAGAAAGGACGGAAGAGGGAGGGAGAGATAGATAGAAACACCAATGCTAAGAGAGAATCACTGATCAGCTGCCTCCTGCATGATCCCTACTAGGGATCAAGCCAGCAACCCAGGCAGGTGCCCTGACTGGGAATTGAACCATGACCTCCTGGTTCATAGGTCGATGTTCAACCACCTGAGCCACACCAGCCAGGAGATGAGAAAGTTTAAGCTAAACACAGTATAAAAGAGCTTGGAAAAGTAAAATTTCCTACCCCAAAATTAGGTTTTTCTACTGCTGTTAATACATCATAAGTTTTACAAAAACAAGCTGTAGTAAAACCCTGGATTTTAGTTTATATTTCAAATAACATGGTCTGAAATTTAAATTTGAAAAGCTTAAAATGAGAAAAATAGGCGAAGTATAAGATAAGAGAAATACAGTAGTCCCCCTTATCCACAGTTTCACTTCCTGCTGTATTAGTTACCTACAATCAACCATGGACCAAAAATAGTAAATAAAAAATTCCAGAAATAAATAACTTATAAGTTTTAAACTGTGTGCTACTTAAAGTAGCTACTTAAGTAATATGATAAAATCTCAAACCATCTCCCTTAATCCCCCCCGGGGATATGAATCATCCCTCTGTCCAGCATGCCCACAAGGTAAGTGACTTAGTAGCTGTCCTGCTTATCAGATCAGTTGGGAGGTGGGGGGGAGAGGGGTACCACATTCACATCACTTTTATTATGGTGTTCCTATATAATAAAAGGCTAATATGCAAATAGACCAAATGGTGGAACAACCAGAACAACTGGTTGCTATGACGTGAGCTGACCATGTTCGGAAAATGGTGGGTGTTGGCCGTGGCAGGATGGTGGAGCAGGTGAGCAGGGACGACAGATCAAGGTGGGAAGCCAGTTGCTATCATCAGGGTGAACATCTTGTGGTTACTGAAAATTCTTTGCTCCCATGTGCTGTGGTCCTGCCCGGCACTCACACCTGCTGCTGGTGCAAACCCGCTCGTACCCGGTGCTGGTCCCAATCACTTGGCGCCATCAGTGGGTGAGACGGCAGGTGCTGGCCCTGATAGCCCTTAAGGACTTCTCCACCTCCCCCTGCTCCTGTGAGGCGATTGGGGCAGCAAATGCCACTCATACCCACTGACAATGCCGGCCCCATTTGCACTGCTGCTGGAGCCAGCCCCAATTGCTCTGTGCCATCAGCAGGTGTGAGTGGGGCTGGTTATGCCATCAGTGCATGAGAGTGTTGGCAGCAGGAGCAGGGCTGCCGCCAGACAGGGACAGGGGGCTGTGGCGTGAGGGGCTGGGTTGGGGTCCGGAGGATGAGCCAATACCCACCCCTTGCCTACCACAGCCTTGTGGCCCATAGTTCCTTTCAAGATACAAATTCATGCACTAGGCCCATAGTATTATTATAACTGATGTATTAGTTACTGTTGTTAATCTCTTACTGTGCCCAAATTATAAATTAAGCTTTATCATTGGTATGTCTGTATAGGAAAAATAAACATAGCATATAGAGGGTTTGGCATTTTCTGTGGTTTCAAGTATCCATTGGGAGTCTTATCTGTACCCACTACAGATAAGGTGGGGAATACTATAAAAGTATAAGGGTGACATAGACTAAACTTAGGCAAATCATTAGTGAATAGTTTATATCTTTATAGTTTGCAATAAAACATCTGATAAGTTCTTGGGCTATGGGTCATCTAAAATTAAAGCTAGATAAAAACTATATTAAGTTCATCTAAATTTTTTTTTATGAAATGTAGGTTTCAAGGTATCCAATTTAATAAAGGAATATGCAAATTGATCATCACACCATAACAAGATGGCTGCACCCACAGCAGAGGCAGGGATTCCATAACACAAGAGGGCTGCACCCACAGTGGAGGCTGAGTGCCCATAAAGAGCCTTAACGAGCAATCAGCAGGCCATGCCTCCCTTCTGGAGGAGCTTGACAGGGGACCTCAGGCTGTGGCCCCTACCCCAGGCCCGGGGGCATCAGGCCACACCCCCACCTCGGGGCAGGGGATCTGAGGCCACGCCCCCCGCCCAGTGGGGCTTGACGGGGGTGAGGCCAGCTGGGTCTGGGTCTAGCCCAATGGGGGTGGGGCTGGCCAGGTCTGGGTCTCATGCAATTTCAAGATGCACATGGGTGAGTGGGGACTTGACTCTGGTTCCTGTGGCATGCCCCAGACTCTGACAAGAGGAAGACTTTCATATATATTTTACTAATTTTCTTTCATCTCTGACACTTCTATTATAGAGAAAGGGCAAATAGCAATATTAAAATATTTCCTTTAATTACCTTTCACTGTGCACGAATTTTGTGCACTGGGTCACTAATATTCATCATAAAGATGAACTTGCTTATCAGTGCAAAGGCAACAGCTGACAGGAAGCAGAGCTTCCCATGGTTTTTCCCCTTAAGTGAATATGACTGAGGTTCAGCCCTACCACTGAAAGTCAGGATATGGACAACAGAAAAGTTTGCTAAGCTTCAAGTAATGATCTTTCAGCTCTGAAACATGCAAGATTAAAAACTCATTCCAATTTAGAGAAGGAAAATAAAGCTCAAACTTCGTACATAAGTTAAACTTATACACAATAATACACTATAATTTTTCTTTGAATTTATAACAGAAATAATTTCCCTCACCCAGGAATACTTACTGCTCTCCAAACTATAGATCTCAACCCATCAGTGGGTTGTAAAATCAATGACTGGGTCAAGATCAATATCCTATCTAATAAAAGAGTAATATGCAAATTGACTGTATCTCCGCTACATCCACAAGCCATGCCCACCAGCCACTCAGAATGAGTATGCAAATTAACCCAATCAAGATGGCTTATGGTCAGAGAGAGAGCAGGAGGTATGACTGAGTTGCCCCTGGTGATGGAGGAAGCCAACCTTTCCACACACCCTGGCTTTAAGGCAATAAAGTTTCAATGGCTGGGTGAGCAGAAGGCTTGGCTCCACTCCAGGCTACAAAGTTTCAATTGTAGGAGATAAATAAATAGCAGATACCACGGCCTCTGCTTGGGTCGCTGGGGGGTGTGGCCAGTCTGCAAACCACCACAGGTCCCTTGCCCAGGCCAACCCACTCCCCAAGGGAACACCCACTCTGATCCAGGACAACCTTCAGGGCAAACCAGCTGGCCCCCACCCATGTACCAGGCTTCTATCCTATCTAATAAAAGAGTAATATGCAGATTGACCATCACTCCAACACACAAGATGACTCCCCCATGTGGTCAAAAGATCCTGCCCCCATGTGGACACAAGATGGCCACCACAAGAGGGACCAGGCCTGCAAGGGAGGGCAATTGTGGGTGACCAGGCCAGCAGGGGAGGGCAGTTGGGAAGAACCAGGCCTGCAAGGGAGGGCAGTTAGGGATGATCAAGCCTGCAAAGGAGGGCAGTTAGGGATTACTAGGCCTGTAGGGGAGGGCAGTTAGGAGCAAACAGGCTGGCAGGGGAGCAGTTAGGCATCAATCAGGCTGGCAGGGGAGTGGTTAGGGGGTGATCAGGCTGGCAGGCAGAAGCAGTTAGGAATAATCAGGAAGGCAGGCAGGCAAGCAGTTGGGAGCCAGCAGTCCTAGATTGTGAGAGGGATATCCTACTGCCCATTTAGGCCCGATCCTAATGGGCAGTTGGACATCCCTTAAGGGGTCCCAAATTGAAGAGGGAGCAGGCTGGGCAGAAGGACACCCCCCAGCCCCGGGCACAAATTTCTCGTTTGTATAATAAGAAAAAAAGAAAGAGAACAGAAGATATGTGCATAACAAAATGTCTTGTGAAATGCACAAAGTAACTTTTTTTTTTTTTGCAGGCCATGGTCAAACAATGTTCGACAGCCACTATTCTCACCTATGAACACCCTTGATAAGAGGTTATATCTTATTCATCCTCATCTCTTCAGAACCTACCACAAGGCCTGGCAAAGGCTCTCAACCTAGAGTTAATAAGTAAGTCAATGGTGTTTTCATTGTAGAAATCTGGTGTTCACATGAGATTTCCAACTATGGCTACTTTTGACTATGGCCAGGAACCAGACACTCCTATACTTGGAGAAGGAAAAGTAAGGCACAGATACAAAGCTCTCCAAGAGGAACTCTTTGAGAAGAGGGTTGGGAGCAGCTGAAAAATATTATTTCCCATTCAAAGGTACTCACTCGAGGGCTACATTTAGTTACAATACCAGTAGCTAATTTTTTTTTTTTAATCCTCACCCAAAGATATTTTTTCCATAGAAACAAGTGCATCTGTATCTAATACATGTTCTGGGTGAGCTGTAAGTACTTACCATATGAGAAGGGGGTGCAGGACCAGAAGTAAAGGGAACCCTTCCCCACATTTTCATGATATCACCAAGAGGTTGGAAGCTTTCATCACATGCTCTCTTCACCAATAAAGACATAGTAAAATAGCCCGCCTGAAACCATTCTGCCATCTCCTGATTATTGAAGGGACCTATAAGACCAATTAAAGCAGAAAGGCAATAAGAATCCTTTCAAGCTAAAGAGGAAAAAAATATTTTCTGTTTGATCCTCATCCAGAGATAACAACTTGTTTCAGGTGGCACCTGTCAAATAATTTGTAAGATAAACTTAATTTCTCTCCAAAGGTGATGGAGAGGCTTCTAATAAAACACAACAAAAAAGATTTCAAAATAAGTCTATGTCTACACATCCCAAATTCTCAGCAGTGCTGAGATTTTAAAGAACATAATAATTTTAAAGAGCGTAACAGTCTCCATCTCACTCAATCTCTATAATTCATTTGTCAAAGTATATAAATAAAACTGGAAAGAGTATTTGTTAAACTCTGTGTCACTTTGTAATAGAGAATACAGATATGCAGGGCAGAATACATGCTTTTCTAGATTTTCATTTTCTGCCAGAGATCTAGCCATTAGGGAAATGTAAATTAAAAACTGTGAGATACCATGACACACTTGTCAGAATGGCTATAATTAGAAATAGCCACATCATGCACTGGCTGGTATGGCCCAGGTGGTTGGACATCATACTATACACCAAAAAGTTGCTGATTCGATTCCCAGTCAGGGCACATGCCCAGGTTTTGGGCTCAATCCTCGGTAGGGGGCATGCAGGAGGCAACCAATTGATGTTTCGCTCTCACATAGATGTCTCTCTCTTCCTCCCTAGAAATCAATAAAATATTTTAAAGTAATAAAAATATTTTCTGTAGCCAAAACCGGTTTGGCTCAGTGGATAGAGCCTCGGCCTGCGGAATAAAAGGTCCCAGGTTCGATTCCGGTCAAGGGCATGTACCTTGGTTGTGGGCACATCCCCAGTGTGTGTGTGTGTGTGGGGGGAGGGGAGTGGAGGTTTGAGGGAGGCAGCTGATCGATGTTTCTCTATCCCTCTCCCTTCTTCTCTGTAAAAAAAATCAATAAAATATATAAAAAATATTTTTTTTTCTGTAAAAAAATGAGTCACTCATAGATTGCCAGTGGGAATATAAAATGGTACAGCCCTTCTAGAAACCAGTTTGGCAATTTCTTAAAAAAAACACAACAAAAATTAAACATGTGATCACCATATAACCCAGCAATTACACTAGTGAACATATTTTATCTCATAGGACAAACACTTATGTTCACATAAAAATCTATCCATGAATGTTTTAATACTTTTATTATAATAGCCAAAATCAGAATAACCTAGATGCCATTCATGTTAAATTTTGATACATCGAGGTCATAGAATACTAAATTAAAAGAAACAAATTACTGATACATGCAACAACTGAATGAACCTCCAGAGAATTATATTGAGTGAGAAATGACAATGCCAAAACGTTAAATACTGTATGATTCCATTTATATAACATTCTTGAAATGACAAAATATAGAAATGGGGAACTGATCAGTGATTGCCAGGGATTAAGGAGAAGGGGATGTGGATGGGAGAGGAATGGATATGGCTGTAAAAGGGCAACAGAAGAGATCCTATTGTTAAGACAGAAACATTGAATCCTGACTATCTGTGTCATTGCCTTGGTTGTGTACTACAGTTTTGCAAGAGGGAAACTGAGTAAAAGATATGTGGAACCGCCATTTTATTTCTTACAAGTGCATGTGAAGCAACAATTATCTCTAAGTAAATTTAATTAAAACACACATCCATATGTATTTTAGTTAAAACCCTGCTCTTACATACTTTACATTCTATAGATCATGAACAAATATATACAGGTAGCGATAGATGCTATGAAGAAGAATGAAGCAGGTTAAGGGTTCTGAGAGTGGGAAAAGAGTTATTACATTGGAGAGAGGTCACTTGGTTAAAAAACTATCATGAACATGACACAAATCAGTCAATAACCAATTTCAAGTTATTAACAAAGATTTCAAAGGCAGAAATGAAGAATCAACACAAATGTCCTTCACACATTCTCTCTGCATTCCAATTTTTATTTTTTTGAATTTCAGAGAGGAAATGAGAGGGAGAGAGACACAGAAACCTAGAACAGAGGTTCACTGATCGGCTGCTCCTGCATCATCTCTACTGGGGATCCAGCCCACAACCCAGCATGTGCCCTGACCTGGATTCAAATAGTGATCTCCTGATTCATATGTCGACACTCAAACATTGAACCACACTGGCCAGGATCTCCCTATTCTAATTTATCTTATGCATCATACAAATCTTTCAAGAAATTAGTTTATAACATGGTACTACTACTTCTCAGACATTTTTAATAGTTTTTATCACTTAAAATCAACTTCACTTTTAGTGAAATATTAAAGTAGTCTTCCAAAATCGCTCCCATTACCTTTTTATGGAAAGAGAAGGTAAGTAATGCACCTGCCTAATAAATCAGGTGGGATGCTAGAAATGAGGGGGGTCTTAAACATTTTGCTTACATCCTTATCAAATTAGCATGACATTCTGCCCTGCATTCAAATTATTTTCATTGGACTTCCCTTCCGTTCACTGAAATAGTAAAGTACTATGGGAGGAGTCTATAAAAATGCCTTCTATATGTAGAGAGAAAGCCTATAGCATGAAAATTAAGATTAATCACCACCATATTACAAAAGCTGGAGGTAATGTCAGACACTTCTATATTAAAGTAGAACAAAACCACTTACCCTGAATTTCTCCCTGAGGATCTTTGTAATACCACTTCTGCATTGCTTCATGCATTGATGGACCCGAGACACCCTTAGTTCTGTGCTCTTGCAGTTTTGATGCCAGTCTCTCATCATCTAGTGCGCTGTCTTGGAGATAAGCCACCATCTTCTCAGCTTGCTAACAGAAGAACAAAAAATGGAAAGATCCTAAATTAATACTTGTACACATAAAAAAAAAAATGCCTATCTTTTTTGGACTACTGATCTGTGAAAGACATTATGCAAGAAACACAGCAGGCAATGATTTAGTTTTTACAACAATGCCATGAAAACAGATATTATCCCCCATTTCACAAAGGGGAAATCTCATTCAGGGTCTCAAAATTATTAAGCAAGCTGAAGATTAGGAGAAGTTGATCAATGATTCTTTCTCATCCACAAACTAATATGGATCAAAACCCAGGCTTCTAATCAACACACTAATAATAATACTTTTTAAAATTTATAAGCCACTGTTCAATCCTATCTTGTATAAACTAAACCTGTAAATACGTGCATGTTAACATAAGACTACATCAGTACAATAACCAATAAAATCTTTTGCATATTTTACTAAGACACTGCCCCCTTTCTTCAACATTGCTTGTCACTAACCACTCCACCCTGAAGGAAAGAGAAGTTCTTCTATAGAAAGCAAGCTAGTATTTACTTTGCATGTAAACAATGGTATATACAATCTTGGGGAAATCTAGAAACATGATTAAGATATTAATATCCTGGGAGTTTTACTATTTTCCCTGGTATACTTTAGGCAAAATATACAGAAGACACAGTACCTATCCACAGCTGCTTGTATTCACCATTTTTGGCATTCTATTAATTTCCAAAGAAAAAAGAAAAGCAAACAGCTAAAGGCAACCTCAGAAGAGCAAAAAATAACTACTACATAGCAGAAACTTATAAGCATGAAATGATTTGAAAGAAATTTTTCATACAAATAAATACTAGAAATACAAACAACTTTTCTAGTACATAAAATCTGGTACACAAAAGTCCCATTTTTTAATATTCATTAATGCTCATATTTATAGCAGTTGGAGAAAAAAAGAATTACATGATTTTTACCTGCTCCAAATGCTTGAGGCCCTCTTCATCATCTGGCTCCGTGGAAACACTGCCCATACCAGGAGCACCTACGACCTGCGTTTCACCTGGCCGGAGGGCAGCACTAGGATTAGGAAGAGGAGATGGAAGTATGACGAGAGGAGAGGCTGTGTCTGAAGGAATCTGAGGCAGGGGCTGTTGGACGTCAGGAATCATTTCTAGAGGGAAAAAGATGTAGACAGATGAAAACCCTTTAAAATATGGAGAATCTTATGAAGAATAAGTCTTTATCAAGTTGAGCAGCTTGCTAAATGGGCTCAGGTACTTCTGAATAAGTACAGTATTTCTCCGCAGAATGACAAAATATAAGGATTAAAAGGTATCCAGAAGCGCCTTCTATAGTGCCTACCTGTGTCACTAGAGCCTCTACCCACCCAATGGTTATGAGCTTACCTTTTGAAAGCAAATGGAGTCAGTCTAATCGCTTAATATCATGTCTCAGAATAGTAGAGACAGTTAACAAAGCACTGCAAATTTTCTCAAAGATGGCATATCTTATCACTAAAACCTTTATTAAAAAATCTCTGCAACTTTCAAGTCATAATTAATGTAACTCAATACATTACATTTTGTAGGATACTGAAAAACAGTCTACCTGTACAATGCAGGAAGTTCTTCTCAGTAAAAATAGCAAAAGAGGTTCTATGTTGGTTCCTGTTTCTAACCTATTAGTATGCAGGCTCTTAAGAAGGAAAAAGGGGATGAAATTAATTAGAAACAATTGCAGTTTCCCCTTTGAAACCTTGTTTATTCAATTACAGATAGCTTCTCTAAATTCCTGTTCCTCTCACTCTTTCCTTCCTTTGCCAATTTTTTTCCAAAGGACAGTCTATACAAGTTGTGTCCACTTCACCACTACCTACACCTACTACACTGTGACTTCCACTACCACCCTCCAGTTAAGCTTCTCTTCCAAAGATAGGCAGTGACATAAAGTCCTTAAATCCAGTATTTTCCTCATCTTCATCTCCCAATCTCTTAGTAGTGCCTGACATTATCGACTCTATTCCAAGCTGAAAACATTCTCCTTCCTTCATTTTCCTGCACTTTATACTTGCCACTGAAGACTTTTCTCTGGTTCCTCTAAACATCAGACTTATAGCTGGGAAAAAACTGAAATTACCCAAAGCTCTGTTCTGTTTACTTTTCTTTTCACCCTCCACAATTATACGTAATGTTTATATTTTTAATTCTTTCTCTGGCTCTAAACTCTTCCTATCTTTGCAGTCCCTTACTCAACTTCTCTCTGGCCATCTCTACCTTTTTCTCAATAAAACCTCAGAATCAATATTCACAATTAATTTATCCTCTCCCCTTAAAATGTGCTCAACTTCTACTTTTTTTCTATTAATGGTAGCATAATCCTCTCAGAAAACTCACTCATCTTTCACTCTTCCCTTTCCCTTGCCCTGCTATACAAGCAATAATTATGTCCTGCCAAATTCTACTTTGAAATCTCATCTGCCACTACCTCCCTTTATAGGTGCACTGCCTCCATCATAATGACTATTTGAGAGCCCAACAGGTCACACTGAACCTACCGGTCATCAAAACAATCTACCCTACATAGATCTGTTAAATCCATGTTCCAACCATATTTCCCACCATTCTCTTTAAAAACAGGAGCTGGTTCCAGCTCATGCCTGGACCGGCCCTGTTTCCTCGCTTTAGCTTTCACTGATTCCGAGGTGTTAATGGGAAATTAGGTACAGCTTTCACTATACTAGAATGCCCTTTCCTAATTCATCCAGCTACACCTACCTCCAAATTCTACTTATTATTCCAAGACAAACTCAAGACACTTGCTTCCTGAAGCGCTGCAGGAGTTTACCAGTCATGAACTCATACAATTTCTTTTGCCCTAATTATTAATACACAGTTTATCTCCCCCAAATCCAGAGTTTCAATCGTTAATGCGTATCTATGAAGCTTTCTTAAAATACACATTTTGACCGCATCCTAAAATTTCAAAATGTGCAAGTCCCACAGTGCCTGAAATATATATAACAGAGATTCAAATATGTGCTGAATTCATTCATTCACATTTGTTCTAGACATAAAACACTATAAGGAAATCCTTGGTTCAAGCCCTCAAAATACTAGTTTAATGAGCAAAAAAAGACAAAAAGATCTTTATAAAACTGTATTGCTATTTTAGAAATGTTGTTTAAAAAGCAAGGCACCTAACCTAGCTTGGGAAGAAGATATGGCAGAGTGTATCAGGTTCAGAGAACAGCATGTGCTAAGAACAGCATGCCATAAGAACATGGCACATTTCAGAACCTAACAGGCTGTGAGTCTGGTGAATAGAATACAAAGGAGACATAGACTGGTCCTAAAACTGCATGAAGGGAGGCAGAAGCCAAATCATGCAAGATATCAGAGGCCATATTGAAAGGTGTGAATTTTTCACCCGTTGGTGTTGCCCAGTGGTTAGGTGTTGACCCATGAACCAAGAGTTCTCCAGTTAGATTCCCAGTCAGGGCACATGCCCGGGTTGCAGGCTCAATCCCCAGCAGGGCAAGCAACAGACAGCCAATCAATGATGTTTCTCTCATCAATGTTTCTCTTTCTATCCTTCTCCTTTTCCTCTCCCTAAAAATAAAAAACGTATTTAAAATTAAAAAAGGGAGGAGAAAACAAGATGGCAGCAGAGGTGAACACCTAAGCTGCTGCCTCGCACAACAATTTCAAAACTACAACTAAAAGACAGAAAGGACACCATCCAGAAACACAGGAAAGCTGGCTGAGTGGAAACTCTACAACTAGAAGTACAGAGAGGGACTCACAAAGACTCAGAGGAGCCGTAAAAAGCTGAGGTACGGAGACATGCTCGTGGAGAGGACAGGCGGAGGAGGGTCTGGCTGGCTTCCTCTAGCAGGAGGGAAACGGAAAATCCCAACTGCACTGAACCCCAGCTCCAGGCGAGACTCATAGGGGGAGTTTGGACTGTCGTGAAAAGGAACGAGTGCATGGAAACTTAGGGGAGCTAAGGAAGACAGAAGTCTGGGTGCTCGCTAAAGTGCATGCAAAAGTGCACACACAGAGTGCTGACTGCTGATTGTGCCTGGCTTCCTCTAACACAGTGGTTCTCAAGCTTCCTAAGGCTGTGACCCTTGCATACAGTTCCTCATGTGGTGGTGACCCTCAACCATGAAATTTTGCTACTGTTATGCATCGTGATGTAAATATCTGCATTTTCCGATGGTCTTAGGCAACCCCTGTGAAAGGGTCGTTTGACTCCCAAAGGGGTCGTGACCCACAGGTTGAGAACCGCTGCTCTAACGGGAGGAAAACAGAACCTCACAACAACACTGAAATCCAGGTCCAACTGCACTGAACCCCAGTTTCAGGCGAGACCCTGGAGACCCAGACTCATACGGTTCCCTAGAGCACATGGAAAGTCAGGGAACCAAAAGCCAGAGTTCTGGAAGCTCGCACACGTGAAAGGCAGAGGTCTGCGGGCAAGCCCACATGCATAGACACAGCTGATCCTCACAACCAATTGGCTTTGGAGGTCAATCCCCCCCAGTGATACCAACAACAATCAGGAATTAACTATAAGACTGTACACACAGTTCACAAAGGGGTGCACCAAGAGTGTTCACCTCAGGTAACTAGGGAGGCAAAGCTACTGGGCCACATAGGATAGCTAGCACACAAAGCTACTCTAACAACTCAGGGAAGCAGCGAAATATGCAGAGACTAAAGAACAGATCACCAACAAAAGAAATGGAGGAAAACAAACGACTGGATATAGAATTCAAAACCATGATTATAAAGTTTTTTAAAAACTTCCTAGAAAAAATGTATAAATTTAGCGAGATCCAACAGGAGATGAAAAAGAACCAACTAGAAATTAAACATACACTGACTGAAATAAAAAATATTATACAGAAACCTAACAGCAGACTAAAGGAATACAAGAATCAAGTCAAAGATCTGAAATACAAAGAAACAAAAAACACTTCACTGGAAAAGCAAAAAGCAAAAAGAATAAAAAAAATGTGAAGATAGTGTAAGGAGTCTCTGGGACAACTTAAAGCGTAACAACATAAGAATTAAGGGGGTGCCAGAAGAAGAAAGAGAGCAAGATACTGAAAACCTATTTGAAGAAATAATGGCTGAAAACTTCCCCCACCTGGTGAAAGAAATAGACTTACAAGTCCAGGAAGCACACAGAACCCCAAACAAAAGGAATCCAAAGAGGACCACACCAAGACACATCATAATTAAAATACCAAAAGCAAAAGACAAAGAGAGACTATTAAAAGAAGCAAGAGAAACTATGCAGACCAGACGGGAATGGCAAGAAATATTCAAAGTGATGAAGAGCAAGAACCTACAACCAAGATTATTCTACCCAGCAAAGCTATCATTCAGAATTGAAGGGCAGGATAAAGAGCTTTACAGATAAGAAAAAACTAAAGGAGTTCATCAACACCAAAGTATTATATAAAATGCTAAAAGGTATTCTTTAAGAAGAAGAAGAAGAAAACGGTAAAGGTAAAAATTATGAATAACAAATACTTATCTGTCAACAAGTAAATCTAAAATTCAAGTGAATTGAAGATCTGATCAACAGAATAAACTGGTGAACAGAATTAGGGACATAGAAAGGAAGTGGACTGATAATTGTCAAGGGGAAAGAGGCGAGGGGGGTTGCAGGGAGAGACTGGACAAAAATCACACACCTATGGATGAGGACAATGGGGGGGAAGTAAGGGCAGAGGGTGGGGTGGGAACCAGGTGGAGGTGAGATATGGGGGAAAAAAGAGGAACAATTGTAATAATCTGAACAATAAAGATTTATTAAAATTAAAATAAATAAATAAATAAATAAAATTTAAAAAGGTGTGCCATCTTTATGGTGAATGAATCAATTAACCCTTCAACACCTGGCCTTACGATGTCATTTTTTGATATGTACAAGAAACATGAAAATATTAATATTGCTTACTAAGGTATATGAGCAATTTAAAATCAATATAGTAACATTGGAAGAGAAATACTTTAAGCTTATTCCACAGCAAAATTTATGGAAATCCCACAGATTCATCCTTGTTCTTTCTGGCCTCTTTTGGAACAATGGCAATTTGGTATGTCATCTAGAAACATACATAGCCTTTACATAAAAGGAAGGTACCTATCTGATATCTGAATCAAACTACTGCAGAGGATCACAAACCCAGTTTGCTCAACTGGTACCAGGGTGGCTATGTCATAACATCCTAGAAGTGAGACTCCCGAGTTCCACCTTTGCTTCCTCTAACTCTGTTTTGGTAAATTCTGGGATGGACACAAGTGGGAAGCGGAGTTCGACTAGGTCAGTGGTCGGCAAACTGAGGCTCACAAGCCACATGCGGCTCTCGAGCACAGTTTGCCACTCTGTTGACTAATGAGTTTGCCAACCACTGGACTAGGTTTACCAGTAAAATAATGTGTTCTAATAGTCTACCATTAGAAGCAGTTGTAGGAGGCATAAGCAGAAAACTATCTTACTAGTCAGTGATCGAGTCCCTACTTTAAAACAAAATCCTACTTTAGCTTAACGACTCTCACAAATACATACCATCCCCTCTGCTGGGCATTTTGGTTGGCAAACTATTTTCCGTCCGACTCTCTTCTTCAGTTTTGTCCGTCTGCTCAGTTTTGGGTTCCTCTTTCCTCTCAAACTGTGGTGCTTCCTGAGGTGGATGATCTGAAGGAGTACCTGGTCTAGCAGATGATGTTAAGATTTGAGGTGTTTCCTCACTAGCTTCTGTAATATGAAGTAATCTTAAATTAACAATTTAGGAAACTTGTGGTTTGACAGATAAAAAGTAAAGACAAAACTGCACCTTACCAATTCCTACTCTCTCTGTCTTCTCTCCCTCTTTCTTATTTGTCTTATCAGGTTCTTTGGCTTCTTCATTATGGCTACCCTCAGAGTCAGAGCATTCCTCCCCTTCTTCTACAGGCCGGAAGTCCATCTCCTGCTCTTCTGGAATAGGCTCTTTCTGTACTTTCTGTAGCAAAAAATTACGCCAAAGATTAACAGCATATTTGGATTTGGTAGGAGGTCAGTGCCTGTTATGACATTTAAATCAACTTCTTACCTTTAGAGAGAGGAATGCTCCAGAGGAGTCAAATGTGCCCATTTCTTCCTCGGCATCCTCTAAGCACCATTCAGGCAAGCTGTCCCTGTCATCATCAATGCTGCCACTGCCAGTGCGCACCCTTCGGTAACCCCGTTCTTCATCCCGATCTCGAAAATCAAACTCAAACCTTCGCCGTCGTTCCATGTGTTCCCGCCAGCCTGCAGAACGAGGGCCATCTGGGATCAGGAGGAGGACACAAACCTTAGAAAAGTTTTGTGACAATATTGGAAAAAGAAAATAATAGATAGGAAATAAAGGAGAAAACTATAGCTAAAAGCAAATTCATATACATCAACCTACTAACAGAAAACTAGGCAAATTACATGAAGGTCAGAGCTCAGTACATGCAGTTATCTTCATTAAGTTCTAAGACACAACAGACTATAAAGCTTTTAAAGATACATTTAAAACAAATAACTTTTAAAGGACATTTTATTCAAAGTATAGACTTTCAATGAGCTTTAGGTATCTAAATGAAATATTGATTAACCTACTCCTTCATCAGACTTAGCACTGCATATCTTTCCATACTGAAGTCCATGCCTTCCTTCTGGCAAGTCTGTGAAGCATTTTCTTTATTCTCCTGAAAATATTGTTCTTTCTGAATAAGACCAGCTCTCTATGACAGTTCACATCAAAATCATCATGCCTACCTGCTAGTGCCAACATCCAATTTGTAATTCTGATTCCCAACAAAATCATGGAATACAGCATTGTCAGCTTCCTGAGAAATTTTATATATCCCACTACCATAATTTTAAAATTTAAAAAACAAAACTTCTGACAGCAGAAATAATTTGCAAATGGCAAAGCAGAATTAGAATCCAATTCTGCATAGTCTACTGCTTTTTTCCACAATAACATGCTTGCTTTCCATTCCCTTCTCTCATCTCTTTACTCTCCCTAAGGAGTTATTTCCGTATAATATCCCCAGGGACATTCCTAAATCCACCCTAGCATACTGTTTATTACATCCACTGTCCAGCAGAATAAGAATGCCTAAAAATTAAAGATCCTAGTTGAAACTTACTTTTCTAAGAAAGAATGGAAAACCTTGATAAAGCCTGACAAACCTGAGTCTAAGAGAGTTAAAGAAAAGGGGGTGGGGGACAGTTTTTAACACATTAGAATTTTCTATCCTTGACTGCTTTCTCTGTGGGAGATACACAAAAAAATGAGGCCAAAGCAAAATATTCTTACCATTGAAGGCTTAATTTGCTAAACCTAGCAATCTAAAACTCAAAACTGAAAACCAAAGGCAAAATGTTAAAACCAAATACGGGTAGCATTCTGTAAGCCATTCACAACATGGTAAGACAACATCATTCTTTACGACCTTCTATGAACATGAAGGAATTTTATACCTAGATCACTTAAATGTAAATCTATAGTCATTGCTCAGAAAATGTGTTCATGATCAAATGCTGATTTCCAGAGCACTCTGTCTACTGCTGTCATTTCTAAACTGTCTGTAAATATGCACCTTGACAGGAATATATGCTTCCTGGTTTCTGGCTCACATTTCCATCTTACTGTGTTTCCTAAGTTCAGCTCTCAGAGTGAATGCTTAGCTGGTCTAATGCACCATCTCTACACGTATCCAGTTGTGCACCCTACGTTAATAAAACTAGATTCCATAATGTTATTGTTTATCAATAGTAAAAAAACATTTTATTCATGAAAGTTAATATAGCAGAAAGACACATCTATAGCTTAAGACTAACCACTACTTTAAAGACCTTCCGTTAGAACTAATTTGATAGTATTTTCACAAGATAAAATAAATCAAAATTATTATATTTAAAATTTTAATCAAATCTTAATGAAAGATTAACTAAAATCCAAGCATTGTTAAGAGTAACTTACAGTTGATATAATCTTATTTAATATGCTGGTTTGAAAAAGTGATACTATTCATTTTTTAAAATGCATATTTAGAGTGGTTGTTTTGTTTGTTTTTGTTTTTGACCCAAAATCTTTATATCCCCAAAACTGTATTTTAAAAATATATAAGTAAAAATTTTGGAAAACTGTCAAGTTAATTACAAATAAAACTAACGTGAAAGTCAAATATTAGGAGAAAGATTTAGAAAAAGACAATATATATTCAAAATCTAAGTTATTGGTTGAGGAGATTTGATGGTAGAATATAACATTAAATTTTACTTTGTCCAACTCCCTTTAATAGAATCAACATCATTCTTTAGAGCTCAGAAACACTGTTCATCTTCCAAAACATTCACCTTGTTTGTTTTTGATCAGCTGGAATTTTTCTTCTCGCTCAGCCCAGATCCTGTTCATTCTCACTGAATGCTTGTTGGGAACATAGTCTACAAACCCTCTGCTAACAGGCAAGCTCAGCACAAAATGCAGTTATGCCCTGAAGAGAACAGTAACATTTGGTTGCCCAGGACACAGACTGATGAGAAGTGCCTAGAAAACTATGATGTAAACAATGCCCACTGATGACAGAAAACGCACCCAAGAGGCAGTTATGAAGAGCTGGGATATAGCATCCCAACTTTATCCAAAGATTGATTTTGTCAAGTTTCTACCTACCCACACAATTCCATAAAGCACTCTAATTGCCTGTTAGAATATTTATTTAAACTAAAACTAGTGGTTTTGCCACTTGATTTTAAAAATTAAATGGAAATAATTTATATTATTATAATACCCTCTATTATAGGTAAGCTCTCTTGGCATATGGTTGATAAAATATTATGTTATGCATGTGAAATTCAAAAGACATGTACACGGTCTTTGTATGCTTCAGTTCTGCATGACTCCGTGATTCAAACTACAGTGGCATCTGATTATCATGAGGTGTGGAATCAGCACTTTGGCAGAGGATGAACTCTGACACAAAGCACCAGTGTCTTCAGTTACCAGCATATCTAATGTCAGGGAAGAACAGTTGGAAGCATTCTTAGGAGTCAAACAGAAGAACTTATAAAACCAGTAATCACTACTATTCTTTTTTTTTTAATTAGAGGAACAAAAGAATGAACTTTTGATGTTTTGACCTGGGTTTAAAGTTTATTCTTCAAATAAGCATAAACACATTTGCAGGACAAAAAAATTTCAAAGAATAAATCCTTTCTTGCACAGGGAGAAAAAAAAATTTAGGGGGAGCACATGTCCCTAAATGTCCCTAATTATACATTTATTAAGTTTTAAAGCGTGATGAAAAAGGACTGAGAGATTTAGAGTTAGACAGAACCAAATGAAACCCTCTCTCAGTTGTGTAGTTAAGGGCAAATGCTTCCTGTGAAACCACATTATTTGCCCCAGAAAAATAAGAGTGATTTTAATCAAATAGATAGATCTAGAGTATTTTTATGTTGAAATTTTTATAATACTAAAACAAAGTGTGATGACATAAATAATGACTCCATTTTTTTTTAAACCAGTTTATCTTTTCCACTAACTCCCTAACAATTTCCACCAAATCCTCAACAGAATTCTTACCAGGACTATGAGGCCGCCACCTCTCTCCATCCCTTCTTGATCCAGCTAATCGCCAACCTCCATCTTCATCTTCTCCATTTTGTTCTTCTCTAAAAATACGCCAATTGTCACTTTCTGATCGTATAAATTCATGCTTCCTTCCCACTGATGTTGGTCCACCCTCCTCAAAGTTTGGTCTCCCTGTAAAGAAAATAAGAAACATGAGCCTCAGCCAGTGAGAATTTTGAAAACAGACTTGACTGCTCAAAAAAAGCTTTACAGCAAATGTGTCCATTTCAATGCTTAGGCAGTGTAAATAAAATAACTGTGGATATATGCATAGATTATTAAAGACATTTCTTAAAGCTGAATGTTCATAGACTGAGCAAATATTTCTTAAACAAAAATAAATACATGCATTAAAAAGAGGGGCATGTAATGAAAAATAAATCAACCTTCCCCTACATGAGACCGCTCCCTCAAGTTTCTTATAAAGTGTTCCCCAAA
This sequence comes from Lasiurus cinereus, assembly GCA_011751065.1. Lineage (NCBI taxonomy): Eukaryota > Metazoa > Chordata > Mammalia > Chiroptera > Vespertilionidae > Lasiurus > Lasiurus cinereus. The sequence continues at coordinate 886,612 of JAAGEH010000393.1, read as the reverse complement.
CTGTCCACAGCTATACGTTTGCACATATATACAGATCCCTCATTCACACTACATACCAACCCCCTCAGAATGTTATGCATGTTGTCTTATATCCTTGCTGTTTGCACTAAATTGTGTATCTTGGCAATCCTTCCTTAACCAGCACATAGGTGTTCTTTTTGAAGTCATATAATATTTTTAATTATATGCTATAACTTAATTTCATCAACTTCTACTGGTGATTCTGTCCAAACAAGGTAACTGTAAATGTCCAAAACAGATTGTAAACTCAAAAGTAGAGACTATGAGCTATATATATTTCATTTATTCTAGTACCTAGTACATTACAAACATATAATAAATTGCTTTTGAAGAGAATTCAAAGCTAAGCTATGTCTAACCTGATGCAATTCAAGAGCTACATTAAGGATAAAAGACAATACTAAGCAAACTAAATGGGTACTTTCAAAAGACAAGACAATTCTAAATTGTGCAAATTCTTAGCTCCATCCCACATGCGCTAATATATATAATTCACAACGGATTACATAAAGTCAGAAATTTAGTTGAAGATTCAGAACATAGCCCTGACTGGTTTGGCTCAGTGAATAGAGCATCGGCCTGTGGACTAAAGGGTCCCAGGTTCGATTCCAGTCAAGGGCATGTACCTTGGTTGCAGGCACATCCCCTGTAGAGGGTGTGCAGGAGGCAGCTAATAGATGTTTCTCTCTCATCGATGTATTTAGCTCTCTATCCCTCTCCCTTCCTCTCTGTAAAAAAAAATCAATAAAATACATTTAAAAAAAAATCCAGAACATATTCAGATGTCCTCAGTTTATAACAGTAAGAGTTACATATTCTCTCAGTGATGACCTCAATTCTTTTCATTGAACCATACTAAAAACGGAAGGGAGGAAACTGTTCAGTGGCCTCTGAAAATAAAGAAATTTCATTTTTGGTCATCCTCTTATAGTGCATTTAGATTAAAATTCAACATCCTATTTGCCTAAATGGTTGTTAAGTTTCTATCAGATATTATTCTTAAATAATTAAGATTATTTTAAAGGATAAAATAACTTGGAATGGGGGTACAATTATTTGCTTGGCAAAACATTAGCAACTGAACCACCCCGCCAGGGCTTGTGTAATTATGTGTTCTACTTTTTTTAAAATTATTTCTTCTCCAAAATAACTGTAAAATGGTATGCTAATATGGCTCAAATAGGAATTTTTCATATGATTTACTGACTTTATTTCCTTTAATGTGAATTGTTTGTACTTTTTTCTAAACTAACAGCTTCTTTACCTCTGTAACTGTCAAGTCCTACATATACTTTTCATATTAATATCTAGGAATAAGGAAAATATAAAGATAGAATAGGTTAAAAAAAATCTAGATTTTCTACTTATTGTAAACTATCTTGTAATTCTCAACCTGTATAGGGAAACCTGTATCACATAAAAGTTTAATAGTTACTTATGCCATTTCCTCGTACCAAAATGGATTTAAGGAGAAAATTTTGAAGCACACTACTAGAGAGAGAGAGAGAGAGAGAGAGAGAGAGAGATATCTGGGAGTCACTAGACCTGATTTTCTTTTATTTTATTTTTTTAATCAGAGAGGGAGAGAGATAGAAACATCAATGATGACAGAATCATTGATCGCTGCCTCCTGCTCACCTCCCACCCCCCTCCCCCGGGGATCGAGCCCACAACCTGGGCATGTGCCCTTGACCAGAATCGAATCCGGGACCTTTCAGTCCGCAGGCTGATGCTCTACCCACTGAGCAAAACTGGCTAGGGCTACACCTGTTTTTAAACTCTGACTCTAATTCTGATCTCTACACCTTGAGTAAAGAAGAACCAACTGCTAATTTGAAAGAGGGTCTGTATGCACAAGTGTCTCAGTGAACCACTTAGTACATAAACACCAGCCCAATCTACTTAGGAAAATTCTGTAACAAAGTAATTCAGATTTTGTTACAGAGTGCCTGTTTCCACAAAATAACTTCTGAAAACTGTATTACACTTTTTTGGTATATCAAATATTACAGAAGGACTAACAGCAATAGAAAGATCTATGTGACAACTTTTCTGGTAAACAAAAGAAAAACAGAATAATATAATTCTGACGTGCCAAACCAACCCCACATGTAAGTGCAAGGTAGGTGGATTTCCACCTTCAGGGATCACTGTCATTTTCAAAAGATAAGGGTAAAAAAGATTCAAGAATTTTTAAATGGACTCCACTTATCTCCTCCCCTTTTTTTAAAAAAAAAACTTATTATTGAAGAATAACATTCTTATCAAAAAGTACACACATCATAAATGTACAATTGAGTTTTCATAAAGCAAATATATCCACATAACTGCCACCTAAGATTTTTAAAAAGCAAAAAGAACATCAGGAACTGTTCAAAAGTCTTCATCTCCTCCCAATCATCCCAGTTAACCCTTCCCAAGTTAAGCACTAGCTTGATTTCTATACCCAAAAATTAATTTTGCCTGTTTTTAAACTTTTTATAAAAATAGAATATTCGTTAATGTCTAGCTTCTTTCATTGGACATTAAGAGAGATTCATCCACATTGCTACAGACAACAGAAGCTTGTTCTTTTGTGCTGCTGTAAAGGATCTCACTGTATAAATAGACCATAATACATTATTCTTCTGTACTGCTGATTTAGGTTGTTTCTAGTTTTTTGCTAGTATAAACTATGCTGTTATGAACATTCATGGATATGAAATTTGATGAGCATATGTTTGCATTCTATTGGTATTTACCTAGTAGTGAAATTGTTGTGACATAGGGTATATTCAACTTCAGTAAGTAGTATCAAATATTTTCCCAGAGAAATAGTACTACTTTACCATTTTTTTCTGTTTTACTTAAACCTTCATAAACATTAATATGAGTACCTTCTCTGTGGACAAACACAACTGAAGATATAGGACTGAAAATAAAGAGATTTAGACATAGCACCAAGCCTCCAGGTCTACAGTCTCAAGAATACACAGTAAATAAATGACTTGATACATTACAGTTTACAAAATACACAGATGTGTCTTATATGATCCTTATAAGTAAACAAAAGAGTTTAAGTCAAACATTTTCATCTCTACTATTCCTATAAGAAAAGGATACCTGTAGGGAGTTTCCCCAAAGTCACATAGCTGAGTATTGACCAAATCAGAAATAGAACATAGGTGTCAAACTCCTAATCCAGGGTTTACTCACAAGTTAAACTCAGGAGCAGCCAGAAATTCTAGAAAAACTAAAGTAGGAAGAGAAATACCTTAGATCTAAATCTAATAAACTCTAAAAGGGCATTAAACATACCATGCATGGAATAACATAGGGACAGACAACATCTCTAAAAGGAGGAAGATGGAACTAAACTTATTAAATGTTCTAGCAGAAATAATATATATCTCTGAAAAAAATATTAAGACCAACTTGTTCAATGTAAAAACTTCACTCTAGAAATTATTTTGAAAGGAAAAAATAATTTCAAGCACCACCTAACAAAATATACTTTCCAGCCCGGCCAGTGTGGCTCAGCAGTTGAGCGTCAACCTAGGAACCAAGAGAACCCCGATTCAATTCCTAGTCAAGACACATGCCTGAGTTTGCGGGCTCGATACCCAGTAGGTGACATGCAAGAGGCAGTTGACTGACAATATTTCTCTCTCACTGGTATTTCTATCACTCCCTAACTTCTTTCGTTGGACACTATCTCTCTAAAAATCAATAAAAACATATTTTTAAGAAATTAAAATATACTTTCCAATTACTGCTAATGCAACTAAAAATTACACTGTATACAAATTGATCTAAAACATTAAAATAAATCCTTTAAAACCTAAATGATTACAACAGACTTGTATAAATCTGGTGGAGAGTGGAGGTGTCAAAGAGAACATCTGTATAATCTGAGTTAAAAAAATAAATATATTTGTACAGGGGTGGGCAAAAATAGAAATGAAAAAAGACATGCAGGTTATGATTATTACAACAGCTTTATTAACTCTGTTTTGTGTACTCACAATGATAAACCTACTTTTGCCCATCCCTGTGTATTACTGATATAACTTTAAATGAAGGATAAATATTAAAGTCATTCATGGGCAACTTGGAAGATAATATCTAAAGTTCCTTTCATGTCTAAATTATTATAGGATTCCATAGTGACCAGAGCTAAAATGAATGAGGGGCATCAACATGGCCTTCCTTAACATTTAAAATCAAAGTCTTCTTCCTTTTATAACATCAGCATTATGATAAAATCGAGTAACCGAATATTTTAGTTGGCTTCTTTTTAAATCTTAACGGATTAATTTTTAAAGAAGGTGATTTTAAAGTAAATGCAATTGAATAATTTGAAAATTAATGCCTGAACCAAGTATTTCTAAGTTAGAGTCAGTAAGTGAGCTCAGGGCTATGAATCCTTGAACTGAAACCATATATGCACTAGCATGTTTTTTCTTTTTTCAGGGAAAAGGGTCTAAGGTTTTTGTCAGAGTCATAACAGTATCTATGACTTCCAAAAGGTAAACACAAATTTAAAATGTATATTTTCTATTCAACATAACAAACGCAACCATTTTTGTGAGCAAACTATATTGTGTAATACATGTTTGTTCTTACATCACAATAATTTAAGATGTATAAAAGGTGCTAAAATACAAAGGTACTTCATTTCTAAATAGTTTCCCCAATGGCAATGAATACTTGTTTCTGTCTTATTCTCATCAGGATTCTTCTAAAAATAAAATTAAATTAAAACACACTATTGGTTTTAGTCTGGTCTAATTGAATGGACTTCCTAAGGAGAAAGAGCAGTAAAAGGGCACCTGTGTGCATGTTTGACACACAGCCAAACATGGTGTTTATGGAAAACTTCAGATGGAGAAAGGAGGCTCTCAGCCAACAAAATCTACAGCTGTGAGACTTGGAACTTACAAATGCCCAAACTCCAAAAGCAAAAGTGGAATTATGGGACAGACTTTGAAGCTTGTTTATGTACAAATTTTTCTAGCAAGTAACTTTGTATTCCTCTATTGAGATATATAGTCCTCTGATCAACACTAAAAATACTTTCTAATGCTAGAGAAACTGAAAGGGAATCCCGCCCAAGGGTTAGTATCTACTTTTTTCCCTCACAATTACTTGTAAACAAAACTCATGGTGGCTAAAATGAAGTAGGTTAAATTCTATATCCAGAGATTTGCAACTTTTCCCCATCCTAACCCTCGAAAGGAAACAATCTACTTCACTGGTTAGCATGGGTCCTGGAAACACAGCAGCTCCTGGCTGGAAGGAAGAAACAGGAGGGGCTGCAATATTATCAGAATCTTTGAAAAATCTCTGAAAAAAAAGGCATCTCATGTGATTTGAATATGTTCCATATCCCTAAAATATTCTTGCTTAGTCCCCTGCTGGTGTACACGCAGACACTGCCTCAAATATCCGGGGAAGACAATCAGAAGGTAAGCTCAAATGCAGAACTAGAAAGACAAAGAGGCACCTTTTAGAAAGCTAAGTGTACTTACTATGTAAGAAAGAACACTGGAGCCAGGACTAAAGTTTTGAAGTTGGGAGATTATTTGCATACAGGCAGGACACTGCACTCCACTAACAGTTTTGTTGTTTTCAAGTATGTACAAAAGGTGGCACAGTTTAGGATTATATACTGAATTACTTTAGCCAAAATGAAAAAAATAAAAACAATTCAATACCTTCAAGCACAGAGAACTATATTTAATAAAGAATAACCTACGTGGTCTTAGCACCCTGCTTAATCATTAAAATTTTGAAAAATAAATAAATGAACAGATATCTAGCATTTATATTCCTTCATAGATATTTCAGAGCTATCTCCAATCAAAATCAGTAATTCTGTTTAGAGGACCCTGTGTATTAGAATGAAACTGGCATATCATCTGTTCCAAAATCAGTTTCATCTCAACTAATCTGGCAACTCAACCAGAAATGAATTTACCTGCTCAAGGCTATTATAATGGGACTGCTGTGCATCTGAGTAGAACTCCAAATATGATCTACATTATCCATACAGTTAATAAGTAGATTATAGCAAACTTTCAAATTATAAAAATCCAGAAACTAGTACACTTTTTCACTTGAGACAGTTTTTGATGATCATTTGACAAATCATTTTTGTGTCAATACAGGGGTGGGCAAAGTAGGTTTATATTTGTGTTATTAATTATTAATTGTTATAACATTCTCCATATAAACAACTGTAAACCTACTTTTGCTCACCCCTTTATTATGGAAAGTGGCTTCTAAGATTAGTAAAATCCTTAACTATCTTGCTTGCTATAATGTCTATTCAAAACACATGGCAGATACACTCCAATACTTCTGCTTTTTGAAAGGCAATGTTACATTGTATTTACTCTGGTTTACCAGAGGCCCCCCCCCCCATACCACTTCCCCCAAAATACACCATTAACTGGCAATTGATATAAAGTATAATTCCTACCAGCACAGGCAGGAAACCAACATCACATCACAAGTCATTCCTTTTATGCTTTTACCTTCTCTAGTTCTGAAGGTCATAGTTTCCAATGCTGTGTCTGAACTTGTATTGAAATGTTTGGCATTAATAAAACAAAGAAGGAATTAATATATTTTTTTAGTTGTGAGGAGCAAGGAAGGAATCTACAAAGGCGGATTTCACTTTCTAAGTAGCATTATATTGGTCTACATTATTAATTTTCCCAGCAGGCCTTCCTTGATTTTTACTTTGAATAATTGCAGCCTTTGTTTCTAAGATCCTCTTACATGTGACGTTTGATCAAAGTTTTAAAATCAGAAGCTAATGGAAGTGGAGAAAAGTATTGCTCAGTAAGATAGTATATTATACAAAGCCATCCCACAGCTTATTTTAAGGTTTAAATCTCACAGATGTTTCCAGTTAAACATTATATAGATGTTAAATTAACTTTTCTGAACTCTGAATACTATGATTTACTGCATGCCATATTTCTCAGGGAAACATCTCCTAAACATCACTAAAGCATGCCTTAAGATAACTTTTCAGTTTTTTCACACAAATGTGTTTTTTAAAGATTAAGTACAATGTACCAAAAAAGTCCATTCTTATTCAAGGTCTCTGTACATAGCCTTTTAAAAAAAATCTGCCTCCTTGTCATACCCAAAAAAGATTTCAGGTAACTAAATTACCTATATTACTAATTCTAGAGTTAGTGACAGCCATTCTGATGAGATGGTATATGAAAACTGGTAAAAATAAACTCATTAGTTCATACCTAAAAGTCCCTATCCAAGGATATCTTCCCCAAAGAAATGGAGGGAAGAAACGATTAGTAAAGGAAATACCTCACACTTCAACATGCTATATAAGGAAAGACGTCTGAAAGGAAATCTTGCAGGGAATTTTATCCCTTTGAACTTTTAAATAAATTCTTAAGTAAGATTATGCAAACTTACTAAAAACCGGTCCAGATTAGAGGGAAAAAATGCATCCCTTCTCCAAGTCAGTTGTGGAGGCTTTAACCAGAGTTGTTAAGGTTTGTGTTGAGTAAAGAAAGCCCTCCTAATAAACCAGCATTCTTTTCCACATGATCAGAAATAATTGGCCCCCCTGCAGACTAAGTGACCAATCACATCAGCTTCAGCTGAAACCAACCCCCACGACATTATAAACAGAGGAATGTGAACTGTAAACCCAGTCCAAGAAGAGAACCTACAAACTAGACTTGTAAATTACCTCATCAAAAAAGCTGACTTTAAGTTTCCTCAAGACCTACCTGGGCATATAGTCTGACCCAGCAAAAAACTGGTGAGTACATGAAATAATATTCATTCTTATTTCTTTCTTTAAAGGAAAACAGAGAAAGAAAATCTGGCAAATAGGGACAGAGCTAGATATTGCCAATAGAGTTTTAAAACATACATTAAGGTTATTTATTCTTTTTCCTTAAATTTTTGAAATGGAATAATGGATCCTACTGAAAGCATTACTAAAAATTTTCTTAACTGTTTTATTAAATGTGTAATAATTCTCCATAATATAGAAACTTTTTAGTAACTTTTAACAAAATGTATCTTTTTCATTTGAAAGGGATTAAAGAACCCCAAATGAGCATATAAAAACAAATGACAAAAAGAAAAACTTTGTTTTTAATTTGTTAATCCATGTTTTAAGCATGGATTACTGAAAGTAGATGTTTCTTTTAAATAAGAATTTTAAAGACTCAGAGCTTATATAATAGAGTTAGAACTCACACTGTTTGCCCTAATTATGGAGGGACAGGAAAGACAATTTTAAGATTCCCTATAAAGTCTTAAAGTGTTTATACTAGATATGAACAAATACATAGTTATACTGTAATCATTTCACATTTGTTGTTATAGCCTGCATCTACATTGTTTAATAGGAACTATATTATAACATGTTAATAAAAGACAGTTTTTAAAGCTATAATTTAATGAGTAGAATAAATCCATTATTTTGATGACCAATGAAGCAGCCAAACTATCATTTATATAAAATACTTTTTTTTCCACCACAGAGTTTATAAGTGGGCAAAAATTTTATAGCCCACAGAGAGTAATACAAGCAAATCTTCTCAATCTTCAATTCTACTTTCTATTGGGATCAAGAATACAAACCAAGATAAATACAATCAAAACAAACAAATTCATAGATATAGAGAACAAACTGATAGGAGGGAAGCATGTGGGGGAAATGGGCAAAAATGGTGAAAAGATTAAGAAGTACAAACTGCCAATTAAAAAATTAATCATGGGGATATAATATGCAGCATAAGGAATAAACTGCAGTCAATAATACTGTAATAACGATGTATGGTGGGTTGTCTAACCTTATTGTGGTCATCACTTCATAAGGTATATAAACGTCTAATCACTATGTTGTATACCTAAAGCTAATATAATATTGTATGTCAACTGTAATTTAAAAATAAAATTTTAAAAACAATTTGTGTGCCTATAGGGATATGAAAATTACTTGGAATTTAATAGCATAAACATAACATCTATCCATCAGACACTAATAGAGAAAACCTATCAGCTGACGGAAATGGTAGTTAGTCTACAAACATGTAGGGTTTTTAAGTATCATGTTATTCAATACCCTCTTCTCTTTTCTTTTTTAATATAAAGAAGCCTGGCCAAGGGAACTAGGTGGCTTTCCCACACTGACACAGCTATGTAATTAACACAGCCAGAAACTGGCCAGCTAGATTCTCCACCTTGTCTTCCTTGTACTACATATAATGAATACATGAGTCCAAAGAATGGAGTCATACAGGGTAATCTGTTAGGCAGAATGAAAATCTTACTTCTCTCAACTATTCCACTCCGCAACACGATCTGAACAAGATCTAGCAAGATTGCTTTGCTGCTTTGATATTAGTTTTTTGACTTTCCTGTCCAAAGGTTTTTCAGTGTATGTATATTTATTTAACTGCAAGAGAGAAAAAATAAAATTATAAAAGCCTAGAGCAGGGGTAGGAAACTTCTTTTCTGCCAAGGGCTATTTGGGTATTTGTAACATCATTCGTGGGCCATACAAAATTATCAACTTAAAAATTAGCCTGCTTATATTTGGTCAAACATTTAATTAACTCACCCCTAATGCCTTGGCAGGACCAGACCAAATGACTTCGGAGGGCTTACATGGCCCACAGACTGGGTGTTCCCCACCACTGGCCTAGAGAATGAGTGCTATAAGTAACAATCCTGAGAAGGCCCAAATGAGAATAATTGTTAGCTATAGTATGTATAGAAAGGCTATTTCCCAGGCAATGCATTTTAGAACTTAACAAAGCGGGTTGAAAATCAAAAAGAACTGCTTGGCCTGTATGGCTTAGTGGTTGAGCGTCGACCTATGAACTAGGAAGTCACGGTTCGATTCCCAATCAGGGCACATGCCCATGTTGTAGGCTTGATCCTCAGTGTAGGGTGTGCAGGAGGCAGCTGATCAATGATTCTCTCTCATCATTGATGTTTCTATCCCTCTCTCCGTCTCCCTTCCTCTCTGAATTAAAAAAAAAAAGTAAAAATTTTTTTAAGAAAGTCAAGAATTATGTAATTTCTCCCTACCCAGAAATTACTGTGAAACAAAAAGCAATCAGTGGTTCCCAAAGTGGAATAAGCATATTTATAAAGTGTAAAGTTCTGTGATGGGCATTTTCACACAGGCAGGAAGAAACAGTAAAGGACAATACCATGGGCGATACAGAACCATGCGGTGGTTCTGAAATTCTTCCAGTGTCAAAACGTCTTTCATAAAATTGTAATATACTTTTTAAGTTATTTTCTCATGTGGCAAAATACCAATTTGGCAATGCCATATAAAAACTCTCCTCTTCACATTTTGCTTTAATTCTACGAGTCTGTAGACTCCTAGACCATGTAGTAATTCTGATTGTACTAATCTACAAATCTTGCAATGTGTCTTCCTTAAGTGAAAACATATTTTTTGCCTGTAAATCATAGATCTGAACCTAAGCAAACATTCCTGAAAAACAAATATTGTATAGTGGCTCAAAATTTGTCAAATAAAACATTGTGTTTCTTTATGAAAGCTAACCAGGGCCAAAGAGGAAATATAACACTAACTCTGAACTATGGACTTGGTATGGGACTCACCATTACTTACTATCTTGATGATCTTAGGAAACTCACTGAGCCTTAGTTTCATTATCTGTAAAATGAGCATACTAAATGGTACTTTTACTGTGAAAGTAAAAAAATTTATTAATTATGGTAAAGCAAATAATACTTATTTGGTCAAACATTTAATTAACTCACCCCTAATGCCTTGGCAGGGCCAGACCAAATGACTTAACAGAGCTTACATTGGCCTACAGACTGGGCATTCCCCACCCAGAGAAGTTACTCTGGCCAGGCATTGGCCATTGGTTTCATATAAGTTAATACATGTCAAGTGTTTGGTATGATTCCGGGCACACAACAAACCATATATATTAGGTAATATTATTAATCATTACTGTCATAAGAACATGTAAAAAGTTAACTGGTTTAAATAGATACCTGAGACAGTTAAGGGGACAAAAAGAGCATATACTAAAGATGCTAAAACATCTGCTATCAGACTTTTAGTGAATGTATTATCAATTAACTTGGGAAAGACTTTTATTTCACCACACTTTCTAAATAGAGATCTTCTTGTAGTTAAAATAAATAAATAAATAAATAAATAAATAAATAAATAAATAAATAAAATAACCAGCTGTAAAATTAGATGTGGTTAATAATTCAAATAATTCAAAGCCCCCATCTGCCTGTATACATTTCTTTTATCTGCCTGCTCCTTGGTGACTTCATCTGAAAAATGGGATAATAAGGTCTATCTTGCTGAGATAACAAAGAATTAGAGATAACACATTACAAAAGCCTATAGCAGAGTGCCTATTTACAGTTGTTGTATTATTTCCAAAAAGACAGAGAGCAGGTCTCCTAAAACATTTAAAGAATCTAGCAAAATGAATCATTAAATAGCTGTGGCAAGGAAAAAATATATACTAATAAAATGATAGTAACAACTTGTTAGGAATAAAAAATTATAAAACATTAATGCCCTAAGTTTTTTAAAAGTTTATAATATGAAACTGAAATGGCTATCTAATCTAAGTAAGTTTATCAATCAATTTAGTGTTCCATCAGTAACTAAAATCTGGAAAAAATACAAGAGACTGTCTCTAGTATCACCAATAAACGATAAATTAGCCTCAGAACAAAAGAGGAAAGTATACTCAGGAGGGCAATGTTCAATTCCAACAACACAGGATAGGAAGGATCCAATAAACCTAAGCAACAAGCTAAGTCTAATAGTATATATGCCTCTAGTCCACTTAAGCAGCACTGTCCTTCAAAAGATAGGAAGGACAGTGCCAAGGGCATCTACTTTTAAAGAAAAAAGCAAAGAAAGAAGTCATATATAATACCTACTACTGAACTAAAGCAAAGAAGAGAGGAGTATTCAAGGAGCAAAGCAGCATTTCCCATTCAGTTCCTGGTAGCCTCTACACAAGTCTCAAGATGCGAAGATGGTCACATAGAAAACACACAGTATATTTCTATTCACCACACAGAGAAAAGAATAACCACTGATAAATACTGTTTACAGCTAAAAACTAACTATACTATCTTTTTAAAATTGCTATTTGATGTACTAATGATTATTTTAGTTCATTAAACTTGAAGCTTTATTTTATGGTTTACTTTCAAAATTAGTATTATCTAGAAATCTCTACCTAGAATTCCTTGTTTTGCCAAGAAAATAATTCTCTATCCTATGATCTAATCAGCATTTGAGAATATTTTAAGAGGGCATGAATTCATCAGCCAGGAAAGAAGAGTCCATGAAGATGGCCACAAAGTGGCAAAAACAAATAAAACTTTTAATAACTAACTAAAAAGCATATATTAGAACTATGACTTTAAAAGTTAAAAGTTTAGTCTTGTCCTATCACTAAGTTTGGTGGCAACACATTTATAGACAGTTTAACTTCTAAATGATTTCTATTTATTTACACAGAGAAACATATATTTAACATTTCTTATAATTATGAGTTTTCCATAATTATAAATCATTAAATAATTATGTAGAGTTTTTATTTACACATAATGTTTAGTCAAGTTAATAAATACTCAATGTCTGGACTTGTGCAAGAAAGATACATGGGTGTCAATAAGCCATGAACCATAATCCCAACCTTCAGAAATTTTAAAATATACTTGAAAATGTTAAAACACCAAACAATATTTTTTTACAGTCATTCTAGGAAACAATAAATGATATGCTAAAGCAAACCATGATTATACACTTTATGAAAAGAGACAGTGTCAGATTGGAAAAGCCTGTCCAATAGTCCAGAAAGCATTCCAAAGAAATTACATAGTGAATGAGGTCTCAGAATGTATTAACATTAACTGTAAATCCCTTGATTTCAAAGATTTACAGCCTGAGATGGATGGCAGCAATTGCAAGGTTAATGCTCCTCTCCTAAATCAGAGATACCGAAGGATGGTCACCAAGGATGGCCACAGCACACTCCAAATGGATGGCGCTCAAAGAGGTCTTGTCTATCTTCGAGATGCTTGGGGAATCCTAATGGACATGCGCTGGCGCTGGATGATGTTGGTCTTTTCTGCTTCTTTTGTTGTCCACTGGCTTGTCTTTGCAGTGCTCTGGTATGTGCTAGCTGAGATGAATGGTGATCTGGAACTAGATCATGATGCCCCACCTGAAAACCACACTATCTGTGTCAAGTACATCACCAGTTTCACAGCTGCATTCTCCTTCTCCTTGGAGACACAACTCACAATTGGTTATGGTACCATGTTCCCCAGTGGTGACTGTCCAAGTGCAATCGCCCTCCTTGCCATACAAATGCTCCTAGGCCTCATGCTAGAGGCTTTTATCACAGGTAATTGTTTTTGTTCTTAAAAAATGTATGAAAGTTCTAGAAAGGGTATAGTCAGTAATTAGCAACTGTGCTATAGAATCAATTATTTGTATTGTTAGCAGGTAATGTCTGAGATTGAAAAGAGAATCTAGGGACAAATGACGGAGGGGGACTATAAGAAACATGAATCTATACTTAAATTTTACTTATTGAACTTATTAAGAAAAAAGGAACCATTATGATACTAACTTGCAGCAACATCTTATGCAAAAAAAAAAAAAAAACACACACAAAAAAAACAACAACCAAAAACACAACTCTTAAGGAAAACTTTTCAGAGAAGCTAAATATTTCATTAAATAAATGAATAAATATCAGCACATATTTTGACATTTTACCGAATGGAAGGATTCGATATTTTAAACTTGGCTAGAATTTTCTCCTGTAAGTTCACCCTTTCAACATTTATTAAATACTAGTGAGTCCAGAGCACTAAAGTCAGCATTGTATGTATACACATTCTTAGCAAAATGTTCTAGAAATATAACCACAGAGATTATGAAATTTTGCTTAGAATGCAGCAACAATTAAGGCTAATGTACTTTTTATACGTGATATATATACAAGTAAAAAAAATTTTAAAAAGAAAGAAACCTTGGTCTTAACACACTACCCAATAATAATCTAAGAAAGTAAGCAATGACCATATGTAGAGTGATGTAGAATGAAGGCCCAGCGTGCCAACAAGTGGCTCCACAAACTGTAACAAATCACTTAACCTTTATAATAAGAGTTCTTACACTGGATTAGTCATTAGATAAAATTTAGAGGATCTGTGAACCTAGGTAAGAAAAACTGGCATCTTTTTTTCACTAACTCCTAACTGAAATTTGGTATTTCCTTTGATTATAAATATAGGCAACAAAAAACAGTAACATCAATAACAACTTTGATGCAAACAGAAATCACAGATATTTTCATATTCACACTATTAGACTTCAACAATACAGTACTAAATCCACCACTATATTTTGTTATTTAATGCACTAATAAATCACACATAGCCCTGTAATACATTTTTAAACATATTCAACCAGATTTCAATATATTTGAGTTTTTTGGTACATATCTTATTTGTATGAATTTAAATCATAATTTCATAAACCTCCCTGCCAAGACCTGTGACACAAAAGCAGTTAAGAAGCTTTAATCTATAGCTGGTAGGAACAAGAAGGATGCAACTGAAAGATGCTCTGAAATAACCTTAGAGCCAAGGTCTTCTTAAAAAAAAAAAATGAGTATGGGGATGAATTTCAAAGTTACAAAATTCTTTAGTGTATCTATGGTCCTTTCACCACCCCAAATCATTCTACTTTGAATCTAATTTCTATGTAGGCTTGAAGTAATTTGTTTGCATTTAAACTGAATTTGTCATTTTTTTTAAAAAAAAGGGCAGGAATATAAGAAATAACTATTCTTTGACTTTAAAACATACTGGAGGATAAAGTTTTACATTTCTATGTAATAATTTTTTTTAAGAGTGTATGTTCACTTTCAAAATCTCTTCAGGCAAATAAGACTATCCAAATTAATGAGTTCAATTCCTGACTTATTTGGAATGCATGGCACCAAGAAATTTATTACCCATTTGATATACTCTTCTCATGCAGAAAACATATTGGCATGTTAAGTAATCATTCTAAAAAAAAAACTTAATGGTTTCTAATTTAGGTGCCTTTGTGGCGAAGATTGCCCGCCCAAAAAATCGAGCGTTCTCAATTCGCTTCACTGACATGGCAGTAGTGACTCATTTAGATGGCAAACCTAATCTTATTTTCCAAGTGGCCAATACTCGACCTAGCCCTCTAACCAGTGTTCGAGTCTCAGCTATACTCTATCAGGAAAGAGAAAATGGAGAACTCTACCAAACTAGTGTGGACTTCCATCTTGACGGCATCAGTTCTGAGGAATGTCCATTCTTTATCTTCCCACTAACCTACTATCACTCCATTATACCTTCGAGTCCTCTGGCTACTCTGCTCCAGCATGAAAATCCTCCCCACTTTGAATTAGTTGTGTTCCTCTCAGCAATGCAAGAAGGCACTGGAGAAATATGCCAAAGGAGGACATCCTACCTGCCCTCTGAGATCATGTTACACCACTGTTTTGCATCTCTGTTGACCCGAGGTTCCAAAGGTGAGTATCAAATCAAGATGGAGAATTTTGACAAGACTGTTCCTGAATTTCCAACTCCTCTGGTCTCTAAGAGCCCAAACAGGACTGACATGGATATCCGTATCAATGGACAAAGCATTGACAATTTTCAGATCTCTGAAACAGGTCTAACAGAGTAAGATGTATTCATAGCACCCTATTTTTTAATGTATTAAATATATCCAGCCAGTTATGCAGCTACTTTTCCTTCATCATATCTCATGTTCTTTTTTTTTTCCAATGCTGATTACATCTCTCTGATTACATCGAGCCTAAGCCCATAAAAAATGGCTGAGCTAACAGTACACATTCTGGAAATATAACATTCTACTTTACAAAGTTTGTATCTGTGGTTATCTCCTGAAATCAGTATTATCTCAACATGACAGATACTTATACAGAAATGTTGGTGAATTTATAAAGATGTGGTATGACTTTACCAATGGTGAAGGTAAAATGGACAGTGAAGTTTAATATAGCTACACTCTAAGAAAATCAACCATAAATCTCTCATTTTCATCTGCAAGTTGAAGCAATAGTCTAGTTTCAAACCTAGCTTCCTAGGTAGATAGATGATTTAACAGTATTTAGTGAACATCCTTTTAAAACTTATTTTTTTCAAGACAACAAAGATCATTCCTTTGGTTCTCTATACTACAAAACTGGGTAAGTAATAATCCTTTAGTTTTTAACAGCTAAAAACAAAACTCTACAAGAAAAACAGCAATATATAGATTTATGCATAACTCCATAGACATTTGAGCATGACACCCAATCAATGACATGTTCATATATTTGTGGCAGAATGTGATTAGAAAAAAATAAGCTCCAGCCCAAATAGAACCTGTGGGAGTACTTTTGATAAGGAGATTCAAAATTATTTCTACGTTAAAGCTAACTGCATAACAATAAAAGAGTAATTTAAAAAGTATAATAAACTGCTCATTAAGTGGCTTGCAACCTAAGTAAAAATATTCCCTTCCTACCTATAATCCATTCAATGATTTAAAAAAAAAAATGACAGCTTTAAGTAACTCATAAATGTACTTATGTATATTTTAAGGTTTTATAAACATAAAGGTAACTTTGGTTAGATGTAATTCAACTAGGAAAAAGTCTCCAATAGATAAAGCAAAAAATAATTAGGCAATGAAGTATTTTCAACCCCAAATTCTTGTTTCCAACTTGAAATAGTTTTTTCTATAAACAAAAAATGAGTGTTTATTCACCAGTAGGAGGTTGGACTAGATAAATCTATTATTTATTTCCAAATCTAATACCCCCTGAAAATTATGCTTCCTCTGTTTCAGTTTTTACCTTATATATACTAAGATGAGCCCTTTCCCTTACACATCCATTTTAAGACTATCCTTTGTATACTTTTCATTTCAATAAAAAATCAAACTGTCCTCAAACAAAACAAGAACCAAGTAAGTCACCCTATCAAATTTCAAATAGACTGTGGTTGCTCTTCTTTTCTGAAATTTCCCTTATTCAGGTTTATGTGGAAAAGTGAAAGATTAATCCTCCCTCCTGGTAATGACCCATGTAGGAATAAACTCTTGAAATAAATACTAGCTAAGTAAAAGCAAGCAGTTGTGAAGAACAGGGCACAGCAGCAAGTCACATTTTTCTCTTTGACCAAAAGGAAAAGAAATTAAGAAGAATTTTGGAGTATCTAAGGCTGGTAATAGCAGAAGAATATCAAGGACACAGAAACTTAATTATTGTCAACTTTAGCTCTTTGAAAATCTTAGGCATTCTTAATTTAAGAACTAGCCAGACCAACAGATTTTTTTCGACCCAAAATTATTGTAACAATTAGACAATAATTCTATATAATAAAAGCCTAATATATAAATTGTCCCCTTGGGGAGTCGTTCGACCGCTTGCTATGATGTGTGCTGACCACCAGGGAACTGTGTGGAACATGGTGGGCATTGGTCACACGGTGCTGGCAGTGGGCAAGAGTGGAGGCACTGCCAGCCTGAATGGGCCCTGATGAGAGCGCGGCTGTGTAGGATGGTGGAGAGGGTGAGCGGGCTACACCAGGCCAAGGGGGGTTCGAGCAGAGGCCCAATTGCTCTGATCACCCTGCAGATGGCGACCAGTGGTGGCCCTAGCCCCAATCTATTGCTCTTCAGACAGCAACTAGTGGTGGTGGCTGGGCCCACCACCTGGCTCCCAGGCATTGAGGGAGCCTGGCGGGGGACCCAACCCTGATCAATGCCCCAGAGGCAGGATAGTGGAGCAGGTGAGGGGGCGGTGCCAGGCCAAGGCAGGGTGGTAGGCGGGGCTGCAGAGCTGTGATGCTGGGGGCAAGAACTGGGCCCTAATCTCCAAAGGCCATCCAGGAGGGACCCCACCCATGCACGAATTTGTGCACTGGGCCTCTAGTAAAGTTATAAGATTCAACTAACCTGTGAAAATAAACGTTATATCAAGATTTACATGGTATGTTTTTTCCTAAGAGTTCTATGTCATTTTCATAGATCATAATTTCAACAGTTAAGTAAAATTTCCCAAAATGACAAAACAAAGGGAATGAGAAAGATCTGGGATCTAAACCTCCCTTATAAATGCAGTAAATTCTCCACTGAAGTACACTATTTACACACTAACTTTGTATCTGAAAACTAGAATGACTTATCCCAGCACCCACCTTGACCAAAAAAACAACTCTTTACTTGGTACACTAACACTATTTTTAAAATGTTTAAAAAATAGACAATTAAGAAATGCAATCAAAAACTTTTATCTAGGGCAGCGATTTTCAACCTTCTTAATTTTCATGGCATATATAAACTAATTACTAAAATTTTACGGCACACCAAAAAAAGTTACTATATGTTTTGCTAATCTAACAACAACAAAAAAAACAAAAACGGTGTAGTTTTTATTCATTCACACTGATCGCTATTGTGTTGGCTGTTGTCATTTCTGTGTGTCCTGTTGTGTCTCTTCTGGTTTCTTTTTTGAAATCTTCACCTAAGGATAGGCTTATACTGAAAAATTTTTTTTTTTTTTGAGAGAGAGAGAGAAGGGAGAGAAAGAAAGATAGAAAGAGAGAAAAATATCGATGTGGGAGAAAAACATCAAGTGGTTGCCTCCTATACGAGCCCCAACTAGGGATCTAACCCACAACCTAGGTATGTGCCCTGTTTGGAAATCAAACCCACAACCTTGTGGTGTATTGGATAACGATCCAACTAGCCAAGCCACCTGGCCAGGGCAGTTGTCTTTTTTATATTGACAACCTAAGTAATCAAAAAGAGGTCAGTGCCCTAAGTAGTCAAGTACTGCATATTTCAAAAATTCTTGCAGCACACCAGTATGGCATAGCACATCAGTTGAAAATCACTGGTCTAGGGGGTTGAAAGCTTTCAGAAACAATGTTCATAATTCTTTCACTTAAACGAATCACAATTTTTACATTAAATTTTCTAAGAGTGTCAGCCTGGGGAACAAAGGGTCCTGGTTCGATTCTGGTCAAGCGTATACGTATCTCGGTTGCAGGCTTCTCCCTGGCCCAGGCCCTGGTCAGGGCTCATGCAGGAGGCAACCAATCAATGTGTTTCTCTCACATCGATGTTTCTCTCTGTCTTTCCCTCTCTCTTCCACTCTCCCTAAAAAAAAAATCAATAAAAAAATATCTTGGGTGAGGATTAACCAAAAAAAAAAAAAAAAAAGAATTAAGTTTTCCACAAAGATGCCATTATCATTTCAGGAGAATGGAGTGCAAATAGAAAGAGGGCGGAAATTACTGGGAGATTGAAATAGTAGCTCATACTTCCTGGCTGCACAGCTCAGTAACCTGGACCACCTGGGAGCTCAGTGCTGTATCTCAGATACATTATCAGGAAGACCATGTTAGATCAACTTAAATAGTGCTTCTGGAAACCAATGCAGATACCATGATAGTGCCAACAAATTGAAGACAAGATACTAAAAATCATAAGGCCTAGTTTTATTTATATATAAGTCCATATTACTATCTGCCAGGAGGCCTACTAACCAAAAACTGCTTTTGGTCTTCTTCAAAGTATTTCACACCAAATGCACTAACTGGTGTCACACTGGGTTATGAATCTATTGGTATCATTTGGACCATTTCATATTTTTTAATCATCTTTTCATTTCATTCTCACAGAATCATACAAGATGATCACTGGAACTGATCTCCCCCTATAGAGCAATCAATTCCCACTGAATAGGAATCCATTATCCCAGGCCTCTTTCCACATTCTCCCATGGGTGTTCACAAGGGTTATTTCTGATTCTTACCCAGATATCTCTAATTACACCCATTTCTTTCCAAATAAGAAGCAAATACATAAGGACAAACTCCAATTTAAAAAAAAAATCATTCTGGAATCTTCAATACTCAAATTATCTAAATTTAATGTCATAGGACACCTCACAATTTATCAATAGTATATCAGTGTCCCAACAAACTAGTTTAGTACTATGTTCCTGAACAGTATAAAATATAATTATGAGTAAATATTTTCATCTACAATATTTTCAACAAAAGTGGGTTACTTACAAAAAGAGCTCAAAATAATTAAGAGTTAATAACTTGAAAGTGAGCATCTTATAAAAAAGCCACTATTATATATTTGAATATGTATTTGTAAAAGATGCCCTGATATTTTAATAGGAAACCCTTTCTTATTATTCTTAACCACTTGACATCAATTTAGTTGTATGGAACCTGCCTTTTAAAAAATATACATTTTGTTAGCCTTTGCAAAGAAAAGAGGCTATATTCTTAACAGTGGATGATGGGGAAAATTACCATACTGAATTAAAGAGTTAAAATGTGAGAAAGGCAAATAATGATAAAAGAATCGTTTTACTCATCTAGTTCAAACTTTCAAGTGTGACTCTCAAGCAGTTAAAATCAAGCTATTCCCATGACAGAGAACTCACTACTAGGCAATCCAAGTCATTTTCAGACAACTCTATTAGATCTTTTTTAAGACTGTCAAATATCCGCCTCTTTAAATCTGCCCGTTAGATTCATACAAATCAAGTCAAATTCCTCTCTTATACAAATATTTGCAGACAGTGATCCTATAAACTCTCCTCTCCTCTCCTCTGTCCTGTCCACAATCTTGCCTCCCATGTAAACAGATGCATTTCCTTCATGCATTCCCCACCATGGGGCTTCAAATGCCCAATCATCCTATTCCAATGTATGGATCCTTTTCAAGGTGTGGCTCCAGTACTGAACACAATACTTAAGTTCTCCTGCAACAACATAAAATACAGTGGGTCTCTCTATTACCTGATTCACTGAGTACACTTTAGTTCTAGTAAATGCTGTACTTGGACTCACTGGCACTACTGATTAACATCAAGCAATTAGCTAAAAGGGCTGTGCCTTTTCCCAGAAGCCTGCTGTTACACAACTGTCCCCTATATTAAGTTGTGGGATTTATGCAAAACTGCATTTTTTGTTGTTAAACTTTCATCTGATTAAATCTGGTCTTTTGTTCCACCTTAATTCTGACCCCAAGTCCCAACTATTCCTCTCTATAGCTATCCCTCTAGACCAGCGGTTCTTAACCTGTGGGTCTCGACCTGTTTTCTGATGGTCTTAGGCTCTACAGCAGTGACCCACAGGTTGAGAACTGCTAGCAGGGTCGCCTAAGACCACCGGAAAATACAGATATTTACATTATGATTCACCACAACATGAGGAACTGTATTAAATGGTCGCGGCATTAGAAAGGTTGAGAACCACTGCTCTAGACATAAATGACTTGAAAATCTAATCACACACCAACATTGTCATCCAGTGAAAAAAAGTAATTATTTACCATCTAGCACAAGAACTACATGAGTAGGAACTCAATAATCATTAAATATATAAATTAGTTCACACATTCTTATTTAATCCCAATAATTATTTAAAACATTTCCAACTCTATTTATGATACTACTGATATCTGTGAGCTTAGATTACTCATGATCTGACTCCAAACCCTATACTCTTTAAACTGTTCTTCATTACCTCTCTGCATTCACTGGGAAAGTTATTGAATCAAACAAGGATAAGAGCAGAGGTACCTATCCAATAGTCTACAACAGAGTGGGAAATCTTTTTTCTGTAAAGCACCATTTGGATATTTATAACATCATTCGCAGGCCATACAAAATTATCAACTTAAAAATTAGTCTGCTATATTTGGTCAAACATTTAATTAACTCACCCCTAATGCCTTGGCAGGGCCTGACCAAATGATTTCGTAGGCAATGGATGTTGCCCACCCCTGGTCTAAAATATGAGTAAAGCCATTCAGCTACCAGTAAGTTACCTACCCAGTCTGTTCCACACTTCTTCATGCTATACTCATTTAATGGCTTCTTATTTATATTCCTAATGTCATGGTAATAAATGAGAAATTTAAATAACTGATGTTAAAATGAGTTTTGATATGGAAACGGTGATTCAAAAGTGGTACTGTAACTACTTAGTTTTTTTTTTTTAAATCTGTAAATCAGTCTGTGAGTGATATTTGCATATCTAACATATATTTCTGAGAAATGTTTACCAATATCAGAATCATGCCTGAAGAACTTGCCTGGTACTTCTAGGAATTTGGAATTTGTATAGTAATTTTCATAACTGTAATGTTACTATGAAATGGAACTTTTCTTTGATATTAATAATATCTACTGGCAGTTTGTAAGACAGTATCTTTAATCAGTCAGAAAGCCCATCTTAACATTATAGATCTTCAATATAAACTGATTAATTCACCATAAACAATGAAATTCTGTTCTCTTACTATGTTTGTCTTAATTCAGTGGGTTCCTTAAATATACTATTTATTTGGACAACTCTCATTTCAAAACAAGATTATATATCAAAACAATCAGACAAGTGACTAAAGTAAAAACATTCATAATTTTATCCTTTGCTCTTTTATATAAAAGCCAACATTCTAGCATTTTCTCTCTCTTTTCACCTTTGAGATGCTAGAAGTTAATAGACTGATTCCTAACTTGAAATTTCAATTCACAATATAGCCTTAATAAAAAAAATACATGCCTTGCAGACAACACACAGACCTAAAAAGTAAAATCAAGTAAATCCTAATGATTGTGATTGTATGCCACAGCGCTGGTTCCATACAATAGAGCTCTTAAGTGACCGTGAAATTCCAATGCAACAATGCTACAACCCCATCCAAGGGAGAGGTGCAATTAACTGAATCAATTTTTAATAAATGTATCCTATGTTGGAGCCATGTTAAAAAACCCTATCATGGCCCAGCCAGTGTCGCTCAGTGGTTGAGCGTCAACCTATGAACCAGGAGGTCACAGTTCGATTCCTGGTCAAGGCACATGCCCGGTTGTTGGCTTGATTCCTAGTGGGGGTCATGCAGGAGGCAGCCGATAAATGATTCTCTCTTATCATTGATGTTTCTATCTCTTTCTCCCTCTCCCCTCCCATCTGAAATCAATAAATAAAAATAATCTATAATAATAAAAGCATAATATACTAATTAGACTGGACAACCTTCCGGACGAAGCCAAGGTTGCAAGGGAATCCCGGATCCTGGAGGGAAGCCAGTGCTGGCAGCCGGAGGAAGGAAGGCCTACTCTTGCACGAATTTCATGCATTGGACTTCTAATAGTAAAATAAAACAATAAAAACTAGAAATCCAGATAAAAATACTTCAAAACAATAAGAAAGCCTTACCGACATCTTTTCGTCCTGGTTTTTCAAAACGTCTGTCACCCCTAGAAAAGATAAGTTTTAAACAAGATTTGAGAGTAATATACAGATTTCTCATCCATAACACACACTTTCCTATGTTTCTTTAATAGCATTTCTTTCTCTTTCAAATTATAAAACAAATGGTTATTGCCTAATATTTGGAAACTACAGAAAAGCAAGTATGAAAACAAAAATATCCATCATCTCACATACAATAGCTAGCTTCTACTGACACAGAAATGTTATTTTTTAATTAGACATATTTTTAAATTAGATATATGTATACTTATTTTAAATACATGCTGCAGTTTTTAGATATGTTTAACAATGTGTTTTCCCACATCATTAAATATTTTCAAAAGCAACCTAACTTTAATGGTTATAAAGAATTAATTGTGTGGATACACCATTATATTAAAAACCATGCTGGTATTGCTGTTTGACTTGCTTCCAGTCATTTCATATTATAAATATCATCACAGTGGACTTCTATGCACATACATCTTTTTCACAAACAATATAGAGAAGATGCTTTGATTAATTGCAACGAAGGAGAAAATATCAATGCATGCCACTGAACGCTCATCAAATAGCAAATCTAATAAACTATTAAATATCTAAGCAGATAAATAACCTATTTACCTAAAATGCTCTTTTTAAATAAAGATCATTTAAAAATTTCTTACATATAGCTTGGCATTCAATAGTTAACAGCACTTTTAAAAATGAAAACTTGTGTCCTGGCAGGGTGGCTTAGTTAGAGCACTGTCCCATATACTAAAAGGTTTCAGGTTCAATACCCAGTCAGGTCACATACCTAGGTTGTGTTTACGGGAGGCAACAGATCAATGTATCTTTCTCTTTCTCTTTCTCTCTCTCCTTCTTTCTCTCTCAAATCAATGGACATATCCTCAAGTGAGGATTAAAAAAAGAAGAAAACTTATAACTGTGTAAAGTGGCTTCTCTTCTACAAAAAGCAGAATAGAAGTTTTTTACACCAAATAACCTTTATACCAAGATGTGGAATATTTAGTTACCTTTCCTCCCAGCTCTGCGACCTATGCATTTCCCTGCTACCTCCTCGACCAAACACACTCTCTACTTCATCAAAGCTTCTTTGGTAAAAACCACATTCACCTCTGCCTCTGCCTGAAAATAATAGAAAAAATGATAATCAAATGTCAACATTTAGCACATGTTTAACACCAAAGATTAATCTTTGAAGTTCTGTCTCTATACAAAGCAGAATGTATACATTTAAATATTTAGCGAGGTCCAATGGATCTTTACCTGTGAGACCAACGATGGCACTGAAGTAGCTAGACCACAGGAGGTTGAAAGAAACAAGTTAGTAAACTGGTGTAAGAGTCCCAGTCCCAGTCCTGAACAAGAAACAGTATCAATATTAAGCTCTTTAATAAAAAGTCCAATAGTGAAATTCTAAGGTGATTACTAAACAATTACTACAAGTTAAAACTTTTATTATTTTCAACAAAAATGGAAGATTTGGAGAGTTTACAAAGAGAGCAGATAAAGTATAAAAGCCAAGTACAAATATAAAAATAATAACTCCAGAGAAAGGATAATTTAATAGGGTCAACTTTAAACCATACATTTTATAAACTAACTCCTTAAATGATATTCCACAGGAACCAAAGACACTTTCCTTTTTGCTCAAACCTTAAAGTATCAAAAAGAAATTTAAACCACAGAGCTAATAAGAATGTGTGGATGTAGAAATTTAGGAGCTCTAGTAGTTTAAGTGTATACTGGCCTTTACTAAAGGCAATTGGTTAGATCTATAAAAATTTGACTCAACAATTCTAACTTAGAATTTATCCTAATAGAAATAATCTCATAAATATGCAAATGAATACATATAAAAAATGTTCACTGTAATTAAAAAATACAATATATAATCAATAAGGACTGGGTAAATAAATTCTGACAAAATTCAGTAGAACACTATGAAGCCATAAAAGATAAAGTACTGCCATTTAAAAAAAATCTACATTATTGCCCTAGCTGGTTTGGCCTGTGGACTTAAGAGTCCCAGGTTTGATTCCAGTCAAAGGCACTTGCCTGGGTTGTGGGCTCAATCCCCAGTAGGGGTGTGCAGAAAGCAGCCAATAAATGATTCATCACTGATGTTTCTATTTCTCTCTCTCTCTTCCTTTCTCTCTGTAATCAATAAAAATATATATTTTTTTAAAAACTACATTATTCTGTTGAAAGACAAAAGCATGCCAAAGAACAATGCACATAAAAGTGATTCCACTTATATAAATGATATAGCAGCATAGTTTGAGTCAGGAAGGTTATATACACAATTGCTGGGTTTGGAGGCAAAAGACAGTATAAATTGTGAGCTTTATACTTTCAATACAGTATGAGGATACCCCAACTAATGTGAACCGTACATTTCCAACACAGTCTTGAAAACTGAAGGAGGGTAGGGGGGTCAAGGGATGTATTTATAACTAGACAAAATCTAAGCCATCATCCCTAGCTCAATTTCTCCAAAAGGGTAAAAAACACCCAAAGAAAAGTGATATTGAATCTTGAATAAAAGCATGAATGAATTCCAGAGCTAAATACAATTGAGTTAAATAATTATTTCAAATATCCAAGCAGTATTTCTACATTTTGGTTATAATTTCTCAAGAATTAACTCAGAATACAGTTGTACTTTAACATCTTACTAGAAAATACAAAAATAACGGACAGGATTGTATGTGGGTAATCTTAGGAACAATGTGTACCTTCTTAATAGTCCAAGTATCCATGTCTTCATTTGTAAAACATAGACGAGGACTAGGGCTGAACTGTAATTATCTTAAACTTACCTTCTAGTTGTGTCAACCTTAAGTCAACTAAAAGTCAACTCCCAATTTCAGTAACTCTCTCCTTAGGAAATGTATACATTTTAAGATCATCTTAAAACAGTGTAATACAAACTGTTACACAATACTAGGATGATCCCTACAATAATGTTGAGGGTGAAAGAAAAACAGTACCCTGTCCTTTTAGAAAACAATTTTCTCTGGAAAACCATTAAGTATGTATCACCTTGAAAAAAGTATTTTATTCTAAAAAACATACCAGTTCGAATAGGAAAATAGACTCCAGGTTGCCCAAAAAACAAGCAAAACACAGATAAAAGATTTTCTGCCAGTTATGACTAGGATAAGCACTGGAACTCCTTATGAAACTAAAGATTTATAAGTGGGCACATAAAAACAATTGGTTCTAGAGCTTCCCAGCTTGTAGAAAGTAGGAATAACCTTCAAAGTACACAAGGTCCATAATCATTTATAAGTGTACTTCCCAGATAAGGAGCAAGTAAATATAACATGAATCTTTCATAAAGTTCAATTTGAAGGACTGACCTATTACCTGAGATTTCACACTATTCTTTTGAAGGATTAAAATATTTCCTTTTAATGAAGATAGTGGCTGACAGCTGTGTGAATCTGCTTTATCACTAAACATCTTAACCAGATAAAATAGAAAAATGACAACTATATAGCCCCCCACCCTCTTGTTTGTTTAAATTTTACTAGTTTATAATCTTTAGAAGTTGGGAAATCTGTCAACTTTCAAGTCAAAGTTCTCTCAAATTGGAAAGAAGTAGGATTATCATCTAATATTAGCTCTGCCCATGCAAAAAAAAAAAGGGGGGGGGGAAGGGAGGAGGAAGAAAGCCACAATAATCATTATTCAACCAACAAGTTAAAATTAAGTAATGAGTGATGATAAAACCATATCCATTAAAAAGAATCACAATTGCCGAGACCGGTTTGGCTCAGTGGATAGAGCGTTGGCCTGCGGACTGAAAGGTCCCAGGTTCGATTCCGGTCAAGGGCATGTACCTTGGTTGCGGGCACATTCCCAGTAGTGGGTTTGCAGGAGGCAGCTGATCAATGTCTCTCTCTCATCTATGTTTCTAACTCTCTTTCCCTCTCCCTTCTTCTCTGTGAAAAATCAATAAAATATATTAAAAAAAAAAAAAAGAATCACAATTGGTCCAGTGGTGTTAGAAGTATTTTTCACAATCAGTTCAAACCATTCTTTCACACTAATGTTAATTCACAGCTTTCATCACGGTATCTATCTTTTGTGCACGTCCTGTTTAAATTGTGAATGTAAGACTTCTATCCTGTGTGATAACCCTATACTTCAAAGAAACCAGAAAGCAGTAAGAAATGAGAAATTTATCAATCCCTCATTTGTCCCTCAATACAGAATTTTGTTTAAGCCTGATTAGAGAGACTGGTTGGGATCTGCAGCATACACAGTTGATAGTCACTTGAGGACATAAAACAGCTGGCTTGTGGGCCACACTTAATGACTAATAAGATCTATGTCTCGCCCTGAAAAGCACTGGAGACAAAGCTGAGAGCATGCAACCTCTCCTTACTGCCAGCCCATTGCAGAGAAATACAGGAAACACCCAATAGCAGATTAGAGCCATCTCCAAAACAATATCACACCACCAAGATAGATGCACACTTCTCAAGTCGAATTCTAGATCAATGGAACCTAAATGCACTTGGAAATCTCAATGGTGTGTGGGGCATTTGAAGCACACACATACCTTAATTTCATCATCTAAGTAGACTCTTACAGAAGTGTTTCTTTAAGTTTTACAGATGATTCTAACAACTCCCCAGGTTAAAAACCACCGTTCTATAGACTGACAAATAATTCAGAAGAAAAAACCATGTGCAACAAATATAACTCAGTAATAGTAACAAGCCTACAAGTTGAGTTTTCATTAACCTTTACATTATTTATAACACCCGCATTCCACATCCTGAATGGACTACTAAATGAAACCTCTTCACAGGAATGCACAATTAAATACGGTCTCTATAAAGACTGAGTATAAATTACTCTATTCATAAGACACAACTTTAAGAAAAAGGAATTTAGCCCTAGCTGATTTGGCTCAATGTATAGAGCATCAGCCTTTAGACGGAAGGGTCCCAGGATCAATTCCAGTCAAGGGCATATACCTGGGTTGCAGGCTCAATCTCCATTAGGAAGCCTGCAGGAGGCAGCCTATCAATGACTCTCTCTCATGATTGATGTTTCTATCTCTCTCTCCCTCTCCAATCATCTCTGAAATCAATAAAAAAAATATTATTAAAAAGAATTTAGATGCTCCACACGCATAATCATGCCAATCTGGGTGGTGTGATATGCAGACACAATGTCCTCTGCCATTGCAGATAGCCAATTCTTGCATTTCTAAAGCACCTCTTAAATAAAATGACAAGAAACGTTTAGACTACTACTATGATTTAGACAACTTAGAGATAAGTGCTCAAGTAAATATTTATATTATAAACATCAAAAATGCCCTTAAGTAGCAGAAAATCAACAAACCCAAAATAGCAGATATCAAAAAAACAAGTAATATTGAAATAAGAATTGTTCTTCTAAGACAAGACACAAATCTGTAAAATGTAGGTTAAATGACTGCTACATAACTATTTTTTTATTCTACACCCTAAAACAGTCCTAGTTTTGATGAGACAACTTTTACTAAAGTCTCTCTGGGGCTGGGACACCCTTGACACATGGCCTTATATAGAAACCCTGCATCACAGAGGCCTGCAGGGACTTTGGTGCTGCTCCAGCAGCCAAGGCACTTCATGAAACTCTGGCTCTCCAAGTGCAAAACTCCCCGGGGACAAAGATTTACAAAAGTTAACTAGGACCATCTATAATGCTTCACACTCAAATCTCTAAGCTAGAATTACCCTCCTCTGTTCCACATCAGGGGTTGTGAAGCAGATACATTAAGAAATAACTCGGGCCCAGCTGGTATGGCTCAGTGGTTGAGTGTCAACCTTTGAACCAGGATGTCACGGCTTGATTCCCAGTCAGGGCACATGCATGGATTACAGGTTCAATCCCCAGTAGGGGGTGTACAGGAGGCAGTCAATCAATGATTCTCTCTCATCATTGATGTTTCTATCTCTCTCTCACTCTCCCTTCCTCTCTGAAAGCAATAAAAATACATTTTAAAAAATGGTTCAGAAAGCAAATGTTCAGAACAGTTAGTATTGCAGTTAATGTCAGAGTTTTTTTAAAAAATCAAGTATTAAAGTATTTTTAAAGTGATTTCCTATCCTCCACCTCCTCCTCCATTATTACTTTTTCAGATAAAAGCTCACCTCGCCCTCTTGAAGAACTTCGACCTCTAGGAGCCCCCACCACTGTTCCTCCTCCTCGTCCTGTCAATCGCAGGACAGCGGCACTATTTACAGACATGGAAAAGTTTCTCTGCCAAAAAAAAAATTAAAAAGAAAGGAAAAAATGGATAAAACAGATAAAACTACATGGTGCTTCTCCCCGTCTCCCGTTGCATCTATAAAATGCATATAATTACTAATAACAATGGGAAACCCTAACTACACAACATACTAAGATGATCCAAATCCTGATTTTAGCTACAAATTTCAAATAAACATTTCAGATCAACAAACAATGGCAACCAAAGCCTTACACTATGCTAAATTCTGTGAAGAAATATTAAACTCTAAATCTGTATATATCCAAAGCAGATATAGTAAATATGCATAATAGAGAAAACTTGGTAAGAGATCTGATTTAAAGGGTTCTTCAATTAGTGAAAGGTAGAAATAAGAGGGAGTCACAAAAAGGTCCGAATCAAGAGTAGCGTGATAAAGAGCAAAATGATCATTTTTGCCTCATTCTGCTCAGCAAAGTGAATCAGCAACTCCAAATAGGATTTAATAGAATGATATGAATGGAAAGTAGATGGGGAAGGGCCAAAAAAGAATCTACTTAAGATTTAATGGAGAGAGAGAGAAAATGCTTGAAAAAAAATAAACAAAATCCCCATCAGTCTTCACCTACACTTGAACCCCACAGCCAATCTGGAATAGGGTCCAGTACAATAAGACAGTAATGGGTGGGCATCCTTCACAAACAAGAGGAAGACAAGAGGCCTGGGAGTCAAAAATATGTTTATAGGACTTAGGAAAAAGTGAAGCAAGAGTATAATAACCTTGAAAAATGGTCTATAAAATATAGCAGTTATAAGCAGATTTTCAAGTGCATGGGCAGTAGACACCTCTAACACCTACATTGTTCAAGGATCAGTTTTAATTTAATTTGAAGGAGATTTCATAACAGTTTTAAGCACAGAAAATGTTGGAATATATCCCTACATGAATACTTCCTATATCCTTAGAACCTAACAGACATTTGTACACAAGTTCAGATGTGTAGTGCATGAGGAAAATGCAACTTGGGCATGGCTATTGCCAAGGACACGCCTGGAGAAGGGCAAGAAGTGAGACTTAAGAAATGGGTTGAAATGTATTTTCCCAACTAATATTTTTCACCCAAATTATTTTTCACTGTGAGGTCCTAATTTGCTATTTTGATTCAAACTCAATTATGTGATAGCTATACCTTTTAAAGAAATGGACATGTAGTTGGTGGAAAACTTCTACTTTCATTATTGAATTTCTTTTTTAATATATGGGTCACTTTCTCACTACCTGTCTCATCACTTGTCTCTCTCAGGTAAGTTTTACAAACTTATTAATGTAGCTACGTTTTGTTGCATTTGAGAGAGATACAATCTATAATCATGTAATTTCAAAACTGAAAATTTAAGATGTAACCAATAACTAAAAATTACAATACGACAGCCAACTCAAAAATACTTATTTGTTATTTTTAAAAAGCCAGTTAAAACAATGCATTAACTTACCTTTCACCACCGAGTGACCCGTTAAATTGTTGAATAATGCCTCTGAGATCACAATTAAGCTACATTATGAAGTCTCAAAATCTAAATTAATATATTCTAATACTGGAAAAACAGAAATCAGGGCTAACTGCATTATATATACCAGGATTCCATGTAGCTGAATACCTTACTACCAAACTATCACATGTATAAAACTCAAATGCATCCATCCATAGGTTGTGGAGGAAAATGTTTACATACATCTCATATGTTTACATACATCCTCACACATTGCCCCTAAAAGTGCAAAATGGTATAATCTCTGCAAGGTAATTTCTCAAAGTATATTTAAATGTCCATAACTTTTGACACAATTGCTCTTTTTACATTTGTGAAAAATTACACAAGCAGAAAGATCTTTAACTGTAGTACTGTATTTTTGTAAAAGAAAAATATAGAAACCTGCTTAGCATCAACCAATAAAACTAATTGAAAAATCATGGTCATCTACATATGGAATTCTATGCAGTTGTTTTAAAGAATGAGGCAACTCTATTTATTAGGTTGGATCACATGAAATTGCTAAAATTCAGCTATTTCTGATCCACAAAACTGCAATTTCATATGGTCAACCTAGTTTATGAAGATATAAAGCACAGTTGTACTTGAGAGCATGGAGAGGCCAGAGTGCCTGAAACTGAATTTTGATTCCTTTACTCAGCTTCTCTGTACCTCACTTTCCTCATCTATATGATGTGAATAGGAATGATATTTCTACTTCCTGGGTTGTTGCAAACACTTAACGCATTAAACTGCAAGTGCTGCTAAAACACACACACACACACACACACACACACACACACAAAAAAAAAAAAACTGCAAGTGCTTAGAATAGTGTCTGCCACTTATTAAATGCTAAATAAATATTTGTTATTATCTCCTAAACAGATGCTTAGATGAAATAGGTCAAGTGTAGAACTGTGTGCAGAACACACTACCATTTATGTGTATGTGTGTTTAAAGGAATTAATATACAGTTGATTCTTGAACAACGTGTTGTGAATTACACAGGTTCATTTATTGGTGTATTATTTCCAATAAATGTAATAAATGTATTGCTCACTTTATTATATGATACAGTATATAATACATACATATACAAAATATGTATTGATCAACTACTTATGTTATCAATAAGGATTCTATTCATAGTTATGTTTTGGGAGAGTCAAAAGTTATATGTGGATTTTCAGCTTACAGAGGAGGTAAGTACTCTTAACTCCCACATTGTTCAAAGGTCAACTGTATGAACAGTTAGTTGCAGATGTAACTGTTGTTCCTAGAAGGGAACAAGAAAATAGAAACAGTGGTTATGCCTGAGGAAAAATAATTGGCAGAGTTTGGGTGACTCAGACTTGCTTTTCACTACACATGCTTTTACAAAAATTTTTATGTATGTATTATCTATTCAAAAACACATATATGAAATAATTAACTATTCAAAAACACATACATAAGGCCCTGGCTTGGTAGCTTAGTTGGTTAGAGCATCATCCCAATGTACCAAGGTTGAGGGTTCAATCCCAAGTCAGGGCACATACAAGAATCAACCAACAAATGCATAAATAAGTGGAACAACAAATCAACCTCTTTCTCCCCCCCTTCCTCCCTCTAAAATCACTAAATACAAATTTAAAACAAAGACACACACACACACACGCATGCACAGCTCTAGCTTGAGTGTTGGCCTGCAGACTGAAAGGTCCCGGGTTAGATGCTGGTCAAGGGCACATGCCTGGGTGCCTGGGTTTCGGGCTCGATTCCCAATAGGGAGCATGCAGGAGGCAGCCAATCAATGATTCTCTTTCATCATTGATGTTTCTATTTCTCTCTCCTTCTCCCTTCCTCCCTGAAATCTGTAAAAAAAAATAAAAAATAAATATATATATATATATAAAACACACACACACACACACACACACACGAAGTAATTGTCTTTGCTGGCAAATAAATAAAATATACCAATTTGGTAACAGGTACCTAAATTTTAGGTATAAAGTGCAGAGTCATGCTTCTCAAAATGAAATACGTATTTAAGGGAAATGCCAAAAAAAACAACCAGAAGATCTTCTTTGAGCACCAATTTTTATGTTAAAAACAAGTTTTTTCCTAGTTATATTTTATAGGTACATGCATGCACACACAAGGGGGTGAGGGAGAGAGGGAGAGAAGGAAAAGGAGAGGGAGGAAGGGCGGAGGGAGGGAACAAAATTAACTTTCATTTTCAAGATAAAAGATCTATTTCAGATAAATTCAGGAAACTTAAAGAGAGGCACCATAGGAATGAGTAAAAACGTATGCAAAACTGTCTGCAAAGATTTAAATAATTCCTGACCTGAAATCAATAAAAAAATAAAAATGAAGGCTTGCTCCTTTTGTCATTCTAGAACTAGTTTTGATGTGTAAGTGTACTGCATACCTGTTTTTCAAATTGTTTGTCTTTAATTTTCCAAATGATTTGTGTAGCCACTTACTAAATACTATTTTCTTACAAATGTTAGAGATGTTTCTAAATGATTCTATTACTAATTCTGTTAAGTCTATCATATTTTGGTTACTAACAGCAAGTGCTCCTTCCTTGGGAGGTGTCAACTTTAAATAGTTTTAAGACCACATTTTCCAGATTACAACACAGTACATACTTACACAGTTTCTTTCTTTCCCTGTGCACATGTTTCATGTTCAAGTATCAAGAATGCCCAGTTACTTACTCTATAGCAGCTCAACTTTTAGAACTCCCATACAATTTGCTACAAATTTGAGTCCTTCAATGTTTTGTGGAATAATGTTAAATCTATGCTCAAGATTGGCTTAATCAACCTCTTCCATGGTAGGCCCAAGAGGCACCATCACAATGTAAAATGTACAGCCTGCTCGTGATGGGGTTGCAATCATTTTCCAGTTCTTTCTGCTGATGTTCACGTTCTTCCTTTTGTGCAGTCTGGTTACTGAGCCAGTTAATTTCCTTACAGTTGTGAAGAATCTTCTGTTTGTCCTCATCATTGATCTTACCTTGAAGTTTTTCATCTTTAACGGTTGAACCATGTTGAATGCATAAGATTTAAGTGAATTCTTGGAAGACACCTAAGTCCCACTGCTTCTAATCTTCAGCTCTATTCTTCTCAGCTTCCTGGACCTGTGCTCAATGTCTTCCTTGTTCAAATGATCCTTGCTGTTAGTGAAGATAATCTTGTTCTCTTTTCCTGTATTCTAAGCCATTTAGAGACATTGTGCTTCCCACTGGTATCAATATCAAAAGTAACCTCAATCTAAGAAACACCATGAGGTGCAGGGGGTATTCCTGTGAGTTCAAACTTGCCAAACACATTGTTATCCTTGGTCATAGCACAACCCACTTTCATAAACCTGAATGAGCACAACAGGCTGGTTGTCAAGAGTTCATCATGAAGGTCTATGTCTATTTGGAATAAATGGTAGTATTGTACTTGATGAGGACAGATATGACTCCATCAGCTGTTTTAATGCCAAGGGAAAGAGAAATGACATCAACAGCAAATACTGAATATTTTCAAATTTGTCTACAGATAGGACAGCTGCTGGACAGCTGCACCAAAAGCAACAGCCTCATCAGGAATCAACTCTTATTCAATTCTTTTCCATTGAAGAAATTCAGTACAAGTTTCTGAATCTTAGAGATGTGGGTAGAGCCACTCATCAGGAAACTTGCATGGATCTGGGACTTGTCAAGCTTGGCATCCCAAAGGGCTTTCTCTACAGGGCCCAGGGTACCAAAAAAAAGGTCAGTATTCAATTCTTTAAATGGAACACCGATGACACAGGTATAGAAGTCAATTCCTTCATTGAGCAAATCAATCAATCTCAATATTGGCCGGGTGCTGGAAGAGAGAGTACACTAAGCATGTTTATAAACTGTACGAAAGCAACAAGATAGCCCTCTTCTTCTTACATATGTCCTTCTTATGCTTGCATGAACTCTGTAATAAAATGGTTGACCATCAGGTTGTCTTCGCCATCTCAGTAGGTGTTCCCAATTGCTGACTTGACCTCAAAAATTCCATTATGAATTGTGAGAAATGACACATTAAAAGTGCCACCTTCCCTGGTTAGTTTGGCTCAGTGGATAAGAGTGTCAGCCTGCAGAGTGAAGAGTCCTGGGTTCGATTCCAGCCAAGGGTACATGCCTGGGTTGCAGGCTCAATTCCCAGTAGAGGGCGTGCAGGAGGCAACCGATCAATGACTCTCCCATTATTGATGTTTCTATCTCTCTCCCTCTCCTTTCCTCTCTGAAATCAATAAAAATATATTTTTTTAAATGTGCCACTCCCAAGTCAAATATTAGCTGATTTCTTTCAGCTCTAGCCTTTTTGTCTAAGATGTAAGCAATTGCAGCAGCAGTTGACTCATTGATAACTCAAAAATACAGTGAGACCAGCAACAGTTCCAGCATCCTTGGTAGCCTAACACTGTATCACTGAAGTAACAATAACATTTTAGTAGCAGGCTTCCCAAGGTAGGCAGGCTTCTGCCATTTCCTTCATTTTTGTTAAAACCATAGAAGATGCCTCTTCTGAATAGGATAGAAACTTTTCATCTCTCCGTTGTATTCTACTCGGACGTTGGGCATTCACCACCATGAAGGGCCAATGCTTCATATCAGATTAGATAATAGGATCATCAAAACTATGTCAAGTATTTAGTAGAGTCACTGCAATTTGATTCTGCAGCATCACCAATAAATCATTCAGTATCAATAAAAGCAACATATCTTGGTGTGGTTCAGTTTCCCTGATCACTGCCAATTATTTCCACTTTTTCACACTTGAGATGCCCACACAAGTGTCGGGGGTACCAAGATCAATATGAACTGCAGGTGCCTTAGACAATGTTGCCTGAGTGTATGTATGGCTTGGGAAGACCAGGATCCAGAAAGCTGCCCACTTTCAATAAGCCTCCTATTTACTAAAAGGTGTTCTGACCCATTTAGTCTCCAAGAAATCTAGGAAATCATTCAAGGAAAAATACAAAGAAAGATTAAAACTGGGCTGCAGTATGTTAAAGTTAGCTTCTGTGTTTAAAAAAGAATCATAAATGAAATTTAAAAATTTAGAAAACAGGTTAGAATTAGCTCATATAAATAACTAGAGACCCCGTGCACAAAATTCATGCATGGGGAGCAGAAGAGTCCCTCAACCCAGCCTGCACTCTCTCCAATCTGGGACCCCTTGAGGGATGTCCGACTGCCCATTTAGGCCCGATCCTAAACAGGCAGTAAGACATCCGTCTCACAATCCAGGACTGCTGGCTCCCAACTACTTGCCTGCCTTCCTTCCTGATTGCCCCTAACTTCTTCTGCCTGCCAGCCTGATCACCCCCTAACCACTCCCCTGACAGCCTGATTGATGACTAACTGCTCCCCTGCCAGACTAATTGCCCCTAACTGCCCTCCCCTGTAGGCCTGGTCACCCCTAACAGCCCTCCCCTGCAGGTCTGGTCACCCAAAACTGCCCTCCCTCGCAGGCCTGGTCCCCCACAACTGTTCTCCCCTGCAGGCCTGGGTTCCCTCTCCGGCCCTTTGGTTGCGGGCACAGCCCCAGTGGGGGGTGTGCAGGAGGCAGCTGACCTATGTTTCTCTCTCAATGATGTTTCTAACTCTCTATCCCTCTCCCTTCCTCTCTATAAAAAATCAATAAAATATATTTGAAAAAAAATACTCAAAGTTGGTAGTGCAGAAGAATGCTTTGTGTACACCATCACTTTTACAAAAGGGGGAAGGTATGTAATATTTACTTGGAAAAATACACAAGAAACTGCTAACACTGGCTTTGGGAAAGGAAAACTGGTGATTGAGAGATTTTCTATTATTTACTATACTTTAAATTTTTATTTTTAAACTATGTGATTTATTATTTAAAATAATAATTTAAAAAACAAGCAACTGAACATGGGCCCTGGACATGTGGTTCAGTTAGTTGGAACATCATCCTGTGCACTGAAAGGTTGCAGGTTAGATTCCAAGACAAGATACATGCCTATGTTTTGGGTTCCATCCCTGGTTAGAGCACATACATGAGGCAACCAATCTCTCACCAACTCCATTTATCTCTATGAATCAATAAAAACATATCCTCGGGTAAGGATTAAAAAAAAAAAATTCATCAGGGCAAAAAAGTAATGGTAAAATGTTACAGTTTTGGCAGCAGTAAAACAAAAACACTATTATCGTTATACAAAGCTTCTTAAAAGCAATTTAGCTGTATTGAGTAATTGGGTTTTCTTTCTGGACTTTCAATTCTATTCCATTGACCTGTATGTCTATCCTTATGTTACAGTTTGTATTACTGTGGCTTTATAGTAAGTTCTGAAATTGGGAAGTATGGAGTCCTCCCACTGTGTTCTTTTTCAAAACTATTTTTTACTATTTCAGGTCCCTTGCAATCCCATATGAAGTTTACAATCAGCTTTTAAATTTCTACCCAAAAATACAATGGGATTTTTATGAGAATTGCAATAGACAAATTAAACATTCAATCTTCCAAGTTTTAATGAATACTGGTGCCTTCCCATTAACTTAGGTCTTCTTTAATTTCTTTCAAATGTTTTATAGTTTTTAGTATAAAAGTCTTACACTTCCTTAGTTAAATCAATTCCTAAGTATTTTATTGGTGTTGATGCTATTATAACTGGAATTGTTTTTTTAGTTGCCTTTGCAAATTGTCCATTGCTTATGTATAAGAATACAAATGATTTTTGGGTGTTGATTCTGTACTCTACAACTGTACTGAAGTCATTTATTAGTACTAATAGTTTTCGTGTGGTTTCTTTAGGATTTTCTGTATTTAGAGTTATGTCATCCATAAATAGACATAGTTTTATTTCTTAGTTTCCAATTTGAATGTCTTTTTCTTTTTCCCACCTAACTGCTCTGTCTAGAACTTCCAAGATAATGTTGGATAGTAGTGAAAGTGGGCATCTATGTCGTGTTTCCAATCTTTTGGTCTTTTACTGATTAAGTGCAGTCATATACCACATAACGACATTTCAGTCAAAAATAGAATGCACATATGGTGGTCCCATAAGACGATAGTAAAGCTGAAAAATCCCTATCACCTAGGTCAGTGGTTGGCAAGCTGCAGCTCGCAAGCCACGGTTTGCCACTCTGTTGACTACTGAGTTTGCCGACCACTGGGATAGAGACTTAATCACAAGGAACAACAACAGCCTGTAATTACTAGAATCGAGAGTATAGGTCAGTGGTCGGCAAACAATTTAGTCAACAGAGCGGCAAACCGTGGCTCGTGAGCTGCATGTGAGCCGCAGTTTGACTACCACTGGCCTAGGTGATGTCCGAGTTGTTGCAATGCTATAGAGTAAAGCATTATTCATGTGTTTATGATGCTGGTGTCACCAAACCTACTATGCTGCCAGTCATATAAAAGTATACCACATACAGCCCCAAACAGTTTGGCTCAGTGGATAGAGTGTCGGCCTACGAACTCAAGAGTCCCAGGTTCGATTCCGGTTAAGAGCATGTACCTTGGTTGCAGGCACATACCCAGTAGGGAGTGTGCAGAGGCAGCTGATTGATGTTTCTCTCTCATTGATGTTTCTAACCCTCTATCCTTCTCCCTTCCTCTCTGTAAAAAAATCAATAAAATATATGTTAAAAAATAAATGTATACCACATACAATTATGTACAGAACAGAATACTTAATAATAAATGACTATGGTACTGGTTTATGTATTTTTACTGTAACATTTCTGTTTAGATATAAAAACACCATTGTGTTATAATTGCCTGCAGTATTTAGTACAGTAAAATACTATACAGGGCCGAAACCGGTTTGGCTCAGTGGACAGAGCGTCAGCCTGCGGACTGAAAGGTCTCAGGTTCGATTCCGGTCAAGGGCATGTGCCTTGGTTGTGGGCACATCCCCAGTGGGGGAAGTGCAGGAGGCAGCTGATCGATGTCTCTCTCTCATCGATGTTTCTAACTCTCTATCCCTCTCCCTTCCTCTCTGTGAAAAGTCAGTGGTATTTAAAAAAAAAAAAATGCTGTACAGGTTTGTATAACCTCTGCTGTTGTATGCTATTAGTGTATTCTGACAACTAAAGATATACAAAGAGCACGGACAGAAATAAAATAATAAAATTGATAAATGTTAACAAATATCTCTATATTACAAGTTTATAGGTGAGATTTTCTTCTTTATACTTTTCTGCATTTTCTGCAATGAATTTGAGGACCTTTTATAATAAAAATAAGTATTTTATTGGTTTTAATGAATATGTAAAAAAATCAGAAAATCAGTAAGAAAAATAATCTAATGTTCTTTGGGCAAAGGACACAGACAAATAAAAAAATGATAATGGTCCATAAGCATATGAAAAGGTGCTCAACCTCACTAGTAATCAGTGAAATACAAATTAAAGACAACTATCACAGCCATTATTTAGGCCAAATTTAAAAACCAACAACTGAGGGGTGGCATAAAAATGACCTCTTGCCTTGCCTGGTGTTTCTAAATAGTTAGAGCATTGGCCTGAGCACCAGAGTCTCAGGTTCAATTTCCAGTCAAGGGCATGTACCTGGATTATAGGTTCAATCCCCAGCCCCCAGTTAGAGCGTGTGCAGGAGGCAATCAATAGGTATGTCTCTCTCATATAGATCTTTCTCTCTTTCTCTTTCTCCATCTCTCTTCCCTGCCGCCTCCCTCCTACTCTCTCTTAAAAAAAAAAAAATCACTGGAAAAAATATTCTCAGATGAGGATTAACAAAAAAATAAAATACAATAAATAAGACCTCACCTGCTGGTCAAATTGACCTAAATTCCTATAGAAAGTAATGTGATAACATCCAGTTAACATTTTTAAAAATGTAAAGAACCAAAGCCCAAAGATTTCATTTTTATAACACATTATAAAAATGTTTACAGCAACATAATTTATAATAGCAAATACTCAAAACAATCTAATTATTCAACCAGAGGAGATTTTAAAAACTGGATTTTCTTGCAGACAGAATACTATACAGCAGAGATGAATGAACTAAAGCTATGTATATTAACATAAATCTAAAAATCATTATTGAATGAAAATCAAGTTGAAGACCCTGGCTGATTTTGCTCAGTGGTTACCCTCAGCCTGATCACCAAAAGGTCCAGGATTCAAGTCCTGGTCAAGGGCACATACCTTGGTTACAAGTTCCCCAGCCCCAGTAAGAGGTGAATGCAGGATACAACTAATCGATATGTGTCTCTCATGTCACTGTTCCTCTGTCTCTCTCTCTCTGCCCCCCTCCTCTCTCTCTTCCACTCTATCTAGAAATCAATAGAAAAAATATCCTTCGGTGAGGATTAAAAAGAAAAAAGCTAAAAAGTAAAAACTACAGTATACTATCTTCAAATAAAATTTATAACACTAAAAAAAAAAAACATTTAAAGACTATGGACACACAAATATGTAATGAGAAGATTAAAACATCAATGAGAAAAGTAACTCAATTCACAGTAATCTCTGTGAAAGAAGAAAGGAGTATACCCCAGGCATCTCAACTACATTTCTTAAAACAAAGACACAAATATGTCATAATTTTAAGATTTGATATATTTGAATTATAATACATTGATGTTTGTAATATTATGCTCTATACTTACCTATTTTAAATACTTCATAAAAAATATTTTTAAGAAAAATAAAAACCATAATACAGGATAGGGCAAAGTATGCTTATAGTTGTTCTTATGGAAAATAATACAATAATTAATAAATAATACAAGAATAAACTCTGTGTGTTATGTAGTCACAGCTGTAAACCTACTATTACCCCACCCTGTAGAGCCAAATATCAATTTTCTTTTCTTTTTTTAACAAGGAACTTTTCAGCAATCACTCAAGACAGGACCCTTTGTTTCCTGTGTAATTTTTACATTAATAAATACCATTTGGTTAATGGAAATATCTGCCAATGACCCTAGATGATAAATACTAGGTTTCAAAAATATAAACAAAACTAGCCTGATTTAGAAGAAACCATGAACAAAACAAAAATTGCTTATGAATCCTAGACAGTTTGGTTCAGGGGACAGAGCATCAGCCCAAGAACCAAAGGGCTTGGGTTTGATTCCTGTCAGGGGCACATGCCTAGGTTGCAGACTCGATCCCCAGCCCCAGTTGGAGCACCTGCAGCAGACAACAGATGTAGCTCTCTCACATCAATGTTTCTCTCTCTCTTGTCCCTCTCCATCCCTTCTACTCTCTCTAAAAGAAAAAAAAAATCAATGGAAAAAATATCCTTGTATGAGTATTAACACACACATA
This sequence comes from Lasiurus cinereus, assembly GCA_011751065.1. Classification (NCBI taxonomy): domain Eukaryota; kingdom Metazoa; phylum Chordata; class Mammalia; order Chiroptera; family Vespertilionidae; genus Lasiurus; species Lasiurus cinereus. Next base: position 845,144 of record JAAGEH010000393.1, on the reverse strand, counting down.
CACACAAACAGACACACACACACACACACACACACACACACACACACTTTTTAATTGCTTATGAAGTATGGTGCTGACAATAACTAAAGATCAACATCACACCTTTCTTAGAATTTAACATAATTGGAACAGAGTTCTTTTAATAAACTTTTCTTTCTTAATAGACTGACTTCCTCATATACAAAATGGCAAGCATGTCAAATTCGTGCCAGCCGTCTCCATGGTACAAAGGGGCCCGCCAGCAGTGAGTTTGACATGCTTGGTGTAGAGAAAACATTCAGGGTTGTCACAAAATTATAAAAAAAGTTCTGGAATTAGCCCTAACTGGTTTGGCTCAGTGGATAGAGCATCAGCCTGAGGATTGAAAGGTCCCAGGTTCAATTCCACTCAAGGGCATGTACCTTGGTTGTGGGCACATCCCCAGTGGGGGGTGTGCAGGAGGCAGCTGATCGATGTTTCTTTCTCAATGATGTTTCTAACTCTCTATCCCTCTCCCTTCCACTCTGAAAAAAAAAAAAAAGAAAAAGAAAGAAATCATTAAGATATAAAAACTAAAATAAAATAAAATAAAAAAATAAAAATGTTCTGGAATTAAGAGAGTGGTGATGGTTACACAACTGTGAAAATGCCTAAACCATTGAATTGTATACTTTTAAAGAGTAAATTTTATGGCGTGTGAATTATGCCTCAATAAAGTAATGATTCTTCATTAAAGTGGCATTCCAATAAAGCTCTTATTTTTCCGTTTTACTATAATCACCATAGTCCTTGAAATCAGAAACTCTTATTTATCTTTGGACTATATCTTTGGACTATAATAGAGCAACACAAAATCTGTTACTCTACAACCTGAAAATCAAATTTTCTCACAGTATCATTTAAAATGTTGCTGCAAAGCCTGTGTGGCTCAGTAGTTGAGCATCGACCTATGAATCAGGTCGTCAGGTTTGATTCCCAGTCAGGGCACATGCCCAGGTTGCAGGCTCAATCCCCAGTGAGGAGCATGCAGGAGAGGCAGCCAACCAATGTTTCTCTCTAATCGATGTTTCTATCGCTCTCTCCCTCTCCCTTCATCTCTCTCTAAAATGAACAAAAACCTTTTTTTTTTTTTAAATAATGGTAGCAGTAGAGTATTTTTAAGCACATTTTAAGCTAAAGATCTACACTTTCCTTTAATGGTAGAATGTACTTGTGAAAATTCAGGTTGCCAATTACTTCTGAAAACCTGTCCCCCCAAAAAATAACTATTTCTCTACTCAATAAATTCTAAAGGATGATTCTCAAGGTCCTTAAAGATTAGAAACATTTCCTTATCTCTACATAATATTCACCAGCTTCAGATCTAAGCAGAATCTAGTCAAGTAAGACAGGAAGAAGGCCTGTAGGGACGAAGTATACTCCACAGAGTCTAAGTATTAACCACCTATGTTCACGCCTCACTGAAAAAAAGCAAGGGTTTGACCTGAGGCTCAAAGCTAGGCACAAACCTGCTCTTCTTCTGTAAAGGGTACAAGAGCCAATGGTGGCAGGGGCTCCTCCTGTAGGATAGGCAGAAATTCTTTATCCAGAAGGTCTGAAGGTATCTGTTTGACCAAACACATGACCATGAGATTAATGCTACCCTCCAAGTCAAGAAAATAAGAAAGAACTCTACTGTTTTTATCTTTTGGTAATTATAAACTAGAGGCCTGGTACATGAATTTGTACACTAGTGTGGTCCCTCGACCTGGCCTGTGGGATCGGGCCGAACCAGCTCTCTGACATGTCCCGAGGGGTCCTGGAATGCGAGATCGCAGGCCAGGCCAAGGGACCCCACTGGTGCACAATTGGGGCTGAGGAGACACAAGAAATTGGCCAACTGGGGAGGGATCGTGGGAGGGTTCCAGGGAATGTCCAGCCGGTCTTGCTCAGACCTGATCAGCTGGAACCCAGAAGCAAGCTAACCTACCAGTCAGAGCGTCTGCCCCATGGTGGTCAGTACACATCACAGCAAGCAGTTGAGCGCCCTTAGCATATCATTAGCATATTATGCTTTAATTGGTTGCATGCCTGACTGCTCAACTAGACACTTAGCATATGAAGCTTTTATTATATAGGATATGAATAAAAAGTTTACTCAGCCACAATTAACTTTAATGGTACTTATACATTCTCAGGGATCAAATATAAAAATCCCAGTTACCCTCGCAACCCTCTCATAGAACCACCACTTTCAGATTTGATACAGCAATAACTCTGTTAACCTAGAATATACAGTGGGAGAGTAAAAATCCCTACATTGAATTCAAGGCACAAGATGGTAAGAAGAGTTTTAGAAGCAACTGTGTCTGTCTGTAGTAACCATTATTAACATCTGAGATTCAATCCACTAATAAATTAAAAACAAAATATGCTTTGAAATAGAAAATATGATTTCTCCCTATCAATAAAAGCACAGTTAATACTGTTTGAGTTTAGATCATTTGTGACACAAATGTGGCATTACATTTTAAGATTTTCTCTCCACTAAAAATTTTACATTTAACTCAAAAGGAAAAGAAAAAGAGAAAAATATGCTCTTCTCTCTAATTGGAAAGAAGAGTAAGAGGTGCAATAAAAAGAAGGGAGAAATTTTTCCTTTCTCAGCTCTCAAACCAGAGTACAAATAGACATGAAAGAAAGGTTAAAAGGAAACTACTTAGACAAAACATTAAGTATTGACTGTTCTTCCTATTTGCATGAAGCTGTCAAACATATACTAAAATCTTAAGCCTTCTCTTTAAAAGAAATAAGAGTACATTACACTTTTAAGAGCCTCTGTTGCCCTGACCAGTGTGGTTAGAGAGTCAGCTTGCACACCAAAGGTTGATTCTGATCAAGGGCATGTACCTCAGTTACAAGTTCAATCCCAGGCCCCAGTTGGGGGGCATGTGCAGGAGGCAACCAATCTCTCAGTTACAAGTTCAATCCCAGGCCCCAATTGGGGGGGCATGTGCAGGAGGCAACCAATCTCTCTCTCTTTTTCTCTCTCTCTCTCCACTCTACTCCAACCCTCCTTTTTCCACTCTCTCTGAAAATCAATGGAAAATATATCCTCAGGTGAAGATTACAAAACAACAACCTGTTAACTATTGTAGTTTCAAAAGCAGAAAAAAAGAAGTAAGATAGAGAGGAACACCATAGGTCTTTCATATATCAGTCATCACTGTACATACTCCCAACAACTCATTCGGAATAATTCTTAATTCTTTCCTTTCTTACCTTGTTGTCTTTAAGGAAAAGTGCTAACATTTCTTCTCTGCCATAACGATAGTCTGCTAATTTATACTTAGGCAAAGCTGGAGAAAGAGGAGGAGATGTAATACTCCCACCACTGGACAGAGCTCGGAGCCTAAAAAAGGAAACACACAGAATACAATAATGAAGTGTCAAACATTCTGCCAATATAAACATTTTACTTTTATATACTACTAGAAGCCCGTTGCATGGATTCATGCACTGGTGGGGTCCCTTAGCCTGGTCTGGGCCCTCTCGCAATCCGGGACCCCATGGAGGGATGTTGGACTGCCGGTTTCAGCCCCATCCCCAGCAGTGTGACATTACCCAAGGGATGCAGTAGTGCACAAAGCAGCAGGTGGCCGAGGATGAGCCCAAGCCCAGGCCAGGCCAGGCACTGCACAGTACCTGCTCACCCAGGCCAAGCTGTGCCTGCCACTGCCCCACTTGGTAGTGCTGCCGCAGAGGCATGAGAAGCTCGTGCCGCTGCAGCTGCACTAGCCAGGCGTGAGCCCAGTGTCTGGCTTATGTGCATCAGCTAAGCAGAGCTCCCTCTGTGGGAGTGCACCAACCACAAAGCTCTTGCATTGAGCATCTGGTGCTCAGTGCGCATCATAGCGACTAGTTGACAGGTCGTAACAGTTGCTTAGGCTTTTATATAGAGAGAAGGATATCTATATACATAAAGCCTAATATGCAAATAGAATGAACAGCAGAACAACCAAATAACCCTTCACTATGACACTTAGTGACCACCAGGGGGCACACGCAGAACATTGCAGGCGTTGGTCGCGGCGGGATGGTGCAGCAAGTGGGAGGGAGGGGGTGCCAGACTAAGAGGGGGAGCCAGTCGCTGTCATTGAGGCAAGCCTCTGATGGTTACTGAAAATTCTTTGCTCCCACACACCGCGGTCCTGCCTGGTGCTTGCACTTGCTGCTGGTGCCGGCCCCACTTGCACCCGCTACCAGTGCCGGAGCCGCTGCCGGAGCTGCTGCTTATACCCACTGACAGTGCCCAGTGCCAGCCCTGATCACTCAGTGCTATCAGTGGATGCAAGCAGTGGCTACTGGCCTAGATTGCTCCTCAGGGCTTCTCCACTTCCCCCTGCTCCTGAAGGGTGATCAGGGCCAGCAGCTGCTGCCGCTCCCACCCACTGCCAGCGCTGGCCCCAATAGCTCCACACCATCAGCAAGTGCAAGCGAGGCCTGGCACCATCAGCACACAGAAGCGGCAGTGGGAGTGGAGCTGCCAGCAGACAGGGAACTAGGGCCATGGCGAGAGGGGCCAAGCAGGGGCGTGTAGGATGGGCCAAAACCCATCCCTATGCCCACCACAGCCTCGCAGTCCACAGTTCCTTTCAAGGTGCATGAATTCGTGCACTGGACCCCTAGTAAATAATATAAAAATTTTCATTTTAGTTCTTTAAAAACACAGAAAGAAATCCCATTATCTCAAGGTATCCAAGATTTTAGCTTCAATAAAACCTGCTGTCATAGCACACTAAGAGAGTAGTTCATTGAGAAATAATAAGACAACCACATGGGCAATTACTTAATCTAATCATGGCACGTCCTTGAGAAGCTTTTCTCCAAATTGCAAAAGAAACATGATTAAAACAAAAGTGGTATCTCATTAGATTGCACCCATCAGATTAATAAAAATGAATAAATCTGATAATACCAGTTGTTGGCAAGAATGTAAAACAATTCTCATGCAGTATTTGTGGGATTATAAACTAGAACAACCATTTCAAAGAATGATGTGCTAATATTTAATAAAATACATAAAGTATGCTACACAAAAGAAAAAAATACAAAGCTTATAAAGATAGTTATATAATTCATATAAACTTGCTGTTTAAGAACATATACAAAACATAGCAAAAGCATAGACACAAAATGAGTTGACAAATATAAAATTCAGGATAAAGTTCTACCTGCAAAAGAATGTAGGGTATAAAGGGTGCTTTAGCCCTGGATGGGTGGATCAGTTGGTTAGAGCATCATCCCATACACCAAAAGGTTGAGGGTTTGAGTCCCAGTCAGGGCACATACCCAAGCTGTGGGCTTGATACCCAATCAGGGCATATACTGGAGGCAATCAATGTTTCTCTCTCTCTTCCTTCCCTCTTCCTAAAAGCAACAAACATATCCTGAGGTGAGGAAAATTAATAAATTAATAAATAAAGAGTGCTTTACTTATATCTGCAATGTTTTATTTTTCAACTTGGTGCTGAGTATATGGGGTTTTTTATAATTTACACTTGCATATGCCTGCAATATTTCATAATCTATTTTATTTATTTTCCTTCCATTTTTATTTTTTAAAATATCTTTATTGATCTCAGAGAGGAAGGGGGAGAGAGATAGAAACATCAATGATGAGAGAGAATCATTGATTGCTTAACTCCTGAACACCCCCTACTGAGGATCAAGCCCACATCACGGGCATGTGCCCTTGACCAGAATCAAAACTGGTACCCTCCAGTCCACAGGCTGAGTCTAACCAGCTAGGGCTATTTTCCATCCAATTTTAGAGAGTGGAAGAGAGTGGGAAGATAAAGGGAGGGAGAGTGGGAAGGAGGAAAAGAGGAGAAAGAAACATCAATGAGAAAGAGACATCTATTGTTTGCCTCCCTCTAGCACCTGATGGTGGCCAGGTACCTGCCCTTGACCAGGCCAATGTTCTAACCATTGAGCAAAATCGGCCAGGGCTCATGTCATTTTTAATAAAAGCAATTAATGTAGAGAATTTGAAAATGCAGTGACTAGTAAAAGGAGAAAAATATAAAAGCCATATTTCACCACTAAGAAGAAAAAAATTGTACTCTGAGGTGATAATATCTGTTGCCTCTGAAAAAATGGAACTGGGAAATAAGAATATTTTGTTTTAATTTTGAGATGTTTTTATCTAAAAAAATAAAAAGGGAGGGAACCTAAGCAAAGAATGACAGCACTATGTCAAACAGCAAGTCGGAAAACAACTCTCAGGAGTAGCTGATGATCAGGGGGCTATCAAAGTTCTACAAAGTAATAGATACCAAGGGTAAACAGGCCCTTAATTCCACAATTTAATTCAATAACTTACCTAAAGAAAAATTCAACAGAAGCATTTAAAAAAATTCCCCAAATGCTAAGCTTTATTCACAAAAATAAAAAAGAGGGGAATAATCTACTAATTACACATTAAAAATATGAAGACCAAGCATAGTAAAATATTTGCATTTTTTTTTAAATGGCAGGGGGAAAAAAACAGTGTATGCGTAGTAAAATTGTGTTTATGTGTAGAAAATATCCCAAAAAAAGGAATATGCATTAGTAAAGCTAAACTTTTTCCCCCTATGTTTAACTCTTGTTTTTACTTTTTTGTTTTAAACATTTGATTATGGACAATTTTGAACATAATATAAAAGTAGCAAGAACATAAGGAACTCCCATAAGGAAATCCCATGTAGCAACCAACCAAAGTTGCAACTACTTTAAAATTAGTATAAACAAAGTGCTTTGGAAGAAAACAGAAGTACCTCACTCTTTTTGCAAGACCTGGGATAACTTTCTTTTTGCCATGGACAGGAGACATTGACCCCAAAGATGTCAATGGCTCCCTTCCCCATAAAGCCAAGAACTATCAGTAATTATTTCCCCTATAATAAATTTCTTTATTAGGTAAACTTATCTGATTAGATTTTTGACCCTCAAAAAAAAAATTCCCAAATAAAACATATGAATTTGTTGGGAGTTTTATTGTTTTTGTTTTTTAAATGTCTTAAAGTACACATACAAATATTTGCAAGAAAAAAAAAAAGAATAGAAAGAAACAAATCAAAATGTTAGCAATAAAGTTCTTTGGGTAGTAGAAATAAAGTAACTTAGATTTTTTTTCCCCTTTTGTACTATTGTTTCCTCCAACGTTTTCTGGAATGAGCATGTATTATTTTGTTACTAGGACTAAAAACAAAAAAATTTTGTAAAACCTGTACCTACCAGATTTAGAACTAAAAAAAAAAAAAATTTTTTTTTAAATAGTATTGTACGTTTTGTCAAGGATGAAACAAGCAAGGGAAGAGAATTAAATTCAGTCCTAGCAAGCTTGTCTCAATGAATAGAGAGCCAAATGGACTGAAGGGTTCCAGGTTCGAACCCAGTTAAGGGCCCATCCCAGTTGCAGCTTGATCCCTGTCCCTCCCTGGTCAGGGCGCATGCGGCAGGCAACCAATAGATGTGTCTCTACATATGGATGTTTCTGCATCTCCCCCTCCTTTTCACTCTCTAAAAATCAATGGAGCCAAAACCGGTTTGGCTCAGTGGAGAGAGCATCGGCCTACAGACTCAAGGGTCCCGGTTTCCATTCTGGTCAAGGGCATGTACCTTTGTTGCAGGCAGGAGGAGGCTGGTCAATGTCTCTCTCATCGACGTTTTTAGCTCTCTATCCCTCTCCCTTCCTCTCTGTGAAAAATCAATAAAATATATTTAACAACAACAACAAAAAAAATATATATATATATACATATATATATATATATTATTGATTTTTCAGAGAGGAAGGGAGAGGGATAGAGCTAGAAACATCGATGAGAGAGAGACATCAATCAGCGGCCTCCTGCACACCCCCTATTGGAGATTTGCTCGCAACCAAGGTACATGCCCTTGACCGGAATCGAACCTGGGACCCTTCAGTCCACAGGCCGATGCTCTATCCGCTGAGCCAAACCGGTTTCGGCAAAATATATTTTTTAAAAATCAATGGAAAAATGTCCTTGGTTAAGGATTAAAAAAAAAAAATTCATACAATCCTACTGATGGTCAATCTGTTCAAATATCATCCAAAGCTTTAAAAATGAAAACTTTTGAATAATTTTATTTTCAAGAAATTAATCCAAAGTAAACAACAATACAAAAAAACTGTTCAGCCCTAGCTGGCTTGGCTCAGTGGATAGAGCGTCAGCCTGCGGACTGAAGGGTCCTGGGTCCGATTCCGGCCAAGGGCACATGTCTGGGTTGTGGGCTCCATCCCCAGTGGGGGGCGTGCACGATGCAGCCAATCAATGATTCTCTCTCATCATTAATGTTTCTCTCTCTTCTTCTGCCTTCCTCTCTGAAATCAATAAAGAAATATATATTTTTTAAAACCTGTTCAAGGATGTATATGCATATTTATAATAGCAAAACTTAAAAATGACCTTACTTTCTAACAATTCACTCATTTAAAGATATTTATTGAGTACCAGCCATTTGCTAGGTACTGAAAATACAGCACTGGACAAATTATACAATAATCAAGACCAAAGTTATCTGCCAATGGAGCACACAGTCTAGTGCAATGGTCGGCCAACTGCGGCTCAAGAGCAAGTTTGCTGCTCTGTTGACTGAGTTTGCCGACCACTAGTCTAGTGGAGGCTGAAGGATTGGATATAAATAATTAAGAAAATAAGTGATTTCAATATTTAGTACGTTGTTTTGGATATAGACCATTCAAAAAAAATTAAGCAGGGAAGGGCGATAGAGAGTAAGGGGAAGGTTTTATATAGATGGTCAGGAAAGATCAAAGGTAGTAACTAACATTTGTGTAAAGACTTATAGTGACTATTGTTTTAAACCTAGAATTTATTTACTTCTCCATTAAATCTACCACACTCTTTAATTTGCTTTGAAAATTATGTAATACATTTCTTTATTCTAAATAAAAAGATAAGCTAAAACCTAATGATAACACAGGTCTACCTTAAAAAATAATCAGCTCCAAGATTATGGTCATTCACAATCTAAAACTACCACAATTTTCAATATTCTCCCATCTTCACTTCTGTCCCAGGTACAAATAAATTTCTTCATTTTATCCACCTCTTATTGAACACTGTTTTACATCATTATAAAAATTATGATCTTAATAAATAGAATGTAGTATCCTAAATATTTCTGTATGATCCAGAGTTATACACTAATTCAGTGTGAAAATTTTGATTCTCAAGTATTCTGGACACAGCTTCTTATCGCAAGCTTCACAATGAATGTAATGTAAGATGCAGAAAAACACAGCAACTTTCTAGCTTGGGGTTACTTGAGTTATTTAAGAGTCTTATAAATTCTTATATCTACCCTTTGCCAGAAAAAATATTTTTAAATATGTTTTTATTGACTGCAGAGAGGAAGAGGGAGAGAAAGAAACATCAATGATGAGAGAGAGTCATTGACTGGCTGCCTCCTGCACGACCTCACTGGGGATGGAGCCCACAACCCCGTCATGTGCCCTTGACCGGAATCGAACCTGGGACCTTCAATCCACAGGCCGATGCTCTATACAATGAGCCAAACCAGGTAGGGCGCCAGAAGAAATTCTGATAGATGGTACAAAGAAGGCAGCTGCCTATTTAAACCTCCACTCCTCAGTTTATCAGCATTACAGATGACTAAGAGAAGACTCCTAAACTCTAAGGCCTGTAGGATAACAGAAGTAACAATTAGGTAAAGCTACTGCTTAAGCATGGGACTATTACCTGTCCTCTGCTAAAGTTACCTCAATTCAAATTTTATATAAAAACATTGGGCTCATCAAACAAAACTTGAGTGTACCAATGAAAAGGATGTGAAAGACTATCCATAGACTGGATCAATAACACACTGAAATGCCTTTAGGAATCTATCCATGATTTATGCCAAGAGCCAGCAAACATTTTTCCGTAAAGAGCCAGAGAGTAAATATTTAAGCTTTCTGAACCAGATGATCTGTTTTAACTACTCAAGCCTGTCATTGCAATGTGAAAACAGGCAGGTAACATAGACACAAATAGGTGTGGCTGTGTTCCAATAAAACTTTACTCACAGGACAACCTATGGTGTAGGGCTTCAAACTAAATGTGTAATGACTCCAGAATATCACTAGAAGTTTCTTTCTTTTTTGTTTTAAGGTAAATTCTCAGTGTTCTCTCTGTTATCCCTTAATAGAGGAGTCCAGAGGGGGGAAAAATGTTTCCTTAAATTTACTGATGATTTTTATCATGTTTTTACAGAGATATAAGCATAAAAATACAAAAAGCATTTACAAAGAGATTAAAAATGGCAGCAGAGGAGAATCCAACATGGCGGCATAAACACCTACACTGCTGCCTTGCACAATTTCAAAATCACAACTAAAGGACAGAATGGACAGCATACAGAAACACAGCAAAGCTGTCTGAGTGGAAATACTAGAAGGAAAGAGAGGAGCTCACAGAGACCCAGAGGAGCTGCAAAAAGCTGAGGTACGGAACGCGCACGTGGAGAGAGCGGGTGTTGGGAGTACCTGGCAGGCTTTCTCTGGTGGGAGGGAGACGAAGACTCCAGACTGCATTGAACCCCTTATCCTACAGCACTGAACCCCAGGTCCAGGCGAGACTCATACAGGGAAAGTTTGAACTGTGAAAAGGGAGAAGTGCACAGAAATTTAAGGGAGTCGCGAAAGGGCAGAAGTCTGGTGGCCCGCACAACACTGCTCGCAGAAGATCGACTGCTGATTGTGCCGCTGGCTTTCATGAGTGGGTGGGAGACAGAGCCTCCCAACTGCGCCACTTCTAACTCCACTAAACCCCAGTTTCGGGTGAAACCCTGGGTACCCAAACTCATATGGTCCCGGAGCGCAGGGGAGCCAAAAAGGCAGCAGTCTAGAGGCATGCCCACAGGGACCGCGGCAGAGATTACCCAGAATCATGTGAGACCCAGGGGCTGTGGAGGGCGGGGCCGTCTCGAAGAGAAGGCGGTCTGGTAAGCCCTGAAACTTCACTCATCCCAAGCTCAACAGAGAGGCTTTTGCAGTTTTGCAAATCTTGTATCATAAGGCTGAATCCAACACAGAAGTTTTCCTGGCATAGTGAAAATGCAGAGACAAAGGAAGAGATCACAAACAAAACAAACGAGGAAAACAAACGACTGGATATAGAGTTCAAAAATACGCTTATAAGATTTTTCAAGAATATCCTAGAAAAGATGGATAAATTTAGCTAGACCCAAAAGGAGATAAAAAAGGACTAACTAGAGATGAAAAAGAACCAACTAGAGATGAAAAAGGACCAACTAGAAATTAAACATACACTGACTGAAATAAAAAATATTATACAGAGACCTAACAGCAGACTAGAGGAAGGCAAGAATCAAGTCAAAAATTTGAAATATAAAGAATTATAAAACACTCAACTGGAAAAGAAAAAAAAGAATACAAAAATGTGAAGATAATGTAAGAAGCCTCTGAGAGCTTCAAGTGTACCAATATCAGAATTGTTGGGGTGCCAAAATAAGAGAGAGAACAAGATACTGAAAACCTATTTGAAGAAAGAATGACTGAAAACTTCCCACATCTGGTGAAAGAAATAGACTTACAAGTCCAGGAAGCACACAGAACCCTATATAAAAGGAATCCAAAGAGGACTACACCAAGACACATCATAATTAAACTACCAAGAGCAAAAGACAAAGAGAGAATATTAAAAGCAACAAGAAAAAAATAGTTAATTACCTACAGGAGAGCACCGATACGATTGTCAGCTGATTTCTCAACAGAAACTATGCAGGCCAGAAGGGAGTGGCAAGAAATATTCAACGTGATGAATAGCAAGAACCTACAACCAAGAATATTCTATCCAAGAATATTCTTCAATTCATTCAGAATTGAAGGTCAGATAAAGAACTTCACAGATAAGAAAAAGCTAAAGGAGTTCATCAACTCCAAACCAGTATTATATGAAATGCTGAAAGGTACTCTTTTAGAAGAGGAAGAAGAAAAAGGTAAAAGATAAAAAATTATGAACAACAAATTCATATCTATCAAAAGGGATTTTAAAAATTAAGTGAATTAAAAATCTGATCAACAGAATAAACTAGTGGATACAATGGAATCAGGAGCACAGAAAGGAAGTGGACTGATCATTCTCAGGGGGAAAAGGGTCAGTGGGGTGCAGGGAAAGACTGGACAAAAATCATACACCTATGGATGAGGTCAATAAGGGAGAGGTAAGGATAGAGGGAGGGGTGGGAGCTGGGTGGAGGGTACCTATGGAGGGCAAAAAAGAAAAACAAATGTAATAATCTGAATAATAAAGATTTAATTAAAAAAATAAAAATAAAAATGGCAGCAGAGTAGGAGTATGCTGCGTGAGGATGATCCCAGGAATAAGGTGGAATTACAACTGAAATACGGAAAAGTATCCTGAATAATTAATGGAAAACTCACAAGAGAGAACCCGGACACCCAAGGACCAAAGGTAGAAACCACATAGAACCTGATAGGAGGAGCAGAAGCACAAAAGGGCTGGCTGGGCACCCACAGATGACAACTGAAGTCCCAAAGAGATATCTCAGCTGTAGGTGTGGTGCCACTGAGAACTCTGGGATCTAATCCCCAAGCTAGGCTCCCCAACAGAGAGCACCAAACCTGAGGAGGTTACCCACATAACATCTAGTTGTGTAAAGCAGTGGGGTGCTATCTGCAAAGGAGTGGCAGCTTAAAGTTCAATCACACTCTTAAAGGGCCAACACACAAAAATTCCCTGTGGAGCCACCCACCTTGTGCACTAGCAAGAGGGAGGGTGAAGTAGACTGTAGCTGTGAGAGCAGAACCCAGAACTGGGGACTTGGAGGATAAAGTTCAGAAGGCAGACACCCCAAGTTCCTGGGCTGGGTTATTCCCTCATGCAACAGAGGACATCTTTTTCACATAGACATCTATCTTGCCTGAGGAGAAAACCGTCCACACACTCTACTGGAAAACACTTTGTCCTGAAGTCACTTAAGAGATTAAAGTAACAATTAGCCTCCAGGCAGAATTAACTGTCCCACTTTGTTGAAAAAAACTTCTTGCTACACCTGATGATTGCTTGGGGACAATTCAAGTTGGCATCCTATTAGTCCGCATATAATGGAGGTCTCTGGAGGCTTTGAGTCTTGGCCTGATCCAATCAGTCAGAAACAGCCTTTAACACTGTCTTGCACTAGAGATTGAGAGGAATAAGACCATTGGTATAGAGGACCTACCTAAAACATAGTCAGAAACCCAGACAACCATAATGAGGAAACAAAGAAACAATCCCCAAATGAAAGAATTAGCGAATTCTCCTGAAGAAGAGATAAATGAAGCAGAGATAAAAAATTTATCTGAAACAGAGTCCAGAGCAATGATGTTAAAAATGCTCAACAAGCAGAAACCGGTTTGGCTCAGTGGATAGAGCATCGGTCTGTGGACTGAAAGGTCCCAGGTTCGATTCCGGTCAAGACCATGTACCTTGGTTGCGGGCACAGCCCCAGTAGGGGGTGTGCAGGAGGCGGCTGATCGATGTCTCTCTCATACTGATGTTTCTAACTCTCTATCCCTCTCCCTTCCCTTCCTCTCTGTAAAAAAGCAATAAAATATATTTTTTAAATGCTCAACAGTATGAAAAAAGATATAATAACTATAAAAAAAGAACAGTTTGAGATAAAGAATGATGTAACACATAAAAAACATACTGGAAGGAATACACAACAGATTATGGGAAGTTGAGGATCGAATCAGTGAATTAGAAGATAGAGTTGAAAATATCACTCAATTACAGAACCTAAAAGAAAAAAATTTTAAAAAACAGGACAGCTTAAGGGAGCTGTGGGACAATGTGAAACGTGAATATATTAGAATAGCAGGTATGCCAGGGGAGGCAGAAAAAGAGAAAATAGAGAAGGTGTGTGAAGAAATAATAGTAGAAAACTTCCCAAACCTGGTAAAGGAAAGTCATACAAGTTCAGGAGGTACAGAGAACCCCAAACAAGAACCCAAACAGACCCACACCAAGACACATAATTAAAATGCTAAAAATTAAAGACAATCATAATCTTAAAGGCAGCAGGAGAAAAGAAAACTGTTACCTACAGAGGAGTTCCAATAAAGCTGACACCTGATTTCTCATCCCAAACTATACAGGCCAAAAGGAAATGGCATGAAGTACTTAAGGTAATGGAAAGCAAGGATCTGAGACCAAGATTATTATATCCAGCAAGGCTATCATTCAAAATAAATGGTCAAATAAAGAGCTTCCCAGACAAAAAAGGCTAAATCACCACCAAGCCAGCATTACAACAAATGCTAAAGGGATTGCTATAAGGGATTGCTGAAAAGAAGAAATACAGAGAGAAACCTAGCCATACAGAATTTAAATGGCTATAAATAAGTACCTCTTAATTATAACCCTAAATGTAAACAGATTAAATGCTCCAATCAAAAGGTGTAGGTAGCTGGATACAAAAACACAACCGAACTATATGTTGTCTACAAGAGACCCACCTCAAAACAAAAGAAACACACAGGATGAGAGCAAAGGGATGGAAAAAAATTTCCCACGCAAATGGAAAACAAAACAAAAAAGCTGGAATAGCAATACTCACATCTGATAAAATAGATTTTAAAAGCATTGTGCTAAGCAAAATAATGCAGTCAGAGAAAGATAAATATCATATGATCTCACTCATTTGTGGAAATATAATGAACAACATAAACTGATGAACAAAAATAGAGCCAGAGGGGGAAATATATATACTAGAATATAATAGAAGTAATCCTGTTATTTGCAAAATTTTTAATATTTCCTACAACTTTTGTGATATCATACTATGTTAGTACAGTTTTGGTATTATTATTATACTTAAAATCCTTTTAATCCTAAAATATTCATGTTTATTGCATGTAATATTATATGTAAGATCATTTTTCTTGAATAATTGGTGTTTATTGCATGTAAGATCATACTTAAAATCATTTTTCTTGAGATATTAATATATGCATGTAACCTTTAAAAATATATATATCTTTTAAAAAATAAAAGAGCGTTTATAAACTCTAGATAAAAGCAAAAGAGGGCACAAAGAGTGAAATAATAAAAATTAAATTTTTTTAAAAATAAGAGGGCACACAAAATACCTTACAAAGTAAGCTATATAAAGTAAAATCCACCTGGTAAAGAAAGTTTCTAAAATGTGAATAGTTAACTATTAAGAATGTTTGTCAACAATATTTTTGTAATAATGAAAAACTGAGAACAGTCCATATATGCTACATCTAAAAGATTAGTTAAATAAATGATACATCCATACAATGCAACCATTTAAGGTAACAGAAAATATTTATTGATAAAAAGGTATTTTTGGCATAGTTATTTTTTAAAGCAGGTTACAAAATTGAATGTACAGTATGATCCCACCTTTTGTGAAAATAAACACATAGATACACAAATAAGCATACATAAAATCAGCTGGAAAGATATACCAACCTATTAACAGTGATTATCACGGCTGTTGAAATTATGATGATTATATCTTCTTCTGGTTTACCAGTAATTTCTTATTTTTCTAAAAACATAGATATCTCCCACTTTTCAAAGTTCACTTTACACCACTTCACTTTTGCAAAAGACCTGTATCAGTATCTGATTTCACTAACCAAAAAAAATCCAAAGAGGATTTTCACTTTTACAAAAAAAAAGGCAAAAAGTGAAATAGCATTCAGCATGTGTCTTGCAATAAGCAATTATTATTAAGCAGTTAATATTGAGCAGCAAGAGTGGCCTCAACCTCCCTCCCCAAGAACTGTACTCAGCATCTCAGCATCAGCCACCATAGCTTTGAACTGTGTCTATAAACATCTGTGCTTTATCTCCATTTATTTTGTGCATCTGCTAGCAAGATGTGTCCCTAAAGTAACTGCTTCTTCACTTTATACCATTTCAGCTTATGAAAGGTTTTACAGGAACACTCCAATTTCAGATAGTCTGGGAAACTCATTACTAATTTGATAATAAGAAAATTATTTTTTTAATATAAACAAGAACTAAAACAGGTGCAGCACTACTTGTATCAACATTTCTAAAATAAATTCTCAAAGTACAGAAGATGCATCAGTTCTTAAAACTTCAAATTTGGAGACTTTCTCCTTAGTCTCCAAATACTAAGCTATAAGAGCCAAGAAAATTTAGAAATTATATATATATATAAAGAAATGCATTTACAAAGGGAAGTTAATAAGAATCCTCGGACAGGAAATTACTACAAGAAGTCTACATCATTTATCAAATCACCACCACCCGAACAATCAACAATGTTTAAAATACTCTTCCAACGTATTCCAAATGCCTCTGGTTCAAGGTTTGAAAAGCAACTACATTATTCACGCACTGAGGAGAGGATCTTCAATCACCAACATTGGGAAGAAAGGAAGAAAGGGGTAAAAGTCACACTAAAATGTGATAGATCTCAAAATTCCATGAGAATTCCATATTCGGGGTCCAAACACATCTGTAAGAGACTCAAAGGTCAGTTATAATTACGACAAATGCTAACCCAAACCTAGATGGGCTTCTGTTAACAACCAATATAATTCTGGATCACCTGCCTAGCCCATCAAGAATATAAAATTCAAATAATAATTCAACAAAAACTACTTTTAAATGAGTCTATGAACAGCACTCACAAACAACAGTATAGCAAAAAACATACACATATGTTTCAACTATATAAAGTTGTACATACACCTAGACAAGGGCTGAAATAGAAAATAAGTAATTTGATAGGATCTTGGGACTGTGAGATGTTTTAATTCCACTATTGTTAACATAACCAGACCAAGAAATGTTTTAAAATAAAGTATATAACATAATCATTGACCACATATAATTATTCCTAGGCTAAATACATAAAGCAGTCTCAAAAGCATACACATTTATAAACCATCTAACACTTGTAAAAATACCTTACTAATGTACTAATCATCCAATATCAAAAAGATGAGATTTTGAAAACTCACCATTCAGGCCCAAAGTTCAGTGTCTGTGTTTCCGCTGCCATTCTTTTCAGTATGTTTACAAGACTTTTATATGTGGAGAAACCTATAGAAGAGAAAAATATTTCCATACAGTGAGTCAAGATTAAATGCAGAATTCCAACCCAGAAAGTATAGGTAGAGAGTGTGGGGCCACTCTTGCTGCTATATGGCAGGTAAAGTGAAATTAATATAATCACCCTTACATTCCAATTCACCATCTTTTTGTGTTTATCTAAAGAAAGGAGGCATGGTATAAGATGACAAATGGGAACAGACCATGCAGAGCACTGGAAACCAAATTAAGGATTTTCTACTTTCACCTTAGAGCAATGGGGAGTAAATGAAGGATAATAGATTTCCATTTTAATTTATATTACTCCCTTGTTAAGAGCTCTCCCATCACCATGAGATATATCAAAGATTCTTAAAATAAGTCACACTAAAATGTGATAGATATATCAAATGAGAGGTCCCCCTTACCTATCTCACAGCTTCTGCCACAACTCTCCCCAATTTCTGCTCAGTACTTTACACTCTAGTGATTCTTTAAAAAATTATCTTGGACCATAAGTTAAAAAAATAAGCTTATAAATTTCATAAGTAGTCTTTCAAAAGCAATTTTAAGATATCAGAGCTTAAAATGAAATAAGTCAGATAGGAGAGACAAATATTGTATATTACTTATATGTGGAATCTAAAAAGCCAAACTCAGTGAGAAGAGTAGTGGTTACTAGTGGCTGGAGGAGTGAGGGAAATAGGGAGATATTGGTCAAAGGATATAAACTTTCAGTTATAAGATTAACAAACTCTGGGGATCTAATGTACAGCATGGAGATTATAGCTAATAATACTGTAAATTGCTGAGAGAGTAGATCTTAAAGGTTTTCACCACAAAAGAGAAAAAAAGGAAATCCTGTTTCAGTCCTCTTTATCATTCTACATAAAAACCTTTAGGTAATGCCAAACTACTATACTGTACCAATATTAAAAGCTCACAAGTTTTTTAATACCTTGATCTGGGACCCTAACTACCATTTACAACATGGTTTTCATAAGAAGATGTAAAGATTTCCCTAGAACTCTTGAGAACCTAAGAATAATAATCCAAACAACTTTATTATCAACTAAAGAGACCAACATTACTCGGAATGAAGTTCTGCTCATTCTCCTTTCTGAACTAAAGCAAAAATATAAGTTATGATTCCTGAAGAAAACTCATTTAAATTCTTGAAGTACTGTAATCACTAATTCCAAATTCTACACCTCAGATTGCTCCTTCTAAATCAATTTAAATGAGCCCAGTTGTAATGTATTTATATGTACTGGAGGGATTGTCTTACAGGGAAATAGGGGTTTTTTTTTTCTTCAACTGTCCTTTCTAAAGATGCAATGAGGTATTAAAATGAATATAAGCTTCACCACCATTTAAACCCTACCATACTAAATGTTAACTCAAACCTCTAGGAGACTTGTAACCATTAGAAAACAGCTCTGAATTTTGACCGAAGTATTTGAACCAGACTCTAGATGTAGTGTTCCGATCATGCCCTTCTGCCTCTTTAGACTGCCTTTTCTTGAAACCATTTCTCCTTTATCCACCAAGATCAAAACAATAGTTACTTTTTCCTATCTTTGTTTCCTTCCAATTTAGTAAGCATTCCCTAAAAGTTTCCCTTCTTTTCTAACTTCCATCATTGTACCCATGCTTTACTTAACTATAAATTCTGTTTAGATGTTGTCTTGAACCTTTTGTTATTTCTCCACTAACACTTTAGGTCAGTGGTTCTCAACCTTCCTAATGCCGCGACCCTTTAAGACAGCTCCTCGTG
Organism: Lasiurus cinereus; assembly: GCA_011751065.1. Lineage (NCBI taxonomy): Eukaryota > Metazoa > Chordata > Mammalia > Chiroptera > Vespertilionidae > Lasiurus > Lasiurus cinereus. The sequence continues at coordinate 826,253 of JAAGEH010000393.1, read as the reverse complement.
TGGTGGTGACCCCCAACCATAAAATTATTTCCGTTGCTACTTCATAAGTGTAATTTTGCTACTGTTATGAACTAATACCCAGGATGTATTTTCATTGTTACAAATTGAACATAATTAAAGCATAGTGACTAATCACAAAAACAATATGTAATTATATATTGTGAAATATTTATTTCTAATTACAAATAAATGAAATTTTGTCTTGAATTGTGGTGTAGCATGGGTAACAGTCCTAATATAACAACAGTAAACTACATTGCTACATCCTAAGACCATGGGAAATAGGTGTTTTCCAATAGTCTTAGGCGACCGCTGTGAAAGGCGCTGTGAAAGGGTCGTTCGACCCCCAAAGGGGTCGCGACCCACAGGTTGAGAACCACTGCTTTAGGTAGAACTCTGCCTACTAAGTCACAGGAAATACTATACAGGGAGTAGGGGTATCATTACAACAGCAGCAATGAAAAATTCTCACATAAATTTCTAAATTGCCCAGCTTTCTGGGGAGATGCCTCACCCCAATTGTAAATTACAGATTTTTCTGCCATGACCTGTGTGGCATTTTCAGATGCTTGTTCCTCCTGAATACCTATCTCATCAACAACTGATCAAGGTACCACTGCTTTTACAATTCACCAGTAAGCCAGGCTTCAAAAGCCCAGAGTTATCTGAAACTCCTTTTGCTTTTCTCGTATCTAATAATTTTGTCTCAAATTTGGTCAATGTCTCCTTCAAAATTCCTCTTGCAATTTTCTCATTATAATGAAACCTTTAACTCATGTCTAGATTATTAGAATAAAACTCCTAATTGGCTTCCTTGACTCAGCCTCTAACTATTCACATCCAAAAAGATCAACCTTGTCGAAACCGGTTTGGCTCAGTGGATAGAGCGTTGGCCTGTGGACTGAAAGGTCCCAGGTTCGATTCCGGTCAAGGGCACGTACCTTGGTTGCAGGCACATCCCCAGTATGGGGTGTGCAAGAGGCGGCTGGTCGATGTCTCTCTCTCATCGGTGTTTCTCTTTATCCCTCTCCTCTCCCTTCCTCTATGTAAAAAATCAATAAAAAAATATTTTTAAATAAATAAACAAACAAACGAAAAGATCAGCCTTCCTAAAGCATTGCTCTGGTATGCCTACCCCTCTTTAAAACAATTAAACATACTGTGCATCATCAAAACTCCTAGTAAAGACATCTAAAAGACCATAATATAGACCTTGAACTTCAGTGTAGAGTAGGGATGGAGAGATATAAGTTTTGAAGTAAATCTATAGTACAACAACCAAAAATCAAAAGAAGAGAATAAACATATAGCTAGTTATCTCTGGCCCCAACCTTTCTCCTAAACTCAAATTCACTGAGTCCAGCTTTTTCTACATTCACTGTATCAAAAAAAAAAAACAGAAAGGGGGAAGAGCTAGATTTTTTTGGGAGATTTTCATTTCATCAATAAGACTAAAAACTACTACTAGGTGTACCAGTTAATAATGCATTTTTTTCAATAGATGGAGTTACACATATGTTGATATATATGTGATTTGATATGTATGCTATTTTGTTGTATTGACAGCAAGCTTCAAAACTTCATATGTCAAATTTGCTGAAGGTGTTAACAGCATAGATATTTTTACACTTAAAAATGTCAAGTTTCATGCAAAAAAAAAAGCATTTGCAGAAAGCTTTAATTCATTACTTTATTTTGAAGAAAAAATTATCATATACTTCAGGAAACTTATGGTGAACATGCTCCATATCAAGATACTTGTGAACGCAGGTTTAAAGGCTTTAAAAGTGATGATTTCAATGTGAAAGACAAAGAATGTCCAGGTCAACAGAAAAGGTTTGAAGACTACCAATTACAAGCATTGGATGAAGATGCGTGTCAAACTCAAAAACAACTTGCAGAACGATTAAATGTTGCTTCAGTAAACAAGTTCCAATTGTTTACAAGCAATAGGAAATATTTTAAAGGAAGGAAAATGGATGCCACATCAACTGAACAAAAGACAAATGGAAAACCAAAGTCATCAGAAAAATGTTGCTTCAACATCATGAAAGTCTTTTTTGCATAGAATTGTGACTGGCGATGGAAAGTGGATTTATTTTGAGAATCCTCAAATGCACAAAATCATGGGTTGATGCAGGTTCAACTATCAACATCGACTGCAAGGCCAAATCACTTTGGAAAGAAGGCAATGTGCTGCGTTTGGTGGGATCAGGAAGGTGTGGTGTACTATGAACTTCTAAAATCAGGTGAAACCATTAATATTGATTGCTACCAACAACAAATAATCAATTTGAACCATACTCTGATCGTAAAACGACCAGAATGGGCCAGAAGACACAGCAAAGTAATTTTGCTTCAAGATAACGCACTATCACATACTTCAAAAACCAGTTAAAGACACGTTAAAAGATCTGCCTGGGAAGTATTAACCCACTCGCTGGATCCACCAGACCTTGCTCCTTCAGATTACCACTTGTTCCGATCCATTGCACATGCACGTTTCTGAGCAGCTCTTCAAAACGTACAAAGTGGAAAAATGGGTCTCTGAATGGTTTGCCTCAAAACAAGAGAAGTTCTATTGGGACAGTATCCACAAATTACCTGAAAGATGGGGGAAATGTGTAGCTAGTGATGAACATTACTTTGAATAAAGCACTTTCGATGTTTCTCTTGAAATTATGTGTTTTTTTATTACAAAAATCCATCATTATTAACACTTAGTAAAGTGAAGCTTGATATAGCAGTGGCCATATCAGAGAAGTCTTTGTATTTTATACCCCAAGGGCAATGAAAAACTACTACTACATAAAAAGATTCAGGCAAGAAGTGTCCAGGATGAAATCTGCTATTCAGAAAAATCATTCAGGATGCCAGGAGGAGAATGAATTAACAAGAGCTAAAGGGAAAAGAGAGTATTAGAAATCTAGCAGATACTGTAGAAGCCAGATCTCTAGAGCACCAGAAGAGAGAGATGATGACAACTGTATTCACTGACATAAAAGATGTCAACAATATACTGCGTCCAGGCAGATTATGAAATACAGAGAATATAATCATGTTCAACACATTTTAAAATACATACAGGTTGAGGCAAAAGTAGGTTTATAGTTGTTCATATGAAAAATAATACAATAATAAATACTAATATAAGAATAAATTGTTTCACATACAACTGTAAACCTACTTTTGTTCCACCTTGTATATATACTGAAACCTACATAATTTTATTAATCAACTAGTGGCCCACCGCACAGATTCATGTACACTGAAAGGAAATCAATTATAAGAAATATTTTAATATCGCTATTTGCCCTTTTTTTTAAAACAGAAGGGTCAGAGGTAAAAGAAAATTAGTAAAATGTATATGAAAATAATATATGAATTGATTAATAAACAATAACATGATATAACAGCAAAGACATAAAAGCAGCAAAAACATGATATATAAAACAAAAATATAATATAAAAACAACATTGATAAAAACAATGACTGATAAATTGATTAAACTTATCCTAATATCTTCCTGATTCCACATTAAGAGTAAAAACATTTTCAGAGTGCTTGACTAATTTCCCTTGTGATGAAGTATTTACAATTTTAACGTCACATGCTCTTCAAACTCGAGAAAAAGTAACATATAACTGACCATGTCCGAAAACAGACTCAGGTAGGAATATTCCTACTTGGTCTAGAGTTCGCCCTTGTGCTTTATTAATAGTCATTGCAAATGCTGATATCACGGGAATCTATCTTCAAATTAATTTAAATGGGAGGCCAGTGTCAGATGGGGACAAACCAATTCTTGGAATCAGAACAACCTCTCCTCCCGCAGATCCTGTTAATACTTCAGTTTTGATTATGTTAGGTTGCAATCTTTTATTGAAACACATGTGTGCACTGGTGCCAGCAAGAGCATTATATGTATCACACATGTGCGAGTCAATGCTTATTTTTAAATTGCCAGTGTGGGTCATATGTCCCAGCTGGTCAGTCGGTCAGATGGACATATGGTCGGTCACTTAACCATATATATATGAAACACAATTCATTCTTAATATATATATACACATATATGTATAAATGTGTGTGTGTGTATATGTGTGTGTATGTGTGTGTATATATATGTCACGCCAATAAATTCAATATAAAAATTTTTAAATGCCAAAACCAGTTTGGCTCAATGGATAGAGCATCGGCCTGGGGACTGAAGCATCCCAGGTTCGATTCTGGTCAGGGGCATGTACCTTGGTTACAGGCACATCCCCAGTCGGGGCTGTGCAGGAGGCAGCTGATCGATATTTCTCTCTCATTGATGTTTCTAACACTCTATCCCACTCCCTTTATCTCGGTAAAAAAATCAATAAAATATATTTTTTTAAAAATGTTTTAAATAAAATGTGTGTGTGTGTGTGTGTAAATACTAGAGGCCAGGCCCAGTACACAAAATTCGTGCACTCTGTGGGGAGTTTGGAGGGATTCCCTCAGCTGGCAGTCAGACATCCTTAGCACTGCTCCATTCCCCAGAGCAACAATCCTCAAAGTAAAATTTTCCAATAGAATTCCTTTAAGGTATCCATGATACCAAAACAATTTTTATAATAACATTTAGGTATTATTTGCATTTTTTCACTGTGTTAACACTGCAATGATCATGCAAAGCAGTGATAAGGGAAGCTGCTGGCTCCTTAGCATCATTCAAATTAATAGCACCAAAATGTACTGGTAATCACTGTATTCTTGGCTATCACTGTTATATACTCACAGGAGAGAAAAATGCCTTTTATACTTAAGAATGCCTAAAGGTCAGCAAACTGGGGCTCGCAAGCCACATGCGGCTCGCGAGCCTCAGATTGCCGTTCTGTTGACTAATGAGTTTGCCGACCACTGACCTAGACTCTCGATTCCAATAATTACAGGCTGTTGTTGTTCCTTGTGATTAAGCCCCATCCCACTGGTGGGCAAACTCATTAGTCAACAAAGCGGCAATCCGAGGCTTGCGAGCCGCAGGTGGCTCGTGAGCCGCAGTTTATGTACTGACCACTGCCCTAGACAAAGCTGTAAAAATGATGGATTTTACTCATTTGACCCCTTTGTATATATCTTTTTAATGTTCTATGTAATAAAATGGGAAATATACATAAAGCAATTCGGCTGCACACCATGGTCTCAAAGACAGGAGATTGTTCTTCAGTTGTGAGCTCACCTCATTTTTTTCATAGAACATTATTTTAACTTGAAAGAAGAGCTGACACACAAAGAGGATTATCTAGACCTAAGTATTTAACAAACATTTTTTTCAAAAATGAATGAATTGATGCCCGGATAGTATGGCACAGTGGTTGAGCATCAATCCATGAACAAGGAGGTCACACACCATTCAATTCCCCATCAGAGCACTTGCCAGGGTTTGGGGCTTGATCGCCAATAGGGGGCATGCAGGAGGTAGCTGATCAATGATTCTCTCATTGTTGCTGTTTTTATCCCTCTCTCCCTTCCTCTCACTGAAATCAATGAAAATAAAATTTTTAAACTAACAAAGTGAAACTGTCACTTCACAGAAAACAATTGACAGTATAGTTGTTACCAATTATAAAATTTGAGCTTTCAAGCAAAAATTAAAATTTTGTGAAACTCCTATTCACCACCATGAGCTTAACAGGTTTTCCAGTACTTAGACTTTCTCAATACTTGAAGGCTTCTTTTTTGATGGGTGTTCACATTAATTAATGTGATTTTTTTATATAATGTATAATATATCCATTAAATGTGCGAGACCAATGAATTTTTTTTAATTTTTATTAATTTTTTATACATATCTCCCCATTGCCCCCCCTTCCTCCCAGGCATACCCCAACCCCCAAGTGTCTATGTTCATTGGTATGCTTATATGCATGCATACAAGTCCTTTGATTGATTTCTTATCTACCTCACCTAACTTTAATCTTCCTGCTGTAATGAATTTTAATGTAAGAGTACATTGCTGATATTTGGTGGGGTGCCTACATTGATATAATTCAGATTTCACATTGCAACTAATTTTTAAAAATGAATACTTGCTGAATTTTAGTGTATCAAAAAATATCTGCAATTATCTGAAAAAGTTCTTAAAATACTCCTCCCTTTTCCAACTACATACATATCCTTCATATACTTCAACCAAAGTAATAAACAACGAATTGAATGAAGAAGCAGATAAGAGAATCCAACTGCCTTCTATAAAGCAAGGCAAAAGTAATTTGCAAAAAAGTAAAACAATACCACTCTTCTCACCAAACTTCTTATGTTTTAGAAAATAGGTATTTTTCTCAAAAATATACTTATATCAACATGTAATGAGATTATTTTAAAATAAATTAAAGAACTATTTTAAATTTCTCAATATGGTAAATATATATAGATGTAATTAAAAAGCCAAAAGCTCTTTGGGGTTCTTTAACTTTTAAGAGGGTAAAGGAATCCTAAGATCAAAAAGGTGAGAATGTGTATCTCAGAGAAAGAAGAAAAATGTCAAAAGAAATACACATATTAACTCAGAACAAACGAACTTACTCTAGAAAGTATATTAAGGATCATAAAATACCAATGACATGCATAAAATACCAATGACATGAACACCATGATCCAAAATGTGACACTTATTTAAAAAGTATCCAGGATTTTAAAAATGTATCTTTTCCAAGAACAGGGAGACTTTTCACATTGTGAAATTTAATTCTATGATTTTTTAACTGCCTTGGCCACAAGACAGACCCTTTCATGTTTAGTTCACCATTATGGCTAGCCCAGCACCTGGCTGGCACAAAGAAGGTATTCAAATATTTGTTAGATTGAAAACAAAACAAAGACAAACGACTTACAAACAGAACCCACTGATGTCTCTATTCAAATTATAAATATGAAATTTTATAATCAAAATTACCAACTTACATAGTAGCCACAATCAGACAAGCCACTACTCACTGAGAGCCTATTTACTATATGTCATGCATTGTACTGGGCATTTTAGATTTTTAATTCCCTCAACCACCATGGGATATACTTTATACAGATAAGGAAAATACAACTGCAAGTGGTTACCTTATTTACCTAAAGTGGCAGGTAGTAAGTGACAGAAGCCCAATTGGTGTGGCTCAGTGGCTGATTACCCAGGAGGTCACTGTTCCCTGGTCAGGGCACATGCCTGAGTTGTGGGTTGGGTCCCAGTAGGGGGTGTGCAGGAGGCAGCCTATCAATAATTCTCACCATTGTTTCTATCTCTTCCTCTCCTTCCCTCTCTGAAATCAATAAAAATACATATTTTTTAAATATATTTTACTGATTTTTTTTACAGAGAGGAATGGAGAGGGAGAGGAATAGAGAGTAACATCAATGAGAGAGAAACATCGATTCAGCTGCCTCCTGCCACTCCCTACTGGGGATGTGCCCACAACCAAGGTACATGCCCTTGACCGGAATCGAACCTGGGACCCTTTAGTCCACAGGCCGACGCTCTATCCACTGAGCCAAACCAGTTAGGGTGGAAACATATATTTTTAAAGTAACAGAAAATTAAGCCCACAATTCTCTGCTTAAAAGGCCACAGGCGCCCTGGCCGATTTGGCTCAGTGGATAGAGCATCAGCCCTCGGCCTGAAGGGTCCTGGGTTCAATTCTGTTTAAAGGCACGTACCTCGGTTGTAGGTACACAATCCCAGGGGCATGTGGGAGGCAACCAATGAATGTGTCACTCTCACACCGATGTTTCTGTCTCTCCCCTTCCCTTCCACTCTAAAAATTGATGGAAAACATTTTTGGGTAAAGATTAACAACAAAATTTTTAAAAGGCCACAAACTTTTCACTACATACTGATACATTGCTCAGTTTTGCTAGGTTACCTTTTCTCCACCATTTCCTTGTAATTTTCAGAAGAATTCATTTTGTGGAATGAATTTTCGCCTTTCCCAATCTACCACTCTATTCCACTCTCCTCCAACTTCTACCCTGCCTTTGCCTCACTTGATTAAGCAAGCAATACAGGGAATGTATGTATTCTCATAACATACTATTACAAAGGTCATTAACTATGGTGGTGTAGTATAAAAAGGTTAAAGGAGAGGATCAGATTCCAGAACATGAATTAAGGCTCTGTCCCACTGATCTTTCAGGATGGCTTTACTCAACTGGCCATGGTTTAGGCAGCACCACTTCAACTCCCAAGGAAGGGGCTAATCATGAGAGCCCCTGGATATGGACATGTCTTCACAGACTCAGCCATGATTTATCATTTAGAAAGTAACAAGACTGTACCTCTGGCAATTCCTTGCCAGTCTCTATACCCATGGGACCAATACTGAAGAGACCAGAGCTCTTGAGACTTCCTCCAGTCCCAGAACAACTTGAATAAAAGGAGCTTTGTTCCCAAAGAACATACTGACCACAATATCACTATAAGAAGAAAAGCTATTACTATAATTCTCCCCACTGTTTCTGAACAATATGTAAATGTTTCTTTTCTCTCCCCCTTTTGATGAAAGAACAAAATTAACAACTGTGAGCTATTCTAGGGAAAATTACAATGTCATAAATATTACCATGTCATTTGATAATCTCACTAAAAGCAAATGTCCAGAGAGGGTTCCCCAAAGCCTTGACACACCTTTACAGAGGTTATGTGGAAATCTTTTTAAACTTCACAAAATCTTGAATAACCCTTACTTCAACATCCAGATTAAAGAAAACGTACAATATGAGAATGGACTCTTCTACCTTAAAAATGAATTCAGCTGCAACCAATTTATAAACTAAAGAAATCTTGGCTGAAGAAGTATCACAGGAAGTCACATCTGTGACCTGTCATTCAATACATCACTCCGTAATAGATCACTTTTATAAATAATTCCTAGGCTTTATATCAAAAATCTCGATATACTGCCTTGGCCGGTGTGGCTCAGTTGATTGGAGTGTCATCCCGTACACCAAAAGGTGGTGGGTTTGATTCCCAGTCAATACATATCCAGGTTTTGGGATCCACCCTGGTTGGGGTACTTTCAGGAGGCAACCAAATGATGTATCTTTTTCTCTTTCTTCCTCTCTCTAAATATCAATTTTTAAAAATCTTGATACACTAATATAATAAAAAATTATTTAAGCAATTTTGCTTCTGAATTAACTAATAAAGACTACAAAACCATGTTAATACAAACGTTTATACTGTCTCACTGACAAGTAACAAGTCCCTTCTACAACCCAAATAATGTGACTATAGATTCACTTATAGAAGTCCCACCCTTTAAATTCTCTATTGCTTCCTAATACTTAAGTGCTGCTCAATAATGTAAAAGGTACCCAGAGATTAAAATTTATAAAAGCAATCAATGAAAAATAAATAACCACTGAATTTCCACTAAGCCTCTCATTTCCTTATGTCCTTTTATTAAACCTTTATCCCATCTGGCCAATGTGGCTCAGCTGGTTGGGTGCCATCTGTGCACAGAAAGGTTTCTGGTACAATTCTAGGTCAGGGCACATGCCTGGAATTGCGGGCTCTATCCCCAACAGGAGATGTGCAGGAGGCAGCTGGTTAATGTTTTATTCTTACATTAATGCTTCTCTCTCTCCCCCTCTCCCTTCCTCACTCCAAAAATTTTATAAAACACACACAATAAAACCTTTATCACATGTATTCATTTGAACCCCACCTGCACTCCTTCCCCACTCCAATCAAACACCTTAATTAAGCCCTAGCCAATTTGGTTCAGTGGATAGAGCATCGTCTGAAGGATGCCAGCTTTGATTCCTACCAAGGGCACATGCCCAGGCTGCAGCTCAATTCCAGTGGTGTGCGGAAGGCAGCCAATCAATGATTCTCTATCCTTGATATTTCTACCTCTCTCCCCCTCCCCTTTCCTCTCTGTAATCAATAAATTTTTTTTTTAAGATTTCATTAAAACTCTGCACTAGGGTCCTGGCCAGTGTGGCTCAGTTCGTTGGGCATCATCCAAAGGACCAAAAGGTTGCCATTTTGATTCCTGGTTCGATTCCAGGTTAGGAAACATGCCCAGGCTTGTGGGCTCGATCTCCAGTAGGGGGCATGCAGGAAGCAGCTGACTGCTTACTTAGATATTTCTCTTTCTAAAACCCAATTTAAAAAAATTTTTTTTAAAACTCTGCACTAGGAAGTTCCAACAAAGATACTTGGTGAGACCTACTGGTCCTCATTCACCAAAAGATATGCATATATAGGGGATCCAAAAAAAACGTATACACATTTTAACAACTGATAGCTCAATTGGTGTTTCTTTTCAGATTTAACCCATTGGAATTAATAATGGTATTTAAAGAGTGTATGACCTATATTTTCACTCCTCAAAGCACATAAACTGAAACTGCTGAGCTACAGATAAAGGAAATTTTTCTAGGAAAGAAAAAATGTTAGAAACTTCTGTGGGTCTCTGATTAGAATAGCCAACACACCACCTTCTCCAAGACCTGCCCCCACTCTTAGGAATCTTTCAACTAACTAGGTTGTACTATGGACCCCAACCCCATGGCTATAACAAATGAATCAATAATGAAGAACTGGACCAAGCTAAACTAATCAAAATTTCCCCTCAGAGGAACCTGAAATGTGGACACAATTTTAACCAGTGGCATAAGAGCCTGAGTTCATTTGTGGCTCTAGAAAATAAGTGACAATTTTCTTTCATATGTTTGTAAAGCATAAAAGACCAAACTGTGGAAAGACAACTAAAACAGGATAACAAGAAACAAAAGAGAACACTGACTAACCAAAGGGGAGAAAAGTGCGAGCTGGACCTTATTCCTGAATGCTTCCCAGTTTCTAAATCATGTCCTTCATGAAGCCAACTGTTCTTGGGTTCTTTAAGATACCTCAGCCCTGCCCCCAAAATAATCCTCTTCCTGTTTCATGCCATCAAAATAATCATTATGACAGTTTACGACTTAAATTTATACCAGGATCAAAGCAGAAAGGGTATTATTATTCTTATGGTTCATGGATCTGAGCAGCACTTATTACTCTTATGGTTCATAAAGGATCTGAGCAGTACTAGAGAAGTTTACTCATTGTCTATAACCTCAGGAGAAATAATAGGACAAAAATAATCAAAACCTTTAAAAGCAAAAACCATTTGTTTGCATAAACCCACCTCAGCTTTGTATTCCCTTCAACACTCACCTGTTCAAAAATTCTACTGGTTCACAGCAGGTGGTTTGAGCAGACTTTGTTCAGGCCCTTTTAACACTGTAAATAATAAAATTATTAAAGAAAATCACCTAGCAATCTCTTAAGAAACTTCAAAAACATAATTTATTATGAATATGTTTTATAGGAAATGAATTCCAAACCTGGTTAAAATATTAAAATCATATGGTGTGCTCATAAACGAGATTCTCTTTCCTGACAGCTACTCTCACTACTTCTGGAGTGGGACTGAAAAATAAATTTTTTTCTAGTCCTCACCTGAGGATATGCTTTTTTCATTGATTCTAGAGAGGAAGGAATAGGGGAAGAGATATGAAAAAGAAACGTCAATTGGTTGCCCACCCCCAGACTAGGAATCCAACCCGCAACCTGGGTGGTATGTGCCCTGACCAGGAATCGAACCCAAGACCCTTCACCACTAAACTACGCTGGCTAAGGAGAAAAATACATATGGAACTTTTTAACAAAAGTTCTAATTCTGATAAAGAAAACAAATGAGTACTACTATAAGATTTCAGGAGAGTGATTATTTGGAATTTTCATTCAAAACACATTGTGCCCTGGATAGGTGACTCAATTGGTCAGAGCGACATCCTATACACCAAAAGTTTATGTGTTTGATTCCAGATTAGGGCACATCCATACGTTTTGGGTTCAATACCCGATCTTGGGAATGTACAGGAAGCAATGAAGCTTTGCTCTCTCTTTCTCTAGCTCTCTCCCTTCCTCTCTCTCTCTAAAATCAATACATATATCCTTGAATAGGATAATAATAATAATAATAATACTGCTAATATTTGGTATCAGCTTTTTAAACATCTGATAGAAAAACGACAGCCAGCAACAAAGCAATATAATGCAAATAATCTGTGAGTCCCAAGAAGTATAGTCACTACCAAAATGCCCAAAGAGCAAAGCTCTAGGTATGCTTTCAGTTATAAAATCACAACCTTCTTTTAGTGCTCTGTTGAGACAGTATCTTAAAAATCCACCAGATGGTGATATTTCAAGTGACAAGGAGTGGACTGAACCACAATAGTTTCTCAGCTAATATCAAATGATGTTTTGAATGCTGCTCCTAAAGAGTCAAAAAACAGTAATTCAAAGTTGACAGTTTTACTAACAAAAAGAAAGCAATTTGAGAAAGTCACTTCCGTCTTTAATTTTGCAAGAAAAAATAGCTGTGTTATAATGTCTAAAAGGTCATCCAACTTTGCCCAATGCACTCTACTTTTTATAAAACCAGGCAGAAGAAAAAGAGGGCAGAACGAGATAATAAAACAAACTTTCCTCTGGGCTCAAGAGAACAAGCTCTAGAATATTTTCTTTTATAAATTAAATTCAAGTTCAGTGAAACTCTTTTATTAATATAAAATTGCGGTCCTTACTTAATTTCTTCAAGTAGGAAAGCATGCAATACTTTGAAAATATTTTTATAAAATTAATTTTGGCCATTTAAATGAATTCCCTTTTGTTTTTCAAACCTCTTCCCTCTTCTCCAACCTCCCAGAAAATTATGGGCAATGCAGCAAAGGTATTATTTTGTATTTCTGCATAATTAATCTTGTATCTTTTTCAGTCTCTAGAGAACATAAAAAATAAAAAACAAATGCTAATTTGGACAAGAAATATTAGCATTCTAAATATAAGTAAACTTGCTTATGGAATAAAAAAATCTACTGATATTTTTAAAGCTATGTATTTATTGCCCTGCTGGGTGGCTCAGATAATTGGAGCGACATCTCATACATGAAAAGGTTTTGGGTTCAATTCCCAGTTAGAACACATATCTAGGTTTTGAGTTTGATCCCTGGTGGGGTGCCTGCAGAAACAACCAATCAATGTTTCTTTCTAACATCGACATTTCTCTCTTTCTCTCTCTCTCTCTTTCTCTCTGGCTAAAAAAAAAAAAATCTATAAAAACATATCCTTTGGTGAGCATTAAAAAATAAATAAACCCAACTTTAAAGGTATGTACTTCTTCAGGGCATTAAACATCAATGTAAATCCTAGGATTTTATCATCATAAAATCCAAATGGGAGTCAAGGGGGAGAACAAAAGCTTGGATTCAAAGTTTTACAACAATAACCAAATAATGTTAGGCAATTTAAATTGCTGAAGAAAAATGGACACTTAACCTGCTTCTAAAATACCTGCATTAACACCAACATAGGCTGTAGTAGATTCAACCTCATGAGACTGGTCCCACTTTAATCTGTAAGAAACAGAACAAAACAAAAAGTACTGAAAACTTATTCAGCTGGGGTCAATGGAAAACTGCAAATGAAGTCAGTCTTTGAAAATAGCACAAATCAAAGATCCTTTAGGAGGGAAAGGACAGTAATAATCTTTTCACACAAAAAGTTTCTCCTAGATAGTAATCACAATCAATATTGTCATCTTCCAGTGTTAAGGTCAACAAAAAGAGGACATATGGAGTATTACAATGCCAAGTCATGAGAACAAATGAACTGGTATGACATCAAAGACATTATAATTTGGAAATGTCACTTCAAAATTCAATGAAGAAAATGGAGAAAGGTGATTCACTTAAAACACTACCCTAACAAAAAAAGAAAACACTACCATTGTCACTATCATCACTATGTCTCCTTTTGAGCCAAGAGCTGCACTACATTCTGAAATTGTGATTCTTATCTTCTCATGATTTTCAGGCAAGCCTATGACAAATTATTTTTCATATATGCAACTCACAAGCAAAAGCATTTCAAAACCAAAATATTAAGTTCCTAAGGTGAATTAAAATAAAAGAGGACAGCCTGGCTGGTGTGGCTCAGTATGAGTGTCGACTTATGAACCAGTCAGGGCACATGCCCGGGTTGGGTTGCATTTCAGGCTTGATCCTCAGTGGAGGGCATGAAGGAGGCAGCCAATCAATGATGTTTCTCTCTCTCTCTCTCTCTCTTTCTCCCTTCTCTCTGAAATCAATAAAAATATATTTTTTAAACAAAAGAGGACATTTATGAAAACTCAGTAATAAGAATATGGAGATAAGCTGGAAGGAAATCAGAAAAATTTCCCAATGACAAAGTATATTGGTTATCTAATTAATTGAAGACTTATTCTAAAAGGTAAAAGTGGAAGAATAAAAAAACTCAGCACATAAAGTTCTGCACATGTACAATGCTATAAAATATATACAAACAAATTAGTGTAAGAGTCCCTGAGTAATTTAAAACTAGGCTGGACATCACAGAAATAGTTAAGAATTCTTTGCTAACCACATTAAAGACAACATGAGTTAATACATTGATTTCACCTTTCTTTTAGGTTATATCCCTTGTATCTAAACTTCAAAGGACATTATTTTCCTGCATTTTCAAATATTCTGAATTTTCATAAAGATCCCCTTCTTAAAAAGCAATTCCTTTCGAAAAATCACTTTAGGTAGTTTATCATCAACCTTCTTTAAAAACTTTTTGAGAAAGATATTTCATGACAACTTCCTGAAATATGTTCTATGAGCATCCTGATTTTTTCTAAATGGGGTAGGGAGGGAGAGGGTCATGTGGAGAGAGGGGTTTGAACACAGGGGCCCAAATTTCCACAATCTGATTGATTTCCCTTTCCAAGAGACAGAGATGTGGAAAGAGTCCAGGACACTGAATAACTCCTCTCATCTCAGGACCAATGACCTGTGTACACACTTCCTACTAGCCCATCTCTCACTTGCACCTCTTTGGCTAGACTACCCTCCACTTTCCCAGCCACCAGGGTCTATCAGCTCCCTTCAGTTTCTGCCTCAGGGTATTTGGCCTGGCTTCCCTAACCTGGAGCATTCCTCCTCCACAGAGCTACAGGAGCAGCTCCTTTCCCTGTGTCAGGTCTTTCCTCAAATATTAGCTTTTCCTTGAAGCTTTACCAGGGCACTCAAAATTAATCCCTCCCCCAATTCTTTATTATCCTATTTCAATGCCTCATTTTTTTCCACAGCATTTATCACTGCACAATATATTTTACCTAAGTATTTATTTATCTGTCTAGAAATGGGCTCCTAGGAGACAGGAATTTTTGGTTCCAGCACTCAACGTATAACAAGGTCTCAATATTTGTCAAATAAATGAATGCATGCATGCATGCATGCATGAATGAATGAATGAAGACACATGGTCCTCACTCCCTCCTCATTCTCAAAATTGTAAAATGCTCTGTCAAGTATAGAAAAACTATGAAGCCCTTGCTTTGCTAGTGAATCACTACCAACATCAGTGTATTCCTCGGTGTTAAATGTCAAAGGGAGAAGGGTAGTGTGACATTTTCCCAGATACATGCCACTTGAAAATTTTTTTCTAGTGTCCTCTACTGATGTCAACATCTGATGTAACAGAAAAGCACACATTCCAGTTTGAGTACTCGAAAAAGGTGCTACTCTAACTAGTAAAATACATAAAAACATCAATGAATGACAAAACACATTTACATCCTAACCAAAGTGGACAAACTCTGTAAGGCCAGAGCTGCAAATACCAGAAGAATGCATTAATGTACAGAAACGATGACAAGAAAATTCTTTTTCCACCCTAAAAGTCTAAAAAGTAAATACTACATAAGAATACATTCCCTGCACGCAACACTGGCCATCAAAACGGCCTATCTAACCCCAAGGTAGGCAACACCGGATGAGAAGAAACTGCCTGCAGGTTCTGGCCCCTTCCTCAATGTCGTGCCGATTACATTGGGATACTTACCTTTCTAACAGAGAGACCAGGTGTGCTTACGTGCTTTGACTTTCAGAGATGGAAAAACGTAAAATAAAAAATTTAAAAAAAAAAACACAAACAGCAGAGTAGGTAAATGCCAAGCAGCGTTATTGCTTCCCAAAACACCAGTCAGACGACCTGCTTCTTTCATACTCACCTCTCCCCACCCTCCCACCCCCGCCCCGTCCCCTGGTCGCTTGACTTAGGTTTCAGCCACAAAACTGAAGTAGGCAAATGCTTGGTGGGAAACTGCTGACACTTCAAGGCAAATGCCCATTTTAACCTGAAGTGAACGTCCGGGTCCCAAAGCTTGGACCAAGGGCTCTGCTTTCCCAACCTCTGTCCCAGGTCCCGACCACGGCTCCACTTGGCCGCAGGCCTGGTCCAGACCCAGACCCAGACCCAGTTCTCTCTCCCCACGGAATGGGTCTCCCCATGCAGATTCTCAGTGAGCCAGACCAGGGCGCACCTCCCAGAGGCCAGGTGTGGGGAGAGGAGCCGGCAGGAGCAGCTGTCTCGCTGCCGCAGCTGTTGGCCTGGGCACCCCGCGGCCGGGCGGGGGGCTGGCCCCGAGGAGCAGGTAGCGGACGGCGAGCCCTCAGGCCCTGAGCGAGCCGACCTGACACTGCCCATCCCATCACCCTGCCTTGGCTCCCACCGCCGTGCCAACGGGCTCCCGAGGAGGGGGCCTCCCCGGCTCCGAGGACAGGACGCGCCCGGGCCCGGCGTGCCCCCCGCCGGGGAGGACGCTGCCTCCGGCCCCGCACCTGACCTGTCCCCTCGCCTGACGCCCGAGCCAGCCGCGACCGCGGCCGCTGCCAGGGCGGCCTATGGGTATCCATGCGGCTTGGACCAAGGGTGCCGCGGCGGCCGGGGCGCGCGAGCGCGGGCGGGAGGCCCGGGCCACCCAGAGGATCGGCAGGGCCAGGGCGCGGAGCGGTGCCGGGCAGGGGAGCGAGTCGGAGTCGCTGGTTACCTGCGGTCCGGGACAGGAGAGTCTCTCAGAACCCAAGTCAGTCCTCAGCCTCAACAACACAAGATGGCCGACACGTCGCCACGCACGTCACGTGACGGTGCGCTCGCTCCGCCCCGCCCCCTGCTCCGTCCCGCCCCGCCCCGCCCCGCCCCGCCTCCCCGCCCTCGGGGCTCCTGCAGCCGCCCACGACATCTTCCTTTCCGCCGCCTCCCGCCCCTCTTCCCGGACACGCCGCCGCCCGGGCCCCGGATGTCGGGCCGGAGGGGGCGGGGCGGGGCGGCCAGGCGCAGGCGCAGGCGCAGGCGCAGGCGCCGGCCGGCCGCGGCGGGGCTGCCGCCTGCCCTTGAGGCGCGGGGGCTTGGCGGCCGGCGGTGGCCCCGGGCCAGCTGCCCTGTGACTCGCCGTCCTGGGCGCCCAATCCTGAGCCCGTTCGCGGTTCAAAAAGCTCCGCATCGTTTGCGAGCCGAGGTCCCAACCAGAACTTTTCCACAGGTTGTCGCCCAGCCGTTTTCTGGCCGCTTACCGTCCAAGAGGAAAAAAAAAAATGGGGAAGCGGCAAAAGTTGACAGGCAAAGCCGTTTTCCCACTTATTAACGGTCCCGGGAGAAGCGGGAATTCAGAGTCTCGGAGGGTGCCGGCGGGGAAGGTCTGCAGAGACCCCCGCCCCTCCTCCTCCTTGTATCGGGGCTAACACCCTTTTGCCCCCAAAAAAACCTTCCCTTTGCGGTTTGTCAGGTAAAATGCGGGGCGCCCCGCAAGGTGGGGGGCGTGCACTGAAGTATTAGTTGTTTTCTGGGATTCAGATTTGTGTTTGCTGAACCTCAGGTCGTCATCTCATTCTTTCCTTAGGGCTCCAACCTCTCATACGCGATTCTTCCCATTAGCGATTTTTTTTTTTTTTAATCCTCACCCGAGGATATGTTGATTTTTTTTTTTTACTTTTTTTTTTTTAAAGAAAGAGGAAAGGAGAGAGAGAAACATCGGTTGGTTGCACCTTCTTAAGCTCCCCAACCAGGAACCCATGACCTTTCGCTGTTTGGAACAGCCCTTCAACCAACTGAGCCACACCAGTTGTTTTTTTTTTTTTTAATATATTTTATTGATTTTTCACAGAGAAGAAGGGAGAGGGATAGAAAGTCAGAAACATCGATGAGAGAGAGACATGGATCAGCCGCCTCCTGCACGCCCCCCACTGGAGATGTGCCCGCAAGCAAGGTACATGCCCCCGACCGGAATCGAACCCGGGACCTTCCAGTCCACAGGCCGCCGCTCTATCCACTGAGCCAAACCGGTCCCGGCCACACCAGTGTTTTTTAAAAACACTCAACTGTTCTTCCATCTTCACATGGAATGTTCTCACTCCGATTCCTCTTCCCGCCACCTGCTACCTCTGTGTTCCCTTTCAAAGCCAGCTACACACACAAAAGTTACAAGCGCTTTCTCAATCCCCGGACCCGGTAAGCCCTCAGGAACCACCTCACGGGCCTCTCCTGATCCCCCACCCACTGCTCCTCAGGACTTCCCCGCTCAGGCCACTGCTTGCAGAGCTCATGTCTCTAACCTGTGCCTGTAATTATATGACACACAGTAAAATGTAACAAGTGTATGTGTCGTTCTGCAACCTTTGACTAATGTATAGAGGTGTGTGTAACTACCACTAAAATGAAGGTAGAGAATAGTCCTGTCACCCACCAAAGTTCCCCCCAATGACCTTTTGTAGGTGGCCCCTAAACCCCCCTCCCAAACTCCCAGCCCCTGAAGCCACTGTTCTGTTTCCGTCTTTATAGTTTTGCCTTACTAATATGTCATATAAATAAATTCATAGACTATATGGCCTTTTGAGACTGGCTTCTTATACTCAGCTAATGCATCTGAGAGTCAGCCATACTGTTTCATGTTTCAGTACTTTAGTTCCTTCCTTCCTTCCTTCCTTCCTTCCTTCCTTCCTTCCTTCCTTCCTTTCTTCCTTCTTTCCTTCCTTTTCTCCTCCTTTTCCTCTTCTTCCTCCTCCTCCTCCTCTTCCTCCTGTTCTTCCTCCTTCTTCTTCCACCCAAGGATATGTTTCCATTGATTTTAGAGAGGCAGAGGAAAGGTGAGGAGGGAGAGAGAGAGACATCCATCAATTTGTTGTCTTCCATACACACCCTGACCAGGGATCGAACCCACAAGCTAGATATGTGCTGTGACTGGGAATTGAACTCAAGGCCCTTCAGTACATGGGACAATGCTCCAACCAACTGAGCCCACCAGCCAGGGCACTTTATTCTTTTTTATTGCCAAGTAGTATTTCACTGGATACATGCACTACATTTGTTTATCCATGTCCAGTTGAGGGACATTTGGGCTGTTCATAGTTTAGGGGATTATTAATAAAAATTGCTATAAATATCCATATACAGGTATTTGTATGAGCGTTTCTTTGTTGTTGTTTTTAAATATATTTTTATTAATTTCAGAGAGGAAGGGAGAGGGAGAGAGAGACAGAAACATAAATGATGAGAATCATTGATAGTCAATCTACTAGGGACTGAGCCTGCAACCCGGGTATGTGGTCTTGACCAGAATCAAACCCAAGACCCTTCAGTCTGCAGGCTGATGCTCTGTCCATTGAGCCAAACCAGACAGGGCTGGTCATAGGTTTTTATTTCACTTGGGTAAATGCCTGGAAACAGGATTGGTGGTTATGTGATGTTTGCTTAACTTTATGAGAAACTGCCAAGTTGTTTTTCAGAGTACCTTAGCCATATTTTTAGCCCCAAACTATTAACCAGAGAGCAGGAACTGAGTCTAAGAGATGATGATGATCTGGTGCTGGTGCTGGTGGTGAAAGCTAACAACATCCCTTGCTTTTAACCATTACACATACTGCATTCTTTGGCTTTGTTTCCTCAGCAGCTGGCATTATCCTGGCACACAGTAAACAATAAATACCTCTAGATTCAATAATTTTGTTATTATTCTCCTCAGGGAGGGTGCTTTTCTTTTCTCATTTAATTTGCTGTTTCTCCAATGTTTTGTTAAATAGTGGTTTTTAAAGTTAACCGTAGATGATTAACTAGTCAGAGATAATAAGTTTCAGATTTGTTGTATCAGTGATAGAAACATAAATTGAGACTAGCAGATCATTAGGAGGAGAGGGGATTAAGGAGTTTAGTCCGAAACAAGTTTAATTTGTAGCAAACACAGGTTGATCAACTGTGGCAGATTGTGTTTTTTTGTTTTTTAATATATTTTTATTTCAGAGAGGAAGGGAAGAGGTGGGGGGGAGAGATAGAAACATCAGTGATGAGAGAGAATCATTGATCAGCTGCCTCTTGCACGACCCCTACTGGGGATCAAGCTGTCAACCCGGACATGTGCTCTTGACTGGAATGGAACCTAGGACCCTTCAGTCCACAGGCTGACGCTCTATCCACTGAGCCAAACCAGCTGGGGCAGATAGTATTTTTCTAAAGATGGCAGCAACAATAAAACATTGTAATTACCTTTCTAGACGTAGAGTATAATTCCTCTTTCCTTGGGCCCTTGTAACCTATAGAATATGCTAGAAGAAAAACAAGATGACTTCCAATGCTAGAACATAAAATGGGCAGAGCTTCCACCTTGTTTGCTCAGTGTATTTTATTTTTTTGTTAATCCTCACCCAACGATATTCTTTCCATTATTTTTTTTTAAGACAGAGTAGAAGGGAAGGAGAGAGAGAAAGTGAGGCAGGGAGAGAAGGAGGAAGGGAGGGAGGGAGGCAGTGGGGAGGAGAGAAAGAAACATGGATGGGAGAGAGACATATCAATTAGTTGCCTACCACACACATCCCAACTGAAGCTGAGGATCAAACCTGCAACCCAGGTACATGCTCAAGACATCATGAAGCAAGGACAAACATCCTCATTGTGTCATGTCTGAATTCCTGATTCACCAAATCCATGAGCATAATGAAGAGGTTGCTTTAAGCCACTACATTTTGGGATAATTTGTTACACAGCAATTTGAACATACTCTTTATGGATTGGATCACATCCCTCCAAAAGACATGTTGCAATACTAACCTCAGAATGTGCTTCAGAATGTCATGTTATTTGGAGATAGAGTCTTTAAGGGGTCACTGAGCTAAAATGAGGCCATTCAAGTGGGCTGTAATTCAGTGACTAGAATCCTTATGAAAAAGGGAAATATTGGGAGAAACCAAGATGGTGGTATAGGTGAACACCTAAACTGTTGCCTTGCACAACAATTTCAAAACTACAACTAAAAGACAGAATGGACACCACCCAGAACCACAGGAAAGCTGGCTGAGTAGAAATTCTACAACTAGAAGTAAAAAGAGGGACTCATGAAGACTCAGAGGAGCTGTAAAAAGCTGATGTATGGAGACACGCATGTGGAGAGAATGGGCAGTGGAAGGTCTGGCTGGCTTCCTCTAGTGAGAGGGAGATGGAAAATCCCGACTGCACTGAACCCCAGTTCTAGGCGAGACTCATACAGGCGGGAGTCTGGACTGTCATGAAAAGGGAAGAGTACACAGAAATTTAGGGGAGCCGCAAAAGGCAGAGGTATGGAGGTGCACACAAAGAGAACTGACTGTTGATTGTGCCTTGGTCTTTCTCTAGCGGAGAGGAAAACAGAACCTCCCAACTACACTGAATTACAGGTCCGACTTCACTGAACCGCAGTTTCGGGTGAGAACCTGGGACCCAGACTCATACGGGTCCCCAGAGTGCATGGAAACTCAGGGGAGCTGAAAAGGCAGAGGTTTGGAGGTGCATGCACACATGCGCACAGAGAGAGCTGCAGCAATTACCAAGAGACACTGAGACCCAGGGGCCACCGTGTAGGGCAGGGCTGATGGGAAGCCAAGGCTGTCTGTTCAGTCCTGAGACTCCACCACATCCAAGCCCAGTACAGAGGCTTTCACAATCTTGCAAGTCTTAAGGCTGAGTCCAGGACACAAATTCTCTAGGTGTAGACAGAGCTAATCCTCACAAACAATTGGCTTGGAGGTCAATTCTCCCCCCCCCCCCACAGTGATACCAACAACCATCAAAACTTAACTACAACAACACTGTACACACAGTCCACAAAGAGGTGCACCAAGAGTATCCACCTCAGGTAACTGGGGAGGTGGAGAATTTCCTAAAAAAGATAAATTTAGTGAGACCCAAGAGGAGATGGAAAAGGACCAACTAGAAATTAAACATACACTTACTGAAATAAAAAATATTATACAGAGACCTAACAGCAGACTAGAGGGACACAAGAATCAAGTCAAAGATTTGAAATACAAAGAAGCAGAAAACACTCAACTGGAAAAGAAAAAAGAATCCAAAAATGTGAAGATAGTGTAAGGAACCTTTGGGACAACTTCAAGCGTACCAACATCAGAATTATGGGGGTGCCAAAAGAAGAAAGAGAGCAAAATACTGAAAACCTATTTGAAGAAATAATGACTGAAAATTTTCCCACCTGATGAAAGAAATAGACTTACAAATCCAGGAAGCGCACAGAACCCCAAGTAAAAGGAATCCAAAGAGGACCGCACCAAGACACATCATAATTAAAATACCAAGAGCAAAAGACAGAGAATATTAAAAGCAGCAAGAGAAAAACAGTTCATTACCTACAAGGGAGCACACATATGATTGTCAGCTGATTTCTCAACAGAAACTATGCAGGCCAGATGGGAGTGGCAAGAAATATTCAAAGCGATGAATAGCATGAACCTACAACCAAGATTACTCTACTCAACAAAGCTATCATTCAGAATTGAAGGGCAGATAAAGAGCTTCACAAATAAGGAAAAACTAAAGGAGTTCATCAGCACCAAACCACTATTATATGAAATGCTAAAAAGGTATTCTTTAAGAAGAGGAAGAAGAAGAAAAAGATCAAGTAAAAACTCTGAATAACAAATACACATATCTGTCAATAAGTGAATCTAAAAATCAATTAAATTTAAAATCTGATGAACAGAATAAACTGGAGAATATAATAGAATCAGAGGCTTAGAAAGGGAGTAGACTGATAATTCTCAGGGGGAAAGGGGTGAGGGGGGTGCAGAAAGAGACTGGATAAAAATCATAAACCTATAAATGAGGACAATGGGTGGGAGGTAAGGGCAGAGGATGGGGTGGGAGCTAGGTTGAGGGGAGCTATGAGGGGAAAAAAGAGGAACAATTGTAATAATCTGACCAATAAAGATTAAAGTAGAAAAAGAAAAAGGGAAATATTGCCCTACTCGGTTTGTCTCAGTGGATAGAGCGTCAGACTGTGGACTAAAACATTCTAGATTCTATTCTGGTCAAGGGCATGTACCTTGGTTGTGGGCACAGCCCCAGTAGAGGGTGTGCAGGAGGCAGCTGATTGATGTTTCTATCTCATCGATGTTTCTAACTATCTTTCTCCCTCCTTTCCTCTTTGTAAAAAAATCAATAAAATATATTTTAAAAAAGAAAAGAAAAAGGAAAATGTAGCCCTTGTGGGTATGACTTAGTTGGTTAGAGCATCATTCCTTGCACCAAAAAGGCAAGGGTTTGATTCCTGATCAGGGCACATATGAGAGGCAACTGATTGATGTTTCTTTCTCGCTCTTTCTCCCCCTTCCTCCTCCTCTAAGAAAAAAAAAATCAATAAAAATTTAAAAAGGAAAATTTGGACACAGACACACATAGAGGGAGAACTCTATGTGAAGAGGAAGGTAGAATCAGGAGGTGTTAGAAACAGTTTGCAGCTTATAAGAATTATTCTAAACTGTAGGGTGGACAACCAGGGCAACATGAGGGCAAGGCAACCACTGTAGCGACCCAGGAAAGAACCAATGAAGGCCCTGGCCATGGAGATGGAGGATGGGAACTGTAGGTGACGGGCCTGAAAGGAACATCTGCAGGACTTCATGACCAAGATGGGGCCAAGAAGTCCTGTCTCTGGTCTTTGTTACTAGTACATGGCCCAATATTGGTCCTTTTTTGTCTTAAATCCTCCTGTGTTACATTTTCTGGTATTGCAATCAAGAGTTTTTAACTCTCACCTGGGGCTAGTTATAAGAGAAACAAATGAATGTTTGAAAGTAATTACAATGTTGCTTCCATTCCTGCCTTTTTTTTTTTTTTGTTAGACTTTATTTTTTTATAGCAGTTTAGGTTTACAGAAAATTTAGCAGGAAGTACTCAATTTCCATAAACCTCTCTTCCTTCTCCCCCTCCAGTTTTCCATATTATTTTTTAAAATATATTTTACTGATTTTTTACAGAGAGAAAGGGAGAGGGATAGAGATTTAGAAACATAGATGAGAGAGAGACATCGATCAGCCTCCTCCTGCATGTCCCCCACTGGGGATGTGCCCGCAACCGGGATATATGCCCTTAACCAGAATCGAACCTGGGACCCTTCAGTCTGCAGGCGGACGCTCTATCCACTGAGCCAAACCGGTTTCGGCTCCATGTTATGTTTTAAAGTAATATATATGTATATATGTGTGTGTATATATTTATTTATTTTATTTTTTTACAGAGGAAGGGAGAAGGAGAGTTAGAAACAACCAGAAAACAGTCCCTCTCTCCCTCAACTCAAAGAAATCTAGAAGCACAATGATGTGATGGCAAAGTCTAATTGTACAGTTTATTTAAAAAGAAACAGCTGTAAGGTAGAAATGCAGATGTTCTCTTTATTGTAAAGACAGCAGTTACAAAAGGGAATAAATATGACATTAGGAATTATTTTTTAAAAATACAACAAACCCCTGGCATTTGTATGCAATCCCAAGAACTCTCAAGATATAAAAATGTGTGCGGGAGGTTTAGAGCAGCTTCACCGCCTTGGAGCAGATGTTGGAAACTTTCTACATGATGAGGGTGGACATGACCTTTGGGATTTTAAAAGACTCTAGATTGGTCACTTGTGAATGTCAGGGGTCGACTGTAATATAATTTGCATAGAGTCAGAGTTAGCAGGAATTCTTCTACTCATTAACAGTACTTCTAATTATTCTTTTATTATTATAAGTAGTATGCAGTACAGCATTTAAGGGTAGGGAAAAAAGGCTGAAATGGGGAGACATGAATGAAGGTGGGTCTGGGGGGGAATGCTAGGGGACAGGAGAAAAGTGATGGGAAGGACCAGAACTTATCTTTTTTTGTGTCATCTTGGCAGCGTGCTACGCCCCTTGTTAGAGAGGGGACAGACAATGGTCCAGCTTAACCTGCCTCAAACTTCACCACCATCAATAGATGAGGATGCAAAGGCAACTGGCAGGCTCAGGCTAAGAATGAGAACAGGGTAGCTGATGGGAAACAAAGTGGGGGATGGGGGGGGGGGGGGGGGGGGGGGAGAGGGGCGGGCAGAGAACGACCCAAAAAAAGGGCAACATTAACATCACAGCCCCCAAGGATCCTCTCCTCTGAGGACTACCAAGGGAAGAAGTGTCTGTACAATTTGTTTCCACTATTTGATGTGGAAGAGTAAAAGGAACAAGGAAAAGCCACAGGTGGCCAAACAGAGGCACGCCTGGCTGCAGAAAAGGTGGGAGCAACCTGGGAGGAAAAGAAAGGCAAGAAACAGCTGGTCTCTCTCACCTGGGAGTGAGAGTGCTCCCTGCTGCCAGGAGGCTAAGGAGTGTGCTTGACTGGGTGTGGAGGCTGGTTGGGGCGAGGAATCAGTTGGGGGCGAGGATGGCTGGCCAGCTCTCCCAGGGGCATCTGTGAGGCACAGCTGTAGACAGAGGTCAAGGTCACCCAACTATGTGCTAAAAGTGGCCTTGAGCTCCCGGAAGGCTGCCTGGCGGATCCTCCTCTTCTCCTCCTCCCGCTTCCGCTCCTCTTGCTCCGCTTTCAGCTCAGCTTCAAACTTACTGGCAGAGGCCAAGGCTTGGACCTGCAGAGAAACAGCAGAAATAGACCAGCAGAGTGAGAGACGGGGAGAGAAACTAGGAGAAGGAGCACCCACTCAACAGAACTCAGTTGTCTAGAGCCATGTGACATGAGACTCCTTCCCGGTGGTCTTCCCAGGTTTGCCTGGTAGTAGTAGCGAGGACAGTCACTCTGCTATTGTGGAGGGGTCTTCCCACTTCTCTTCTTTTCCCACATATTACCCACTTCTACTTCTCCTTTATTAAGTATATTTTTATTGATTTCAGAGAGCAAGGGAGAGAAAGAGAAACATCAATGATGACAGAGAATCACTGATCAGTTGCCTCCGGCTGCCCCACACTGGAGATTGAGCACACAACCCAGGCTTGTGCCCTAACCAGGAATTGGACCGTGACCTCCTGGTTCATAGGTCTATGCTCAACCACAGAGCAGTAACAGCTGGGCTGCTTCCCACTTTTTATTTCACAACAACAAAATAACTTCCCTGCTGGGATTTTGATTGGGACTGTATCACTCTCCTGTGGCAAAGGGATTTCATTACAATATAGGTTCCCCCTGAAAGCCTGTTTTTATTCAGTATGGTTTTTTATGTTACCCACTAAAATTTTTTGTTTTCTCTAAATAAGTTATTCTAAACTTATTTCCACATATTATAGGTTTTTTGTTTGTTTGTATTTGTGAATGGGATTCAGTGCCATTTTTTATTTTTTTAATTTAATAAATCTTTATTGTTCAGATTATTATAATTGTTCTTTCCCCCCCCCCATAAGTCCCCTCCACCCGGTTTCCATCTCACTCGCTGCCCTTACCTTCCCCTCACTGTCCTTATCCATAAGTGTATGATTTTTGTTCAGTCTCTTCCCACACCCTCCTCACCCCTTTTTCCCCCAAGAATTGTCAGTCCACTCCCTTTCTATGCCCTGATTCTATTATATTCATCAATTTATTTTGTTCATTCGATTTTCAATTCACTTGATTTTTATATTCACTTGTTGATAGATATGTATTTTTTGTTCATAGTTTTTATCTTTACCTTTTTCTTCTTCCTCTTTTTGAAGAATACCCTTCAGCATTTCATATAATACTGGTCTGGTGGTGATGAACTCCTTTAGCTTTTTCTTACCTGTGAAGCTCTTTATCTGACCTTCAATTCTGAATGATAGCTTTGCTGGATAGAGTAATCTTGGCTGTAGGTTCTTGTTATTCATCACTTTGCATATTTCTTGTCACTCCCGTCTGGCCTGCATAGTTTCTGTTGAGAAATCAGCTGACAGTCAAATGGGTGCTCCCTTGTAGAAAACTGTTTTTTCTTGCTGTTTTTAATGTTCTCTCTTTGTCTTTTGCTCTTGGTATTTTAATTATGATGTGTCTTAGTGTGGTCTTCTTTGGATTCCTTTTGTTTGGGGTTCTGTGTGCTTCCTGGACTTGTAAGTCTATTTCTTTCACCAGGTAAGGGAAGTTTTCTATCATTATTTCTTCAAATAGGTTTTCAGTATCTTGCTCTCTTTCTTCTTCTGGCACCACCATAATTCTGATGTTGGTATCCTTGAGGTTATCCCAGAGGCTCCTTACATTATCTTCAAATTTTTTAATTCTTTTTTTCTGTTTGCTTTTCCAGTTGAGTGTTTTTTGCTTCTTTGTATTTCAAATCTTTGACTTGATTCTTGTGTTCCTCAAGTCTGCTGTTAGGTCTCTGTATAATATGTTTTTATTTCAGTCACTGTATGTTTAATTTCTAGTTGGTCCTTTTTCATATCCTCAAGGGTCTCACTCATATCCTTGAGGATCTCGCTAAATTTATCCATCTTTTCTAGGAAATTCTTGAAAAATCTTATAACCCTGGTTTTGAACTCTATATCCTGTCGTTTGCTTTCCTCCATTTCTTTTGTTTGTGATCTGTTTCTTTGTCTCCATATTTTCACTGCTTCCCTGAGTTGGTAGCGTAACTTTGTGTGCTAGGTGTCCTATAGAGCCCAATGGCTCAGCCTCCCCAGTTATATGAGGTGGACACTCTTGGTGCACCCCTTTGTGGACTGTGTGTACAGCCTTGTTGTAGTTAAGTCTTGATTGTTGGTATCACTGGGAGGAATTGACCACCAGGCCAATTGGCTGTGAGGATCACCTGTTTCTATGCTAGAAGAACCTCTTTGCTGTAGACACCCTTATGAGACAAGACTCTCAAAATTGCAAACACCTCTGTGTTCAGCTTGGATGGGGCAGAGTCACAGGGCAGAATAGACAGCCTTGGCTTTCTATCAGCTCTGCCCTATGAGGCCCCTGGGTCTCAGTGTCCCTCAGTAATTGCTGCAAGCACCTCTGAGAGAGAGCCGCTCTCAAGTTTCACCTGCTGCCAGACAGTCCAGATTCCTCCCAGAGTCTCTCCCAAAACTGGAGCTCAGCACAGTTGGGAGCTTCCATCTCCCTCCCACTTGAGAAAGCCAGCCATGCACTCAGCCACGAGTTCTCTCCGTGTGCGTCTCCATACCTCAGCCTTTTACAGCTCCTCTGAGTGTCAATGTGCTTTTCTCTTCCTTCTACGTAGTTGTAAAATTTCCACTCAGCCAGCTTCCCTGTGGTTCTAGATGGTGTCTGTTTTGTCTTGTAGTTGTAGTTGTGCGAGGTAGCAGTTTAGGTGTTTATCTATGCTACCATCTTGGTTTCCCCCTCAGTGTCATTTTTTAAAAATTGAATTTATCTCCAATGATACAATATCAGATAAATTTAAAATCTTCTATTCTAGAACTGATGTTTTTTTCTCTCTGTATGTCTCATCAATTAGGTAAACTTTGCAAACACAGTGGGCCTATACATTATTTAATAAAGATGATGAACTTTCTCTCCAAAGCAACCATTCCCATTTATACCCCACCATCAGAGAACACAGGTTCTCACTTCACCCACAGCCTTGCCATGGCTTATAATTAACCTTCTCTCTACTTGCCAATCTGATAGGCAAACTGGCACCTTTTATTTCCTCCTTGGTGAAGTACCCATTTGTAGCCTTTGATTATTTTTCTATTACCTTTTTTTTTTTTTAACTTTCTATAACATAGGTATTAATTCCTTGTTAATATTTTTTCAGTTATTTTCTCCAAGTTCTTTGTCTTTTTTTAAATATATTTTTATTGATTTTAGAGAGGGATAGAGAGATAGAAACATCGATGAGAGAGGACTATCGATTGACTACTTCCTCCATACATCCCACCAGAGATCAAGCCTGCAACCTGGGCAAGTGCCCTGACCTGGAATCGAACTGGTGACCTCTCTTGGTTCATGGATTGATGCTCAAATCACTGAGTAACTTTGGCTGGGATTATCTGTTTTTTAACTTCAAGGTAGCTTAAGCTGTACAAATATTCTTAAATTTTGATGCAATCAATGCTTTCCAGCCATTTCCTTTCTGACTTGGTAATTTTATGTCATGTTTAAGAAGTTTCTAAACCCACTTTCCTGTATTTCCTTCCAATACTTTTATGGTTTTATCTTCACATTCAGCTTTTTGTTGTTGTTAATCTTCACACAGGATTTTTTTTTTTCATTGATCTTTAGAGAGAGTGGAAGAGAGAGAGGGAGGGAGAATGAGAGAGAGAAATCGGTTAGTTGCCTCCCATAGGCACTCCAATCGGAGCCGGGGAGCAAGCCTGCAACTGAGGTTTGTGCCCTGGACCAGAATGGAATTCGGGACTCTTCAGCCCATGGGCTGATGCTCCAACCTCTGGACCAAACCAGGAAGGGAAAAAAAATGATCTTTTTCATATACAAAATTCCCACATGAAAGAGATCTGTTTTTATTATTGTCTATCCTGTTCTACTAACTGCTTTGTTTATTCCTGTACCTATACTACATTATTTAATATTACCAATTTATTGAATGTTTTTATACTTATAAATAAAGTAAATATTCTTTTATAATATTGAAGAATATTGTTTTATTGCTGGGCTGGCATGGTTCAGTGCTTGAGCATTGACCTGTGAACCAGGAATTCATGATTCAATTCCCAGTCAGGGCACATGCCTGGGTTGCTGGGTCGATCCCCAGTATGGAGTATGCAGTAGGCAGCTGATCAATGTTTTTCTCTCATCATTGATGTTTCTATCTCTCGCTCCCTCTCCCTTTCTCTGAAACCTATAAAATATTTTTTAAAAAAGACAGTTTTATTTTAAAATGTGTTATTATGAATGTTAAATGTCACTAATGTCTCTGAGAAAAATGTCACATTTTTCTAATTTGATCTACCTATGATATCAATATTTTAAACATTATCTCAGTTCTTTTTTATTATTATTAATCCTCACCCAAGGTTATTTTTCCCATTGGTTTTTAGAGAGGGAGGGAGGTAAGGAAGGAAGACAGAGAGAGGGGGGGCGGAGCGAGAGAGAAGAGAGAGAGGGAGAGGTGAGAGAGACACATTGACTGGTTGCCTCCCAACATGCCCCAACTGGAGACAGGGAGCAAACCTGCATCCTAAGTACATGCCCTTGACAGGGAATGGAACCCACAACCCTTTGGCACATGGGTCAACACTCCACCACTGAGCCACACTGGCCAGGTCCCTTTGGAGCCCAATGAAGATTCTCACAACTCAGTAAAAAGTTATTATATCCTTTTTCTGAATTCTGTCTACACTTCACCGGGTTCTATTTCTGGAGACAGATACCTCTGAAAATATTACTTGGAAGTGTTATGTTTTTGTTCTTTGTGAATCAGAAGCCCTATGCAAATGTGTAGGTGTAGCAGGGACTAGAAAATTATATTTTCCAAATTTCCCAGATATTTCTTAGGACATGAACAGAAACTATTTGCAACCAACATTGTGCTCTTCAAATGAAAGGGCATGCCTTCCTTTTGCTTTAAGTCACCTTAGATTTAACTCTAAAACCCAGCTTATAACTTTTCCTCCTTAAATTATTCCCTTGGCTAGGAGGATGTCCTGCTTTGGTGGAAAAAAAATATCACCGACAAGCCTTGTAGCATTTTACATTCCACCCCAATCAAGTGGTTGTAAATCCTGAGCGTCCCCCCTGGTCGCTGCCTTCATTGGACCTGTGATTCTCCAGAACCTATGGAAGCTTCCCAAGTCCAGCCTCGCCCCAGGCAAGCCGATCCCCATAGTGCCCACCACTGATCACGTCAGGCTCCTGCTCAAGCTCCTCTGAGGACCCCTCTACACCCTGCTCCCTGTCCTCCCTCCCCTGCCACACACACACACCCAAGTGTGCAGCTGTGCTTTCCAAGCCTGGCTCTGCCCTGAACCCCTTGCGGAGCTCATTCAAGTCCATGTTTCCTGGGCCCCACCCAGGAGAACCAGGTAGATCTGGGTGGGACTGGGAAGCTGGCCTGCAGCTGGTTCTGGTGCTCAGGAGGCTGAGGAAGGCCTGATCTCGAGGGGAGCCCAGACTCCCTGTCTAAGGGTGTCCAGTGTGGACAAGAGCCAGCCTCCAGACACTCCTCACCCTCCATGCCTTGGAGCCTTTGCTCCTGCCATTCCCACGGCAGGAACGCTTTCTCTTCCTTGATTACAAGGTGAGTCTCCATTCATCTTTGAATATCTGTCACAGCCTCAGCTCCTTTATGGCCCTTTCCTAAATTCAAGGGGTGATTCCCTGCATTTGTCACTCAAGCAAATGTTTATTGAGGGCTATTATATGCCTAGCACTGTAATTACAAAGATAATATACCTACCCTACCTTTGAGTCTGGGTGGGGAGGCAAATGCATACACATAACACATTCAAAATTTTTTATTTTATTGTTATTCCTTTCATCTTTTCTCCTGGTTATAAAAATAATGCACCCATCATTATAACACATTACAAAAATATTTTAAAAGTCCCTCAGACACAAGTATTACTAATGCTTTGGTATGTAATTATCCAGAGTGTATTTAATATTTACAAAATGGGGTTTCAAACAAACTGTTTTTGCTTAATTCATTTTTGGCATCTGTCCATACATACTCGTGGCTGTAGGGTGTGCAAATGTGTGGGTGTAATTCCCAGATAATGGAAGTTTCAGTCATTTTCAACTTTTCTCTATTACTAACAGTGCTGTAGGGGGGAAAAAACCCTGTCTGTATTTATATTAACATACAGACAATGCTGGACACACAATGCTAGTGTTGAAGGCACATTTACATGAGTGTCTCTGAGGCCAAACTCCTATAGGCAGAATTCTAGAGGTAAGGGGTGATATCAAAAGTTAACAGCTTGCCCCAATCCACTCTCAAAAAGTTGGGTCAATTTATATTCTTGTCCAAAGTGTCCAAAATAAATTATAATATCTTAGACAAATAAATTATGACAGCACTTCCATTCATAACACAGACACACTGAAGAGGACAGACTTTCTCAACTGGGAGAGGCGGGGAAAACAGCCAGGAGGAGGCAACTCTTTAACATGGGTCTTTACGAATGAGTAGAGTTTTCTGGGAAGAGGCATTTGGATGGGGCCTTCCAGGCAGAGGACACAGCAGTAGGAAGGCCCAGTCATGAAAAGCATGGCAGCATTTGAAACATGCATGGGGTGGATGAGGCTAGCGTGGGGACCAGATCTAGCTTATAAAAGGTCTGAATGCCCAGAGAAGATGTTCCCAGAGACTTCATACAGACTTGGACAAAAGCGCTTGGCATATTGCGCTGCAGCCATGGAGGGAAGAGAGCATCCTGCTAAGGTGGGTCTCAGTCCTCGGCCCCAGCCCAAGGCATCACGAGAGATCTGCACACGTTGACTCAGTCAGTGAATGCGGAGGACCCAGCATTATTATTCCTTGCCTCCTCTCTATCCAGGCTAAGTTTGCTCTCCTCACTAGACTAAGTATGTGTCCTGGGAAGGGCAAAAGTGTTGTCTACTACACCCTTGTATCTTCTGAACTGAATATGGGGCCAGGCACTGCCAGGGGGACGGGGTTGAATCAATGTTACGTCATGAAGGAAGGACCAAACCACTTTCAGGGTTGGACACACAACGCTGGTGTTGAAGGCACAATGAGTGGTCAGCATGCCCCTGCCTATCAGATGATGGCAGTAGAAATTCAGGCACCGAGTCCACCATGATTCAGTTTACATGTTGGCACAAAAATGATGGACTGTTTCTCCAAGCAGCATCACAGAAAAGAGAGGGGATCATCGAGTTTAGAGGCCCAAGCAGGCTGAAATGTGTTGCCAAGGACAGTTTGTCTCTGGGCAGACTAGTAAAATAAGCCAAAACCACACAAGAAGCAGACTCCTGCCTAGAGTGGTGGGGAGTCCCAACAGTTCATATCACATGTGGAATATTCACAGTGAGCCAGGTACTTGCTTAATGCTTTATGTATATGTGAACTCTTGTAATCCTCACAGTAATCCCATTATCCCCCCAATGCACAGATGAGGAAACTGAGGCACAGACAGGTAACAGGAGGAGGCAGAATCTGAAACCAGACAGCCTTACCAACTGCATTCCACTGCTGTGGTAGACAGGGGACTTGGAGGGCTCTCCTGACCTCTCTGCAGGTGTGCTCTGCAGAGGTGAAAATGACAGCGCCCAGCAAGGAGTGAGCTCTCCATAAATGTTCAATGGCTGGAGGGACATGTGAATGAATGGAAGCACCAGAGAAGATTCAAGACCGTGCACTGCAGATTCCTTCCTCGCTCCCAGACATTGTCAATGGAGCAAATTTGGGGCAAGTCACCAAGGCTCCCGCCTCTGGCCCCATATTACACTTGTTTACACACAAATGTGTAAGATGCAAATATGGAGGTAGCTGTCCAAGGAATCCACTCCGAAACCAGAGTCTCATGCATGTGCCATACAGTTGTTTTCTCTGTTTTGTTTTTAATTTGTAGATGGCAAGCAGACACATTCATTGGCCTGCAATCACACACAATCTATTTAAGCTTGTCCTGAGGGAGTTGAGAGAATCACTAACTGGCATCTCCTGTTGGGCAGGGTAGAGGGAGGGGGCGATTGTCCTGCACAGGAAGAAGCCACCTACCTTGGCTTCAAAGAAGTTCTTGGCACCTTTGACACCCTCCAGGGCAACATCGATCTCAGACAGCTTTGCCAGGGCCATCAGCCCACTTTCCTCCTGCAGCTCCCCTGCGGCGGCCTTGTGGAAGATGAGCAAGAACTGTGGGGAAAGATCAACATCACTGAGAGATGGACAACCATGCCCTTTGGCCCCCGCTCAATTGCTTACCTTTCTTAGTATCTTCTAAGAAATCCTTGTGGCTATGTTTCAAATGCTTAGCTCTGTCTCTCCACTTTTGTTCCTGGTTATTTTTGACTTTCAAAAAATTTACATAAAGTCTATCAAACTTTTTCTTTTTTCTCACCAGTGTTATGTTTAGAAAAACCTTCCTCGCCACCAAGGTTATAGACACAATCACCCATGTTTGTGTCTACTGCTTTTATGACTCCTTTTTTTTTTAACATGTAAATATTTAATCTTTGAAATTTATTCTGATTTGTCATGTAATGTTGATCATTAACCTTATTTTCCTTCAAATGGTTAGTTAGTAATCCCCACATCATTTATTGGATAATCCATCTTCTTCTTTCAGATTCAAAATGTGACCTGAATGAGTTAATCTTTAAAGCCAGCCTGTGCCAAGGTCTCCGTAGAATTCATTTAAAAATAAATAAATAGGCTAAGCTGAAAAGGCTGGTCCCCCAGCTTTCCATCTTTCTCTCCCAAGTCCATTTTATGGCTTTTAACTTCTCTTCTTTAAAGAATTTTTCTGAATTTATTTGTCAATAACTGCTATCCAACTTCTACCATTTATTTTCCCATTTGGAAAGAATATGAGTTATGCATTCCACATCAAAGAGGCTTCTCCAGGTTTTCATGTGCTACCTAAAATATAGGGAAATCTCAGGTTCTTTTTCATGACCTTCTTCTCTAGAGAATGGCTTCCCAAGAGAAAAGGACATACACTTCCCTAAAGTACAGTGAGAGGTAAAATACCTCTAACAGGCTCTCCAAATCCCACCTGGGGTGTCTTTTACTGCCAAGGCTCTTAATTCCTAGAGGGAAGTGTCTTTCATTAAGTCAAAGTTTCAACCTCCTCACCCTGGGCAGTGTGGCTCAGTTGGTTGAGCATTCCCCCATGCAGGGGTAGGTCACAGGTTTGATTCCCAGTCAGGGCACATGCCTGGGTTGTTGGCTTGATTCCCAGTAGGGGGTGTCAGGAAGCAGCCAATCAACCTCAATGTTGCTGTTGTTTTTCTCTCTCTCCCTCTATATCTAAAATCAATAAAAACATATTAAAAAGAAAAAGTTTTAACCTCTACCACCACCACTCCAAAAATGTTGCTAATAAACCTTTCTTTGTAATTCTTCCTTTGGGGGTCTTGACTCCACTATGGGCATTGCTGAATGCAAAGTTATGGATGAAGAAAGATGCTCAGGGATGAAGCAAGATGTGCAGGGACACGCAGCTTTGCAGAGGCCACTTCTTGGCTCAGTAGCAACACAATGTTCATCCACCCGCAACTTCAAACTCTCTCACTAGAGGCCGGTAAAGACTCAGTTTACTGCAGACTATCAGAGCCCAAACACCGGCTCCAGAGGCTTGGAAAATATTAAGTATACTTATATGAAAGCTATATATGGTATCAGCTTTATCAATGACTATAAAGACACTTCGGTGTTTCATTTTATATGCCTGAGAATCAAGTTCCGATATTATAAAAGAAATGTATTTAACTATTTTTTTAAATTAACACATACATATTGGCTATAAAACGAAACAGAAAACAAGCCTGTTGAAGAAGGTGAGGTCCGCAAGAGTAGAAGGGAGGGGAAGGGGAATTTGGGGACGGTTGTGGTCGGGCTCTCACAGAAGAGACTGAAGTAGCAAAGACTTCAATGCTGCAAATGTGAGCCACTCCAGGAGAGAAGGAGGGAAGTATCTGTCCCTTGTCCCTCGGTACCCTGCCTGCCCTTAAAGCATTTAGTTACAGAAGCCCCTCCCACACCACACACACAAAAGCAAGTAGCTTCTCCATACCAGCCATTCCCTTGGGCCCAGGGAGGCAACCCAGGAAAGACAGAGCCTAGCAACTACCCAGGTGACCCTGGGAGGCCTCTCACATCCGAAGTGGAGATGACAATGTTCCTCTGTGTTTACAGAATAGCTTCAGGTATTCCTCGTGGGTCTTTTCCCAGGGCAGATCCCAGCCTGGCCTCAGATGCTCACTCTGCCAGCTCAGCAGATGACCAAGAGGAGCCCTGTCATTACTTAGGGGCCCCCATCCCAGCCAGTTAAAGAAGATAAAAAGTCCAGCTCAACCCGAAAATGTGCAGCCTTCCAAAAGCATGTCAGACATTCTCATTTAATTTTATTACCACCACCAACCCCTGAATGATAATTTCTCTAACTGCCCAGCCTTGTTTGCCTTCCTATTTATAGTCCACAAAGACTGGTATGTTGTGGAGAATTGGAAAATGTCCTAGCTATGAGCAAAGAGCGGGGGAGGGAAGGAGAAACAGAAAACAAAGAAACAGAGAGAACTGTCAAAGCTAAAAGCAATTTCAGATACAAGCTATAAAATGCTTCTGATAATTTTAAATGTCATGGCTCTAGTTTGAGATGCGAACACATCTCCATATTAGTTAATTAGAGTCTCGTAGTTTGCAAGTAACAGAAACAAACTGGGCTTAATTAAAAAGGGGGTAGTCATTATATAAAAACTCAAGGGTATCCCGACCAGGTGGCTCAGTTGATTGAAGCATCATCTTACTCACTAAAAGGTTGAAGCTCAATCCCCATAAGGGCACATACCTAGGTTGCATGTTTGATCCCCAGTTGGGGCTCCTATAGAAGGCAACAGGTCGATGTTTCTCTCGCATATCAATGTTCCTCTCTCTCTCTCTTTCTCCCCTTTCCTTCCTCTCTCTCTAAAATCAATAAAAATATGTCCTCAGGTGAGGCTGGAGATAGAACTGCTAACTTTGGTCTATCCTATGCTTCTTCGGTATGTCTGAACACACACACAAAACACAAATGCAAATAATATTTTACAGACAGTTTAGTAATCTGCTTTGATCCTTACTTTTTTTTAAATTGGTTTGTTTGTTAATCCTCACCTGAGGATATTTTCAGTGGAAGGGAGGAGGAGAGACAGAGAGAGAGAAACATCGATGTCCCATTGATTAGTCAGGCCCTGGTGAGCATCAAGCCTATACCTAGGTATGTGCCCTTGATCACAATCGAATTGGGACCCTTCAGTCTGCATGCCAATGCTTTATACACTGAGCCATACCAGGTAGAGCTTGTCTCTACTTTATACATTGTCAATAATTGTTCTCTGGTCAAGAAACACTGTGTTACATCAGCATTTTAATGGTTACATATATGTTATTTTCTAAAATGCCCTTAATGTACATGCATTATTTCCATAACTAGAAATGAAAAGGTTTAAGAGGGAGATCAATTTCCTTGTATGTTTGGGAAAAGCAGCAAAATAATACTCAACAGAGACCTACCTTTTATATCAAAGAGTTTTATTTGTGTGTGACTTGCTTAGAAGAGTTAAAGAAAGGTAAGCACCTACTAAGTGCCAGATTTTGAGAAAGAAACTGAAGATGGAAGCAATTTTGTTTCCTCGAAACCTCTGTCCCACATGATGATGTTAAGTCTGTTGACCATGGTGCCCTGTAGCATCTGATCTGGCCTTAGCCAATAACAGTCTCCTGAATGCAATGATTGGTCCAGGACATGGGCATGTATTCCTAGTAGGGCCAATCGGAGGCCTTCCTCTAGGACTGGTATGGACTGAGACAAAGAACTGCTCTATTCACTGGGGTTGCTAAACTGGGACACTGCACCTTGGAGTTGCTGTCAGCCATCTTGCAGATGCTGGGACAATGCCTATGTGGAAGTAGAAGATGAGGTGGACACAGAAGAAAGCACAGTCAAGATGATGAGATATGTCAAGAGAATGACCCTGGATTACTTGTGCCTAATGCATTTCTACTTCCTCATCTCCCAGGTATGTGAACCAATAGTGATTTGATTTTTCTCATTTACATTAGTTGACATTCTCTTTCTGTCACTTATAACTAAGAGTTCTGATACAGGCAAAGGAAGAGAACTTGTTTCTCCCAACAGTCCTGAGGAAAAGCTATTAACACTCTTATATTAAGACAGAAAAACAGGCACAGAAGGAAAATAACGTGCTGAAGTTCTGCAGCTTATGTGAGACTGAGGTCTGACAGCAAACCTCCCTCCATAAGCACAGCGTGGTAACAGGAAGCGAGCCTATTCCTCTGGAGGTATAACTGCTAGAGGAGAGATCACATGGGGCTCTGAACTGAGAAAGGAGTGAATGCAAAGGTCACCGAGCCCTTTAGGCAGGTTGAAAACCCACTGTGGAACCCTTGGAGATGTCCAATTCTCTACTGTCCACCATCTGTGGGAAATGGCCAAACCAGCATCTCCAGCAGCTAACTAAGCATCCTGGATTCCGGGAAGAGCAAACTTGGAGGGCCCTTTAATAAAACTCAGGGCAGGGATTGAGTTAGCTCAGTTGATGACTTGCACAGACCTCTCAACACCCTCTCGATTTCTGTTCCCCAGAGATCACAACTTAGCCACAGAAGCTCTTTCCCCAGTGTTGCCTCCAAAGCTTCACTAAGCATAAGCTTTTACCTTCTACATCCCAGGGCTACTGGGGTAGGAAAGAGTCAGTGCCCAGTACCACACATGCATGATATAAATGAACCAAATGGCAGGTGAGGGAGAAGAGGGACAGGTGGAAATGTGACCATGGCAAGTGACACATGTGACATACAGGCTGCAGCTCAGGCCCAGCCATAAGCTGAGGCCTGATTTCAGGCAAATGCTGACCTTTCTAGCCCTCTAGCTCCCAGCTCTGCAATGAAGACTGGACTGGATTATCCTAGTTGGGGGAGAGGGGGGCTATGCCCAACACATGTTTTCCATGATCTTCTATCTCATCCACATCTACCTGTTCAGGAAAGGGAGCGATGGAAGAATCTGGAGTTGATTTGTGGGCAGTAAGAGGCAAGGTCAGTTTCATCACAGCTGGGCAGGGACTCGTGGATGCCAGTCAGCTGCAAAGACCCCAGGAAGAGCCTCCAAGGCCCTATCTAGCCTGGACAGAAGGCCAGTACTCCATTAAAGTCACCATTTGAAAGCAGGATGCTGGCGCTCCACTGTTTCTGGAATATTAGTAACCAAGGGTAAACACCAGGAAGGACAATCTTCTCTATTCCCAACCCCTGAGGGATCACCTGAGACACACCTGAGAATAGACTTCAGCAGCTGGGCTAAAGCCCCAAGCCTTCAGCCCGAATGTTGTCCCAGGTTATTCTAATTCCAGGCCACTCTGACACATATAGAGGCCTTTCAATAAAACTCAAACATATAAAGCATGCCCAGTGGTCAGAGTGAGACCATCCAGATTACAACTCTTCACATCCTTAAGAGACACAGTCAGAGGGCAGACTCAGTAAGTGCCAAAACCCCACTTAAGTAAGTCCTGCCCCATAAGGGTGTCTCCAACACTGAAGTTCTCCCACTGTAGGCACAACTAGTCCTAAGCTAATGGGCCTGGAGGTCAATTCCTCCCAGTGATACCAACAGCAATCAGCTTAACTACAACAAGACTGTGCATACAGCACACAAAGGGGGCTGTACTATTTTTAAATGCATACTATAAAAATGAAAAGTTTTTTTTTTAATATATTTTATTGATTTTTTTACAGAGAGGGAGAGGGATAGAGAGTTAGAAACATCAATGAGAGAAAGACATCGATCAGCTGCTTCCTGCACACCCCCTACTGGGGATGTGCCCGCCACCAAGGTAGATGCCCTTGACCGGAATCGAACCTGGGACCTTTCAGTCCGCAGGCCAACGCTCTATCCATTGAGCCAAACCAGTTTTGGCTGAAAAGTTTTAAAAAATTAAAAAAAAGTATAAACTTATATAACCACCAAAATTTTGCACCCAGAAATACCTACTATGAATATTTTGGTGAATATACTTCCAGATTTCTTGATACTTATATCATTTTACCCAAATGAGATTAACCTATCCACACTGACTTTCTTTCTTTCTTTCTTTTTTCAATTGATTTTAAAGTGAGGAAGAGAGAGAGAGAGAGAGAGAGAGAGAGAGAGAGAGAGAGAGAGAATTGATGTGAGAGGAGAAACATGGATAGGCTGCCTCCCAAATATACCCTAATAGGGGATCGAACCTGCAAACTCAGAATGTGCCCTGATGGGGAATCAATCCTGCCACTTTTCAAAATATATATATTTTTTGTTGATTTCAGAGAGGAAAAGAGAGGGAGAGCGAGATAGAAGCATCAATGATGAAAGAGAATCATTGATTGGCTGACTACTGCACACTCCCTACTGGGGATTGAGCCCACAATCTGAACATGTGCCCTGACTCTGAATCAAACTGCAACCTCCTGGTTCATAGGTGGATGCTCAACCATTTGAGGGTACCCTCAGGAACACTCCCCCTCCAGGGGCCCAGGACTGGGTAGGACACAGGTACCTCACGGAAGCTGAGCTTGCCATCAAAGTCCTCGTCCACCTCCTTGATCATGCTTTTCAGGCCCAGGTGGGTCTGGGGGGCCCCCAGTTTCTCCATCATCAGCTTCAGCTCCATCAGGTCGATGAAGCCGTCCCGTCCGGCATCATACCTGCGGAGTCAAAGGAAGTACACTGATGAGGCAGGGCACAGCCAGAACGAAAGAACACCTGTTACTCTCCCAAACGTGTGAATCTTTGGCCTCACTTATCGAAAACCGACTCAAATACCTCCTGCTTTGCAGCACCGGGGCCACCGCATCTGAAGGGACCATCTTCCGCAAAACACCTTTGGGTACTGCATGCTATGATTCACAGTGGATCTTGTACTACATGTTTGTTTTAATGATTTATCGCTATAGTTTCTTAACGATGAATATATTCCTGTTTATTTTTATTCCTTCCATTTCTGTCAATAAACATCAACTGAATCTCCTGATACTGGACAACAGATGAGCTGCAGGAATACACCCCATGCACCCACTATATTCACACAAAGCAACCAGATTCCAGTAGCCTCCCCTCACGTTTCTCTACCCCCATTTCCACCAATTCCTCCTCTCATCCTTCTGTCTCCTACTTATGCTTCCTGCCCTTGCACGAGGCTGTGAATCAGGCTTGGCCACTGAACTCTGGCTTTATGCTTTGCCCTCTAGCTCACTCATTTAGTCTCCAGTTCTGAATGGTCACTTTTGTGTAAGTGACAGCTGAGAGGGGTCCCAGCTCTGCCCTCTTGTTTGAGTTTAACCACAGAGCCAGCACTTCTGCTGGTTGTCCCTTGAGCACCCCATCCCTCTCCCTGGAAAGAAAGCTAGCCACCCCACGTGGAGATCCTGCTCTCTATTGCAAAATGCCTATGTCAGCCCAGTAGAGCCTTCTTTAGCCTTCTGTCCTCTGCTTTCTCCCAACCACTCCACATGCCTTCTCTATGTACTCGGACTATTACAGCATTTTCTCACAGACTCCCTGGCCTCCTTCCTTCAAGTCCATCTTATTTTCTGCTGCCCAGAGTTCTCTCTTTGCTCTCTTGCTTTAAAAAACATATCCATGCATAATCGCCAAAAGGCAGAAACAACCCACATGTCCATTGACACATGAGTGGTTCAAGAAAATGTGGTATATCCGTGCTCGCTTCGGCAGCACATATACTAAAATGTGGTATATCCATACAATGGGATATGGCATATTTATACAGTAAAATATTATTTGCAATAA
Organism: Lasiurus cinereus; assembly: GCA_011751065.1. Lineage (NCBI taxonomy): Eukaryota > Metazoa > Chordata > Mammalia > Chiroptera > Vespertilionidae > Lasiurus > Lasiurus cinereus. The sequence goes on along the minus strand of JAAGEH010000393.1, from coordinate 784,729 downwards.
AAAGGAATGAAATTCTGATACATGCTGCGACACGAATTAACCTTGACAACATTATGCTAGGGTTGAAATAAGCCAGATAGAAAAGACAAATGCCACACAATCACATTTATATGAGGTATCTAGAATTCATAGAGATAGAAAGTAGAACAGTGGTTAGCAGTGGGGGAATGAGGAGTTACTGTTAAATGGGCTAGAGCCACTATTTTCAACCAGTGTGCAGTGGCACAGTGGTGTCTCATAAGAATTTTTAAAACTTGTAATACCTGATATATCATCAGGGGCACTGATCTCTTTTCCCTTAAATTGTCTAAGAAAAAAATGACAACAACCAACACAACAATAACTGTCTGGTATAAATGACAGTTATACCTTTTTTTTTTTTTTTGGTCAGATTGGCCAAAAAAATATTTGTTGGTGTGCCACAGAATTTTAGTAATGAGTTTATGTGTGTCATGAGATGAAAAGTGTTGAAAATCTCTGGGCTAGAGTTTCAGTTTGGGATGTGAAAAAGTTTCTGGAGACGGATGGTGGTGATGGTTACTTGAGAATGTGAATGTACACTTAATGGTTAAGAAAGTCAATTTTATGTGTATTTTAGCACTTTAAAAAATTGCCGACACCTCTCAGTGGATAGAGCGTCGGCTTGCGGACTGAAAGGTCCCGGGTTCGATTCTGATCAGGGGCATGTACCTTGGTTGCGGGCACATCTCCAGTGTGAGGCGTACAGGAAGTGGCTGAGCGATGTCTCTCTCTCATTGATGTTTCTGACTTTCTATCCCTCTCCCTTCCTCTCTGTAAAAAAAAATCAATAAAATATATATTTTTTAAAAATTGCTGAAACCAGTTTGGCTCAGTGGATAGAGGGTCAGTCTGCGGACTGAAGGGTCCCAGGTTCGATTCCGGTCAAGGGCATGTACCTTGGTGGCGGGCACATCCCCAGTGGGGGGCGTGCAGGAGGTGGCTGATCGATGTCTCTCTCTCTCATCGATGTTTCTAACTCTCTATCCCTATCCCTTCCTCTCTGTAAAAAATCAATAAAATATATTTTTTAAAAATTAAACAAAATAATCTAGTTCCTTCACTATCTATCTCGCCCTTCCACCAACCTAACAACAAAAATCCACCATTGTTGGGAACCACACCACCACCCACCAGGAATTACAGCCTGTAGGCAACCAGAAATACATCTCTGTAGGCTGGAGGTATTCTGAAGTTCACAGGGTCGGGCTGGACATGAGGCCTGCACTCCTCAACATGATCTGTTCCAGCCACAGTGGCTGACTCGTGCCAATCCTCCCACCGGGAACACACCACCCACCCACTCCTAACTCTCTGTGGTGGCTTTCTATACCCCAGAGTTCTGGGAGCTGCCCCCTCTCTCCTCTGATCTCCAACAGCACCCATTGTCTGTCCCCCTCTGGAACTCGCTGACGCCAACTCCTGCTTGGCATCTTCCAACTCAAGCAGCTCTGTGCTGTCACTAAGCACTGCCTCCTTGCCTGGGAGAATCACTGTACAAGTGCTACTGGGTGCAGGCAAGACCCCTGGATCTGCTGGTGACTCCCAGGACACTTTAAGGACAAAAAGGTGGTTCCAGGTTTGCAATGAGCAAGGTTCTTCTGGGTTTCCAGGAAGGGGGCCAGTGTGTATGCATCACAGATGGACCAGTCCAGGATCTAGTATTGCCAAAGGATGGTTTGTGAGCCCTTGAAAAAGAAAGCAGTGATTGCCACCTGTTCAATAAATATAATAATTCGGGGGTGGGCCTTATTTACTCGGTTTTAACTTCTTTTTAAAATAACGGCTTTATTGAGATATAATATACACTGAGTGGCCAGATTATGATTATCTCTGAATGCCTAATAATCTGGCCACTCAGTGTGTGTGTGTGTGTGTGTGTGTGTGTGTGTGTGTGTGTGTAGTAGAGGCCCCGTGCATGAATTCGTGTATGGGTGAGGTCTGACCAACTGGCCAACTGGCCAGGGGTAGGGGACATGGGTGGTTGGCCGGCCTGGCCTGCCTGCTGGTCAAACTCCTGGTCCAGGGGACAATTTGCATATTAGCCTCTTATTATATAGGATATACACTGAGTGGCCAGATTATTATGCATTCAGAGATCATCATAATCTGGCCACTCAGTGTATATCATAAAACTCATTTTTAAAATTTGAATTCACAAGATTGTGCAGCCACCATCACTGTTTAATACCAGAACACTTCGTCATCCAAAAATTAATCTGTATGATTATTCCCAATCCCCTCTCCCCCACACCACCCCCTAGCAACTACTAGTTGGTTTCTGTATGTATTTGCCTATCTGGACAGTTCAGATAAATGGAATCATACCATACGTGACCTTTTGTATCTGGTTTCTTTCATTTAGCATAATGTTTTCAGGATTCATCCATGATGTGGCATATGTTAATCGGAACTTTATTCTTTTTTATTCATTGCTAAATAATGTCCTATTGTATAAATATACCATACTTTATTCATCCATTCATCAGTTGATGGACATTTGAGTTGTTTCCACTTTTGGTTGTTATGAACAATGCTGCTATCACACTCCATAAAAGTAGACATACGTTTTCATTTCCCTTAGGTATATATCCAAAGTAAAATTGTTGTGTCACATGTTCATTTGCTTTTGAAACAAGATTGTCAAGCTAGTCCCACAGAAAACCACAGCTAACCCGTTATCTCTGCCAGGGTGAGCAAGGTCCCTCTAATAGGCTGCTAGGGAAAGATAGATGCCTATACAATTAGTGGGTTTGCTATTGGTTGTAGAGCAACCTAGAAAGGGTGCCAACTACCAAATTTGTTGGTGACACAAAGTTGGGGCAGAAGCAAGGCCTAAAAGATCTCAGCAAGCTGGTGATGTCCAGGAATAAAACAGAGCAAAGAAGAGCACACATTACCTAGCAATTCCACCTCTGGGTATACACCCAACAGTACTGAAAGCAGGGATTCGGCCCAGCCGGCATGGCTCAGTGATTGAGCGTCGACCTAAGAACCTGGAAGTCACGGTTTGATTCCCAGTCAGGGCACATCCCTGGGTTGCAGGTTCAATTCCCATTGTAGAGCATGCAGAAGGCAGCTGATCAATGATTCTCTCTCATTGTTGATTTTTCTCTCTCTTTCTCCCTCTCCCTTCCTCTCTGAAAGGAGGAAATATATTTTAAAAGAAAGAAATAAAGCAGGGACTCGAACATGTTCATAGCAACATTATTCCCAATACTCAAGGTGATAACAATTCAAATGCCCATAGAGGGATAACTAAATAAACAAAATGTGGTGTGTAGTTACAGTGGAATATTAGTTTTAAAAAGGAAAGAGCCCGGCCGGTATGGCTCAGTTGGTTGAGCATCAACTCATGAACCAGGAGGTCATTGGTTCAATTCCTGGTCAGAGCACATGCCTGGGTTGTGGGCTCAATCCTCACTAGGGGGCATGCAGGAGGCAGTCAATCGATGTATCTCTCTCATTGATGTTTCTTTCTATCCCTCTCCTTTTCTCTCTAAAAATCAATAAAAACATATTCTTAAAAAAGAAAAAGAAAGGAAATTCTGGCACATGCTACAACATGGACAACTACTATAGGGTTTCACTTATACGAGGTACCTAGAATAGTCAGACTCACAGACAGTAGAGTGGTGGTGGGAATGAAATGGGGTGCTCTTATTTCATTGTTTTTGTTAACAGAGTTTCAGTTTTACAAGATGAAAAGAAGTATAGAGATGGATGGTGGTGATGGTTATACAACAATGTGAATACACATAATGCCACTGAAACTGTGCACTTAATAATGGGTAAAATAGTAAAATGTATACCTTATCACAATTTTTTTTTTAAGGCAAGATCGAAAAACTAAGTCCTCTACACCCACTTCTCAGTCTTGGAGGAAAGGGCTCAGTGGCATGTGTGATGACATTTGGAGATTTGCCAGACGCCAGTGAGTTTTGCAGGTTGCCCCAAACCCATGGGTAACATCATGACGGTGAGAAGGAAAAGTTCCCAATCCTGGACAAAGGGGGCTGCAGTACTCCCCAGCCCACAGTCATCTGCTCCACTCCAGGCTGATCCCAACATCGGGGGCCATGGGCCTGGTCAGTGGGGAGCACCCAGGAAAGGGGATGGTGTTTAAGACCCCACCAGGATTAGAGTGGAAGGAACCGGGAGCATTTGGCGCTGGGAAGTAGAGAGCTGTCCTCAGATTGCGCATTTACTTCCCAGGAACCTTAGGACGGCGAGGAGTGGGCTCTGAGCATGGCCAGGACAGAAGCGGCCTTAGCCAACACAAGGAAGGGCTCTCTGGCAAAAACAGGCGACTAGGAGGAGACCTGAGAAAGGAGAGCTCTTACAAACAGGCCACCGGGACAGTCTCCATTACAGGGAGTCCTAGTCAAAGTAAACAGACTTCTTCAGTGTGGAACTTTCCAGAGCCTTCCATACAGTCATGTGTCTGAGATTTAGCAGAGGAAAACAGCACACAGACTCATCTGACCACAGGTCTCCGCAACTGGGAAATTTCCACCGGAAGAGGCACAACTGACAACCTGGGGTACCAAAGAGTTAACTTTGGGAAACACTTCCGTGGGCAATTCCAGAAGGGCGACCGGTTAAACAACCAGGACAGCCGCTGCCATGCTGAGATTTTGAATGAAATGGCCTCCACCCACTGCTCAGCCCACAGTGTGCATTCCACCAAAGTTTTCGGAGGAAACGAAAGCGATGAAGGGGAGAGGGGTGCATTCAAGATGTGAACCAGTGGGGGCTGATGCCCAGAGGGTTAGGGTCTGAACACTAAGGAAGGAAAAGAAGGCAGGAAAGGAGCAGCCCCAAAACTTAGGTGTAAAGACTAAGGACCCAGGAACAAGAAGCAAACAGGAGCGAGGGTGGAGATCAGAAAAGTACAGGGAACAGAGCAGGAATTTGTCCAGGGTTTCCCTGCTCCCCTAACCTGGAGCGATATTGCCCCCCCACCCCAGCACAGAGAGGCTGTGGATAGCAGGCCATGCGTGGGGAGGGGCTTGGGAACTTTCTTCTGTTTTGTTTTGTTTTGTTTTTTCATCTGGATTCTGACTGAGAGGAGTGCAGAAGGTTTTTGCAAAACCTTTATTTTAGGCCCTGAAGCTTCAAACATTCTCCAAGACTAAGAAAAAGGACAAATATGTCAGAAAGGGACTCAACACAGCCTGGGAACAGGTGAAGGAATTCCGCTTTCTGTAACTGGGCTGGAAAGTTTGGTTTGATCACTTTTTCCTGCCTGGAAGCAGAGCCACCACCCAGGGGCAGATCCCAGACAGAAGAAAGAGCCGAAGCTGCAGCCCAGCCCCACTGGTGTCCTGCCGTGAGCCACCAGCTTGGCACAGGAATAGACAGCGGGTAGACAGAGGAGGCATCTCCAAGGCCAAGAAAGACAGGGCAGGAAGGGGTCACGAGCCAGCCACCACCTTCACTCCCAGGGATGCAGGAAAGGCTGCTTTCGTTGCTCTTGCTGGAGGCACCGGCCCAGTGCCATCTCTGTGAGTCCTGGCAGGACTATAAAGTGGTCCCAGTAGTGGCAGCTTCCCCCCTCCCCGTGGAGCTGGGATTGATCATTCAGGCCATCTAGGAGGGTTTGTCCACAGTCCCTTCCTTCAGGCCTGTATTTGCAAGAGAAGCAAAAAAACTTCCCAAGTCCCCTGTCATCTTACTGTTTCATCTGCTCCTCTCCAAGCAGCTAAGACTACATATGTGTGCAGCACACACCATGGGATTCAAAGTGCCTAGTAACTGAAACCGGTCTGCTTTGCAGTTCACGACGCATTGTTTCATATTCTACCCCTTTTCATCTTTACCCATCCTATGAAGAATAATAGCCACCTGCTTCTTGTTTTATTGAGAGCTTACTAAGTGACAGGCTTTGTGCTAAATCACCTCGTTGAATTCCACAGTTCTGTAAAGTGGTGATGAGTCACCCACTTGATGGATGGTGACAGCTGAGGTAGGCAGCAAAGCCAAGCCCTCCCTGTGTGGATCACAATGAACATGGGACTTCCAAACAGGAGCTTGGCTTTACATGGGCGTGGGGAACGCAAAAATGATCATTAACTGAGTTATACTATGTGCCCCTCAACTTGAAGAGGGGCCAGGGGTCACTGTGCCTACTCAATGTCCCAGTGAACAGACCCACTACTGCAACTGTGAGATTTACACCTCTTACAATTTATATGTGAAGTCTTTGGCAGAAGTGAACCACGTTGCTGAGTCCTGGATGTGGGTGGATTCTGATTTGGGTCTTAAAGCATGATGCGTTGGACTGCCCAAATATGCAAAGTCATTCATTTTTGGCCTAGAGAATACTGATGTTGCCATCTTACAAACCTTTGGAGAAAGTCTCACCAGCCAAGCCCTTCAAATAAATTTAAACGAATTTAAACCCCCAACACATCCTCTGAGGGATGTAGTACTGTTTGGCTGATGAAGAAACCAGGCCCATCAAGGTCAACTAGCCCAAGGTCACTAGGGCCTAGTGAGGTTAACAAGGAGGACATCCATCCTGATGCCCAAGCCTGCAGCCCAAGCCTGGGGCCGGGAGGCATGGCCACCAGAGGTAGGTTCTGGGGAAGGAAGATCTGCTATCAGATCAGTCCTTACACAATGCCAAGCTTGCCCCTCCAAGGACAGTTCACAGAGACAGGTTAGCCAAAGCTAAAGTAGAGAGGAATTTCTGGGGCAGTCAGGTGTTAAAAAGGTAAGGGCCTTTCTGAAGGCTGTAAGATTCTCTAGTTATTACCACATCCCCTGGTGGGTGTGGCTGCAGGTGCTGGAGGGGCAGACCCTGAGCAGAGGTGCCCAGGCTGGCCCAGAGGGTACAACAACCTTCTTTAATGTGCTCAGAGGCCCTCTTCTCAGGCAACTGCCGTGTGGAAGCCCCTTTAGAGAAGGCCGCTGAAAATCACTCATCTTCCATCAAACTTTGGGGTCTGTGGGAAAGGCGAATGAAGTTGGATATGTTCTCCTTATTCTAGAAAACTCTTGCTGCCTGCCCCATGAAAATGCTATCACGTTCCTTGCAATTTGGAATCCAGCCCTGAGAAAAGGAAACAGCACCTAGAACAGCCTGCCCAAGTCGGTTCCACCAGTCAGGCATCGCCCCTGGAGACAGAGTCACTTCCCAGCACTGGGATGTGGGACCAGGTCACAGGGGAACCTGGAAGGGGAAGGCCAGGAGAGGGAGGGAGACCACAGTCCAGGGAGGCCCCCCAGGCAGGGTCCCAGCCCAAAGCCTCGCTGGGGCTTTCCCTCTCTCTACAAGCCTGGCCTAAACCTGCATTCACACCCCCGCCATTTCAGACCATCAACACATTTTCTTTTCCTTCCCCTGGTTTACATCTTCCAAATGCTTGCAGGCTTATTAGAATTCCCTTAAGCCCTTAGCTCCCCACGACTAACATCTTAGCTCCTTTTTTCTATAATTTAAATTTTAACCCAGCGTTTTCTTATCAAAGACAACCCAGGATATTAAAGAAAAACCACATGTAATCCCCAAAACCCAGCACCCTTTTGTGTTTCCTGGAGCTTCCCTCTAGCTCTGTGGTCGGCAAACTGCGGCTCGCGAGCCACATGCGGCTCTTTGGCCCTTTGAGTGTGGCTCTTCCACAAAATACCACAGCCTGGGAGAGGTTATTTTGAAGAAGTGGCGTTAGAAAAAGTTTAAGTTTTAAAAAAAATCGGCTCAAAAGAAATTTCAATTGTTGATATTTGGCTCTGTGGACTAATGAGTTTGCTGACCACTGCTCTATCCCTCCTCGGGATTGGTGACCTTTTCCCCATGTTTTTGCTTTAAAATGTCTTCAGTCCTGCCCTGGCCAGCGTGGCTCAGGTGGTTGGGCGTGGCCCGTGCACCTGACTCCCAGTCAGGGCACTTGCCAGGTTGCAGGTTCAATCGGGGAGGGGGCCTGCAGAAGGCAGGGGATGGATGATTCTCTCTCATCATTGATGTTTCTCTCTCTCCCTCTCCCTTCCTCTCTCTGAAATCAATTTAAAAACACATATAAAGAAATATATTTTTTTAAATCTTTAAAATGTCCTTGGTCCCTGTCATCTGTATGCTCTCCGGGTTTTGTTAGGGAGAGACTCTGGTCTGAGCAGCACTGGGGATGTCCCTGCTGACCCAGGCCGGGTTCGAGCCCAGCCCTGCCACTCACTTGGGAGAGGCCTGGGGTGGAGGCCCTCTGCAGCCTGAGGGTGAGAGCCATCTGTGCGTGCAGGGTGGGAGAGGGGCCAAATGGAGATAAGACGCCCGCACTGGCCCCTGCACCGGGGAAGCAGCCAGGGCGAGGGAGCTATTTCTAAAAGCAGTGCCTGTCTGCAGCCAAGAAGAGGAAGCTGACAGCTTCCAGGGCTTCTGCTCCGCAGGGCTGCCCACACCCAACCAGGCCTCAAACAGGTCCCACCATCTTCGCCTTCTGCAGGGAACCCAAATCCACAGCCTGCGGGGGCTCCCTGCGCTGACTCCAGCAGGCCTCGCTGAGGGACCGCGCCTAGCCATCCTATGTCAGAGGATTAGGTCTGCTCCCAAGGGCCCACTCTTTCCTGACTAGGGTAGGTGAGTCCGGCCAGGCTGAGATCTCTGAACACACGGCTGTGGGTGCTTATGACCTAGGAAAGCCTCCAGCCTGGCCAGAGGGGCCAGTGGTGCCTCGTCCTCACCCCACCAAAGGCCCGCCAGCAAGAGCGCGAGGGCCAGTTTCCAATGTGGGCCCAGAGCTGGCAGCTCCTTTTTCTACGAATCACTGGGCTCCCACTGTGCGGAGCCCCTGGGTTTTCTTGGTTTTCAACACACAAATAATCTTGCCTTAGTGGAAGAAAGAAGCCGCCAGCTTTTGTCTGCCTAAGGCTCAGCTATCAGAAACTCCCCAGGGACCCCTCAGAAGGGGGCTCTCAGGGGGGTGGCAGTGGCCCAGAAAATGCCTTAGTGTTGGGGGATCATGCCTCAGATCTCACCAGGCCATCAGAACACCCCCCACTTTTCTTTCAAACGGCCTTGTATGGAAATCGTGTATTTCAAGCAGGCAGGGGCTGGCTACTCAAAGTGTGGTCCCGGGACCAGGTCACCCAGGATTGTCAGAAACGCAGTATCAGGCCCCACCCCAGACCTGCTGGATCAGAACCTACATTTTTACGACTCCTGCTGGTGCCCAGGCTCTTTTGAGTAGGAGAAAGGCACTGTGCCAGACTATCCCCAAGGTGAGGGGCCTTTCCTGGAGGCCCCCTCCCCCCCACCTTCTCACTGTGCAGATCCCTATCTGGGCCTATCCCCATGAGCCTCAGGACTCCCCAAGGTCACAGGACTGTCCCTCCTCCTCCAGACTCCCCCGGTTACCCATCCTCTTAGTCTCTGGTTTCCTAGTCTTTGTGTGGGTCTCCCTCCACCTCCCAGCTGTCAAGTCATCTGCTGCTCCTTCCTTTCTTCCTTCTTTCCTTCCTGTTTGCTGCAGGGAAACCAGATCTCCACGTGTGCTACCACTGCTTGCAAAGTAAGAGTAAGCAGGCTCTGAGCAAGGGCCCCCCGGGGACTCGCAGGAGTTAAGTACGAAAGCTGGAGCCCAAAGTCTTTGATTTCCAATCAGGCTGCTCCCAGCCAGCTTTGTCCAATGAGCTTTGTCAAGTTCTATTCACTCTCTCACTCACCACCAGGCTCCCAGCTACCTGGGGCCACTCCCCGAGCAGGAGGAAAGCACAAAGACCAGTCCCAGCGGGAAGCAGAGGGACAAAGAGACAGCTGAGCTGTGATAAGGCCGGAACTTGGGCAGAGCTGGAGTGGAAGGAGGTGCTGGGACAGAAGAGCAAATGTGCTGAGAGGGAGCCACCATCACCAGTCTAGTCCGGAGGTGCCAGGATGTCCCAGAAGGGGGCACAGGGCCCACTCTCACAAAGCATCCTGGGAGAGTTGTGTCTGCCAAAGGGCAACAGGGGGCAACCCTTAAAGAATTCGAGGCAGAGACTCAACATCAGATAGCTATTTCAGAAAGACCTCTCAGCTCTTGAGCAGAATGGATTTTTTGAGGGGTGGGGGATGAGCAGACGAAGGCAGGGGCCCAGTTGGTGAGTCCTAGCCATGAAGGGATACGGGGGGGGGGGGGAGGAGGGGGGGGAGGGGTGTGCAATGGTGAGGTGGGAGCAGTACCGGGTACAGGTGAACACCAGCTTCACCTGTTCTGTGCACAGCCAGTGCTCATTCTGGCCAATTCCTTCCTTTTCTGGCACAAGACCAACCTCTTGGCTGGCTGCAGGAGACCAGTGGAGGCTGGGTCTTGTCCC